>CM077643.1:94647604-94970104 GCA_039707465.1 Rhabdophis nuchalis
GTCTTTTAGAAGATGTTGGATAACCATCTGTCTGAAGTGGTATAGGGTTTCCTGCCTAGGCAGGGGGTTGAACTAGAAGACCTCCAAGGATCCTTCCAGCTCTGCTATTCTATTCTGTTCTGTTCCATTCTTCTTTAAATCACACACATACACACACACCAGATCCTCAGCTCTTTTAGCCATTCTCAGTCCATGTGCATGTAAAAACTCTTCACTCCTTTTTAGAGTTGGGGATTAGCTTTTCTCTCCACCACCACCTCACAGTCCTAAATCTGGACCTGGTTTGCAGAGCTCTGCATCTAAGTTGCTTCAGGCAAGTAAGCTCAGCTTGTTTTGTTTGGTATTGAAGACGGATCCAGCTCTTTTCCTCTGTTTCTCAGCTCTGCCTCTCCGTGGTTTTGCAGGTCCAAAAATTGATGGTTTCTCTTGCCATCTGAAAACTGCTGCTGTGGTGCTTGCCCTTCAGTTGAAATTTCTTTTCCTCTTATCACTGCTGTCTTCTGAGCTTGACTCTTTCTCAACACTGACACACCTGCTCGTTTTCAATCCCCCCCTTTTTTTGAAACTCCAGTGAAGGAACAGGTGGGGCTGTTTTGACCCTCCTTCCCAGGTAGCACCAAAGCTCAGGACCCCAGAGAAGAAAAAATGCCTGCTCACTCCAGGTGGTGAGTTCACTTTTCTACATTCACACAATATAAAAAAGGAGGAGTGGGAGATTCCCCATCCCAGAGACTTGGTAAGATGAATATCTGTGGGACTGAATCCTGCCTCATACATCCCTTCGGCCGATTCACTCCCACAGAGAGGGTCTTCTCCGAGTGCCGTCCGCCGGACAATGCTGGCTGGCGATTCCTAGGGGAAGGGCCTTCTCTGTGGCGGGCACAGCCCTCTGGAACGACTTACCCCCAAACTTAGGACCATCACGGACCTCCGCTCCTTCCGCAAACACCTGAAGACATATCTCTTCCATTTAGCCAGTCTGGCCTAGTCCCCCGTAACCACTGGGAGTCTGAGTTTTAAATTGTTTGAAATTGGATTTTAATGGGTTACTAGGTTTTAGGCTATTTTTTAGCACAGGGTATCATGAATTTAATATGTTTTTAATAGGTAGTCTTATTTATTACAGTCTTGGTATGATTTATATTTTTGTATTCTGGTTTTAATTCCTGTGCACCGCCCTGAGTCTCCCTGGGAAGAGAGGTGCGGTTATACAAATCGAATAAAATGAAAAAAAAAATGAAATGAATGCAGATGTTGTGGCAATTTGATATATTGGTGATGGCAAAAGGCAGATAGATTTTTTTTTTTGCAGTAGTAAATTAAGATGGCATTGCCCGAAAAAGGAATGCAACACAATTTCATTTTTAATGTATGCCAATTAGTGTACATTCAAAGTGACAATAAAGGTATTCTATTCTATTCTGTGTAGGGACGTGGTGGCTCAGTGGCTAAGATGCTGAGCTTGTCAATCACAAAGGTTGGCAGTTTGCTGGTTCGAATCCCTAGTGCTGCATAACAGAGTGAGCTCCCATTACTTGTCCTAGCTTCAGCCAACCTAGCAGTTTGAAAGCACGTAGAAATGCAAGTAGAAAAACAGGGACCACCTTTGGTGGGAAGATAACAGTGTTCCATGCACTTTCAGCATTTAGTCATGCTGGCCACATGACCATGGAGACATATTTGGACAATGCTGGCTCTTCGGCTTTGAAACAGAGATGAGCACTGCCCATCTAGTCAGGAACGACTAGCACATATGTGCGAGAATAACCTTTACCTTATTCTATTCTATTCTACTTATGTACTTGGCAACATGTGCTGGCTCTGTAGAGTTAATAGACATCGTAGCTGAGATTTTATGTTGAGACAAGATTTTAATGATATATGAAGTCTATGCAGAGGTATTTTGCTTCTGAATAATTTCTTGAGGTCAGGAGTCATGCAGGATTTATCATTTGAAGCGCTTGTGCTCACAAAACAACCTGAACACTTCATAAATACAGAAGGAACCCTCTGTGTTATGCTTGCTTGGCCTGCCAGCTGAGAGAAGAAAGGTCAGCATTCAGGAGAGGAAGGGGAAAGTTCAGAGGAAAGGATGCTTGTTACCATAGCTACAGACTCTACTGTTTTTTCAAGCACTGGGGTGGGTCAACTCGTGTGACACTGGTAAGGGGGTTTCACCTGTAATGCTCTTTCGAGATACTGTGTATCTTTGGTGAGCAGTAAGGATTGGGCTGTTAATCACTACAAGTTTTAAAATGCCTTGCCTGTCTTTTGACTCAGGCTGGCTTTGTTATCACTCCCAATTAAATGCATTTTTAAAGATTAATTTAGATAGTGCCAAACTGAATATTTCTGATACACAAAAAGCTGTAAAAATTGTGATTGAGTTTCTAATAGTAACAATAACAACTGCAGAATGTAAAATTGGAAGCAGTTTTCACAATATTGATGGCACGTAAAATGGATTTCCCCCCCCCCTCTTCCGGACAGGAAAAGCCATTGTGTTGAAATAGAGGTTATTACTTAGTAAGGGATAAAGACATGCAAACTAGAGCTGTTGTGTTTTCAGATGGATTTCCATCTTCATGAAAATGGCGATAGTGGCAAGGGTTGGGGGAAAATGTTCTTGAATATTTTGCACAATCGGGGCTGTCTTCAGATGTCTTAGATTTCTGCATATTTTGGCTTGGCTCAACTTGTGGTCCACTACTCTTCCCAGGGATGTAAAAGTTTAAAAATTTGGAAAGGGGAGGTGAATTCTACTGCACGCCAATATATTTTAAAGGATAATAAGCCATGTCCTTGAAAAAGAACGCATGGCTTTTTATTGAAACAAAAAACAGAATGAGAAATGAGGCTAAACAAAGAATCAAAGCAAACAAAGACACTTGGGGGGAGAGAGAGTGAAATATAATATATTTAAACAATTATATTCAGTAATTTTACCCAGACATTTGTACAGAATGTTAATGTAGCTAATTAATTGAGAGGATATTTAAATGCATCTATGCTTAATTAAAGGTTCTTCAAAGCTCTTTCTGCACTTTTAGATAGCATTTATGCAAATAACGTTTTTCAGTTTTCCATTGCTCCATGGTTTGACATAGTACATCCGGCACCAATTGTAAGCTCTGTATTGTGCTGCCGCAATTAATAAATTGTAGGAAAAATAGCCAATGAACATTGGTAGGCTTAGCAGTTAAACATCTTTCAGTACCATGGACAAGGCTGTTTGTAAACCTGTTTCTAAACCAGGGGTGGGCAAACTTTGCAACTTTAAGTCTGAAGGAGTTCAGCTTCCAGAATTCTCCAGCCAGCTTTGCTGGCTGGAGAAGTCTGGGAGCTGAAGTCCTTCAGACTTAAAGTTGCAAAGTTTGCCCCCCGTTCTAAACTGTTACTTCAGCACAAATTTTGAAGTATCTTTGAATTTAGTATAAATTGCATGAGGTGGTACAACCATCACATGATAAATTATTTCATTCTGATTTAGTTTACCGATTTTACTTTCTTTCCATAATTTCCCTTTTGATTATTATCTTGGTTTCTTGGTTTTCTCCTTTATTCGTGCTCTTACTGGCAGTCCTCAACTTACGATGACAATTGAACCCAGAATTTATGTTGCTAAGTGAGAAATTTGTTGAGTTTTGCCCCATTTGTGCCCCTGGTTGCTATCTCTTTGCACTTCTACCATCAGGCAGAAGATATCAAAGTATAGCCAGCCGAACAAATAGGCTTAAAGATAGCTTCTATCCTTGGGCTGTGAGACTTTTAAATTCAACCACAATCACTCCACGCATGTGCTAGTTTTTTCTTTTTTCTTTTCTCTCTTTTTTTGTTTCTGTTATAATTTTGCACCAGTGAAGTTAAAACCGATTTCATTGTAATTTTAGTACAATGACAATAAATATTATTATTATTATTATTATTTTACAACTTACCACATTTATTAAGTGAATCACTGCTATTGTTAAATCAGTAACACGGTTGTTAATCAGGCTTCCCCATTGGCTTTGCATGTCAGAAGATCCTAAAAAGGGGTCATGTGACCCTGGGACATTGCAACCATCATAAATATGAACCAGTTGACAAGCATCCAAATGTAAATCACATGACCATGGGGATGCTACAATGGTCGTAAGTGTTAAAAAATGGCCATAGGTTACCTTTTTCAGTGCTATTGTACCTTTGATGTACATTAAATGAACAGTTGAAAGGTGAAGACTACTTGTATTTTTCATCCATCTTATCTATAAGAATTTAGGTGAATTATTCATTTGTTTGTTTCTTGGAAACCCTTCTGTATATTGATAGTGCTATAGGTTATGGTCAATAAAGTTTTGTGGCATCAGTAAAAAAAATGAAAAATTCTGTAAACATAATTACATCCAGACATGTAATAAAATTATTGATTTAGTAGAGAAGATGAAAAGATTGGTAGGTTCCAGTCAAGATGTATCGATAATGGGGATTATGAAATGTTACAGGGATTGTATGAATCTGTGCAGCTCAGGGGTGAGTTGCTGTTGGTCCGCTTCACGCACACTTAGAGTATTATATACTCTAAGACTGACTGAGATGTAATTGTGTACAACTGATGAACATGTAGTTGATGAAATGTGTAAACCATTCATTGAAATTTGAAAGACAAGTACAAGCGAAAGAATGTATGATAAACTGGACTAATATTTTATATATGGAGCAGTTGGGAAATGTATGATTTAATGGATTGAAGTTTACTACAATCTTAAGGAGAAGTTTTATAAAACAATGTATCATTGGTGTACAATACCAAAAAATTATTCATAAAATATAAAGTTGCTTCAAAGCCATGGTGGAACTGTGAATAGCAGGAAGAATCATTTTACCATGCTTGGTGGACATGCAAAAAGCAATAAAGATGATTTTGGGTTGAAATGCATTACCGATTCAGAGGGTTTTAAATATTAATATACAACTAACTGTATATTAATATACAAGCAGTTTTCCTCATGGGATTTTTAAAAAAATGGTTAAATGGTTGTGGGGGGATATCACGGAACTTTGTTCTTATACATTATAACTGCCTCGGGAAAATTTTTATCTTTTGTGTAATTTATCACGGAAATTATCTTATTCATCTTTTCAAAGAGAGAAAGTTTTGGCAATACTTTCTTTCGGAGAATGGTTGGTGAAGATGATAGAACTTGCTAAGATGGCCAGATTGACCTGTTCGATAAGAAAAAAGACAATATCTACATTTATTGCTGACTGAAAATTATTTATGACGTTTTTTGTGTAAAACAGAAAGAAAATCAACTTATGATCTATAACAGTGATGGCGAACCTATGGCACGGGTGCCACAAGTGGCACGCGGAACCATTTCTTAGGGCACGCGAGGCATTGCCCTGTCAGCTGCAGCACGCATGTGTGTGCTGGCCAGCTGATTTAGGCCTTCTTTTGAAGCTGTTTTTCGACCTTCTGGAGGCTTCAGAGAAGCTCTTGAAGCCTCTGGAGGTGGGGAGGGAGGCTGTTTTCACCCTCCCCAGGCTCCTAGAAAGCCTCTGGAGCCTGGGGAGGGTGAAAAAAATGCTCCAAAAGCAGGGGGTTGTGCACATAGCATTATGGGCGTGGCACGCCCATGCACGACCCCCCTGCGCTCCCCCCGCTTTTGGCACGCGAGCCAAAAAAGGTTAGCCATCACTGATCTATAAGATAGGATAAATTATTATTGAAAAAAGAGACTCATGGTGCAACTTTTGAAAAAGAGGTAAATCTACAATTGCATTTATAACTGCTGTAAAGAAGATCAGAAGCAATTTCTTCATATCTTTTTTAATGTTTTCTGTTTTTCTTCTAGCCCTTTTCTTTTTCTTTCTTTCTCCCTTTTCTCCTTCTTACTTTATTTTAGTTTATATTAATTGTTTTCTCTTGCTTTTAAAACTTTCCAGAAAATTATATTAGAAAAAAAACCCTTAGATACCACATGAAACTTGGTGGGTTTTTTTTCAAAAAAAGGACTGCCAAAGTTAAATGAATGTCACTTTTCCCCAATTGCTGAGTTTGCTTGTAATGTTCATAAAATCTCTTGTTATGCCCACTGCCTGTCACTATAGGCAAGCCACAGTAGGATCCACTTTTTTAGTCATTTATAAGGTGAAGTACATGGTACTATTGCCCTGAGGCACTTTGATTCCATTCCAATTCTGAAAAATAAAACTTTATCCAGCCTGCTCATCAATCCAATGTTGATAAAAACTGCTTATTTTCCTGGAAATATGTGCATTTCTTTCCTCTTTATATGAGACACATATCTCAGGAAAGAAAAAAAAACAATGAAATAAATTAAAACATGGGATAAAATATATGCTGGAACACGCAAAAACTGAAATGTATGTGTTTACATTGTAGTAGAAGAGATTAACAGATAGCAGCTGAAGGTTTATTCAGGGGTAGCATACACTTACCTTCCATATCGGTTTGCAAATGTAAGCGTGTTCATGCGCAGATCCTTCCGCGCATGCGCTTTTGGCAAAAAAAATGATAGAGCTGGATAAAGCTCTGAGTCCCGTCTGGGAGAGAGGGTGGTATAGAAATACAATAAAGATACAGATGGGCAGAGCTACCCGCGGTTTCTGCTACCGGTTCAGGCAATCTGGTCTGAACCGGTAGAATACCATCTCTGGGTTTTTTCTTCCCTGCAATATGAGCAAATAAGTAAAAAATATAGATGTATCCAAGTTTTGACTTTTGGGGAGGGAAGCTAATGATTGTTACATTTGTCTCTTCCAAGCAAGATTGATAGCAATGAGTGCCACAAAAGCACACATTTGATTTCCTTCCTTTGATCAAGGAAGTATTTTCTGTTGTTCTTTTTTTATCTACTGAAATCTTGAATTGTTTCTATAGAAACCTAACATAATAAAAACCATGAGTGTCTTCATGAATGACAGTTAATAGGATTAACGCTGACTGAAAACTCTGGTACAACAGAGGTGTTCCAAAAGAATAAATAAAAACTTGAGATTTTGAGAAATACGTTTCACATGCAGCTTTTTCTCTCTTTTGAAACATTAAAATACTAGATCCAAATTGTGACATTTTTTGGACACTGATCTACTCATGGCAAAAGAAGAAGCAATGAATGGGAGAGATACACAACGTAATGATTTCATAATCTAGGAAGTCATAAAAGGAAGCATGTATAAATGTCTGAGTCATATTTCAGATAATAAGCCCTCACAATGACCTACCGTATTTTTCGGAATATAAGACGCACCTTTTTTCCTCTAAAAAGAGGCTGAAAATCTGGGTGGGTCTTATACATCGAAGACAGCATTTTTTGCCTCCTGAAACCCCGGCCCTTCACCAAAATGGCTGTGTGCATACCCTTATGGAGGCTTCCAGAGAGCTCCTGGGGGCTGGGGAGGGCAGAAATGAAGAAAAAACAGTGCGTTTTTGGCCCCCCAGCCCCCAGCAGCACTCTATAAGCCTCCATAAGGCTATGCATGCTATTTTTGACCAAAAAATGGGCCGTTTTCATGGGAAAATGGGCTGTTTTTCCTCATTTTGCCCCCCCCCCCAGGAGCACTCTGCAAGCCCTTCCCCCAGGCTATTCATGCCTTTTATTTGAAAAAAAGGGCCCATTTTCGTGAAAAAGGGGCCATTTGGGGGAGGTTTGCAAAGTGCAAAAAAGGGTTTTTTTTCCCTTTTGGAAAACTGTTTAGTTAGAGTGATTGATGAGAATTACGTTGGTCAAGTACTGTGTCTGCAGAAACAAAGATTTGTTCCAAAGGTAGTCAGTGATTTCCTTCTCCAGCACATGGGTAAATACACCTGGAAACATCTACCTATCTACCTACCTACTCTCTCTCACTCTCAGTCTCCCTACCTATCTATTGTATTTCTCTCTCTCTCTATTTCTCTCTCTATTTTTCTCTCTCTATCCCTCTACCTACCTACCTATCTACACTCTCTCTCTTCCTACCTACCTACTGTATTTCTCTCTATATATATATTTCTCTCTCTCTATCTCTCTACCTACTTATCTATCTACACACACTCTCCTACTTACCTACCTACTGTATTTCTCTCTCTCTCTCTCCCACTCTACCTACCTACCTACTCTCTCCCTCTCCCTACCTACCTACTGTACTTCTCTCTCTTTCTCTCCCTCTCTATCCCTCTATCTACCTACCTACTTTTTTTAAAAAATTGCCTCTTCAAAACCTGGGTGCGTCTTATACTTTGGTGCATCTTATACTCCAAAAAATACAGTAAAAAAAATCCTTATTTAAATTACCAAGGCCACAATCCAGCAAAAATATAAGCATGATTAAACTTCAGAGGGTTACATGGCCCATAGGTAGCACTTAAGTATAATATTGCAAACAGTTAAAAAAGAAACGTAGTTCCAATATTTTCTGTAAGGCACAATTTTGCAAAAAGAATGAACTTGCCCTCCCCTTATTCTGTTTTCATTCAGATCTTATCATATTAAAAAGCAAAACATAAAAATATGAGAAGAAAAATGCATTGATTGTATCCTCTGCCATGCTTCGTAATGTATCACAGTTTCCAATAAGATTCAGAAACTCTTTTTTTTAATATACAAGAAGAAACTGTTTTGTAAACAATAGACAAATGGCAGATAGCTTCACAGACTGAAAACAAACAGATGTTGACTTTAAAAGACAGTTGAAAAAGGTCCAGGATTTAACATACTGTATATAGAGGGCAAGATTCTGGTGTGCTTTTTGATGATGAGTTTCTTCCTCTTTTAAATTCCTAGGTTTTTGCAATAAATCTATAGAAAGTGTATCAACTGCTACAAAGCCTGGATAATTCTGGTGAACTATTTATAGGATGAACTATTTACAGGATGCCACAAAGAAGAGGGAGTCAAACTATTCTCCAAGGCACCTGGGGGCAGGACAAGAAGCAATGGGTGGAAACTAATCAAGGAGAGAAGCAACTTAGAACTAAGGAGAAATTTCCTGACAGTTAGAACAATTAACCTCTGGAACAGCTTGCCTCCAGAAGTTGTGAATGCCCCAACCCTGGAAGTCTTTAAGAAGATGTTAGATAGCCATTTGTCTGAAATGGTATAAGGTTCCTGCCCACGCAGGGGGTTGGACTAGAAGACCTACAAGGTCCCTTCCAACTCTGCTATTGTATTGTATTGAATGCAAATGTGGCCCTTGAAAAAGAAACAAAACCAATTAATTTCCAAATCCAGCCCTTTTTGCCATTGATTTTGGCCTTGTCCTCTTACTAGTATATTGGAGACTCACTGTATATCCATGTTTTCTTCACAGAGGTGGCAGAAAGAAAACCGACTATGGAGGAAGAGGAAGCCAAACGTATTGCAGAAATGGGAAAGCCAATACTGGGTGAACATCCAAAACTGGAGGTCATCATTGAAGAGTCCTATGAGTTCAAGGTCAGTGCTGTGTACTCAGGGTTTTTGCAGGAAGCGAGGGAAGGAAAAGCAGGAAAGGAACTAAACAGAAAAATTGGTTAGCAGAGCTAAGCAGAAAAAAAAGGAAGAGGACCGAAAGGAAAAGGGAAGGGTGCCACAGAGGAAGAGGATTGCAAGGAATGCTAAGCTAAGGCAAAAGTCCAGGCTTAGTCCTGGGAGGGAAGAGAAGACAATGAGAAAAATAAATGAAATGAGGTCAGGGAAAGAGAGAGCAAGTCTGAAAGAAAATAATTAAGAGATGTTTTGAAGAATACAGTCCTACTTTAACAATAAGGTTATGTCCAGAAGTTTCACCACTATCTTCTGAACAGTGAGGGATGGAAAGTCCTACATCAGAAGGCAGGTTAGGTTGCTGCTTTGAATTATTTATAAAAAAAAATAGAGACAGGACGTAAAAAAGAATCAAATAAATAATAAAATATTCATGCATACAAGATACATAACTCAGAACCGACTAAACCAAACGTGTGATTATTTCTAGCTTAAAGAATTATCCTACTGATATACGTGAGAAATTAACAGGCAAACATGCTAAATTTTATTCTGCTGTTTTGAGTTGCTAATCCTTACCGTCAGATGACTCCAAAGCCAAAGTGGCATGCCCTTACATCTAGCTGAAACAGGTTTCTGTCTCTCTGAAGGTTGGTGGCCCTAGAAATTGTTTTTAGTGACACGTCTGTCTCAATCCAGGTCAAGTCTGCTAAGACTCATAAAACACCATAGAGGAACTTAAGCTTGCTAAGTTCATGCCATTATGAAAGGGATTTACTGTATGAATGGGGGGGGAAATTATCCATTGACAAGAGTACATTGCGGGCTGTGAAAGAAGAATGGCATTTACCAAGAAGGGAGAAAGTTTTATATGAATAAAGAAGCAGAAGGTGCCCTTTTTCTTAATGATGCAACAATGATTTTTGGCAAACAACCTTGTTATAAAATGACTTCCTGACGTACTTACCGTTAGATGTTTATACCTTTCATTTCTTATCTGTGGCTTAAGTTAGTTTCTTGCAGTTAATGCTTTCTTAAAAAGTTAACACTACAATTACAAGGAAACCTATAAGGAATGGAAATTCTGGGTCATGTGATCATAAATAATAATAATAATAATAATAATAATTTAATTTTATATCCCGCTCTCTCTCCCCAAGGGGACTCGAGGCGGGGCACAGGCAATTAAAAATACAAATAAGACCACAGACAAAATATAAAACCCTTGGAAGACACCTGCATGGAAAAGCTACCTGACACCTTCAGTCAACCTCCACGTTGACTCAGAGATGCTCCAAAGGAAGGCCTTGAGTAAAATCAATCTTCTTTGTGTCCTTCTAATTGACAGACTACAGTGGACAAGCTCATCAAGAAGACAAACTTGGCGTTGGTTGTAGGAACTCATTCATGGAGAGACCAGTTCATAGAAGCCATCACTGTCAGTGCAGGTGAGACAGAGTGAATGCCTTGTATTCAGCCAAGGAAACAATCACTCAGAGGCAGAGGGGAATTCTAACATGAATTCTTACTTGGGAGTTTTTATGAAGTTCTTGCTCTTCAGTAGATGTTATGAGCAGGTAAAAGTGTTCAACTTGCTTGACTTTGGTTTGACTTTGTATGGAGGGGGGTGTTCCATGCACTGAATAATCAATGGGTATATATTATGTCCGATAATAAAGAATGTTTGGTTAATTACTTGCTTTTTTAACTGTTACTTAACAGCGTGGTGTTCAAAAATTCACTGAATGGTGAAATTTCAAGGAAATGTAAAATCACAATAATAAGAAAGTTTACAGTTTAATAAAGAAAAGTTTTTCACTGATTATTCAAAAGGAACTATTTAAAAAAAAAAAAATTCCTATTACTGTAATTTTCCAGAATCAGAGTAGGTAAAATTAATTCTTTTAATTTTCATTGCCAGTAGTTAACATTAACCCCACACTATTAAAATTGTTCTTGACTGATCAGTTGGATTTAATTTTGAATAATCCAGCTGTTTTTATTTAAAGTACTAAAATCTAACTAGTCGATTTATCAATTAAATTAGAATGCTTAATCCTTTGGATAGACTTGTAACTCATTTCAACACATATCATAGAACCTGCCTCCTTAGTGATAAACAGTGCTTTAAATCCACATACTTCTGTGACTAAGGCACGCTAAGGACCTCTGTATTAAGTGAACTACATGGTTCGCAAATAATCATAGTGTCCTGTTGCAAACGTTAGAATGCTTCTGAGCTGGATACTAGCATTCTTCCTGGGAAAAGTGTTCATTTCCAGTAAGCCTACATTTTCTGCTGTATGTGATCTTCCCAGAGACAATGAGAAAAGTGCAAGGAAAATCTCAGGCATTCTGTTTATGGAAGTATTCTCACGATCAACTGCGGGACTTCCTTGCTAAGGGCAGTTTGCATTTCAACACTTATTGTCTCTCTCTCTCACTCCTCTTTTCTTCCTTCCCTATTTGAGCATGGCTTAAGGAATATTCTGCCTGCAGCCCAAATCAGTCATTCCCCACTAATAAAAACCATCAGAATCAATAGGATCTGTTTTCACAAAGGCCTGTCTTATATCAAACTGCCGATTGTTGCTCCCATGCCTCTCCTTTGCCTGTTCCAGTTTATTTTATCCTCACTTTGTGACAAGTGCTTCCTCTAATAGTGCATGTTATAAAACAAGTTCTTCTCAAGATTACTCTGTGCAAGTCTTCAATCTCAGGATTTTGCCTTCATCTAGAGGTGGGCTTCAAAAAATTCAACAATGAGTTCTCTGCTCAGTTGCCGGATAGGCGTGGCCAGAGTGGGTGTGGCCTAGTTGCACCACAGCAGGGGGGGTGTTCTCTCCGTCCCCAGGCTCCATAGGCTTTCCTTGAGGCTCTGGGAGGGTGAAAACTGCCTCCCCTGGCCTTGGAGGCCTGTTTTTTCCCTTCCCTGAACCTTCGCATGGGCCCTGCATTTACTTCACATCCAAAATGGGTCACATGAAGACTCCTGAGAGGTGCGTGGTAGGGTGGCAGATGCAGGGAATGGTGGGCAGGGCCTGCCAGGGGTGGGATTTGGAGGTTCTCTGAACCACCCATAACATTATACAATAATAATACAATAGCAGAATTGGAAGGGACCTTGTAGGTCTTCTAGTCCAACCCCCTGCGTGGGCAGGAACCTTATACCATTTCAGACAAATGGCTATCTAACATCTTTTTAAAGACTTCCAGGGTTGGGGCATTCACAACTTCTGGAGGCAAGCTGTTCCAGAGGTTAATTGTTCTAACTGTCAGGAAATTTCTCCTCAGTTCTAAGTTGCTTCTCTCCTTGGTTAGTTTCCACCCATTGCTTCTTGTCCTGCCCCCAGGTGCCTTGGAGAATAGTTTGACTCCCTCTTCTTTGTGGCACCCTCTGAGATATCGGAAGACTGCTATCATGTCTCCCCTGGTCCTTCTCTTCATCAAACTAGACATACCCAGTTCCTGCAACCGTTCTTCATATGTTTTAGCCTCCAGTCCCCTAATCATCTTGGTTGCTCTACATTGGCTATGGGTTTTTCCAAACCCAGGCAAACCTGTAGCAGCCCACCCCTGCCCTCATCCCTGGTAACCAACTGCCGGTACCAAAAATGCCAAGACACAGTGATGTTCAGGTGGGAAACATTTCCTGTTTGATGTACGGCTACGCATTGCGTTGATGGAAAATCTTGCCACTAGCAAAATGCAGGCTGAAAAGCAGGAGTTCCTACATTTTGTGCCTAATGGATAATTTTGAGAAAGTGTCACGGGCACCATTACATATGTTTTTTTTTTTAAAGAGCAGAATGATTAGAAGATTAAAGTTACCAACTACTGCACTGTCTTGCTTTTCTTTCTAAACGAATCCTTTGAATTAATCAATTGCACAGGAGTATCCTCAGAGACAAAAGGGGAAGAAGGAAGTTGGAGACTAGAGCCTCTTGCTTTCTAACTCAGGGGTCCCCAACCTTTGCAACTTTAAGTCTGAAGGACTTCAGCAAAGCTGGCTGGAGAATTCTGGGAGCTGAAGTCCTTCAGACTTAAAGTTGCAAAGGTTGGGAACTCCTGTTCTAGCCTTTGATTTTGTAGAACCAAGAACTCTGTCCATATAGGAAAGGTCATGAAGCTTGAGTGTTTGGTTAAATGCTGGACAGAGCTGTGATGTAGGGATGCAGGTCAAGTCAGGGTTAATCCCAAGAGGAGTTGAAGAAAACCATAATTTGAAACAAAACAAATTATTTTTCACCCATTTTTCTCAGTGCAGCCCAAGTGTTTAGTTCAAGAAACCTCTTGGACAAGGTAATCCATTTCAAATCCACCTTCCAAATGCTAAGCTGTTAGATGAAATATGTTGCTGACTTTTACTTCTTTGATTGAGTGAAATGGCTGCCCATCTCACAGCAGTAACTCTGGCCAGCATGCCAAGTTAAAAACAACGGTGTAAACAATCCGAACCATAGTGTTCAAGGTTACAACAAGCCCAGCTGATAAGAAAACATTAACCAGCAGAGCCCTAATGCCAGGGGAACTAGCTATATCATAGAAACTCTGAAGCCTTTTGATTCTTCTGCCCATGTCTGCTGGCAATTGAATTTGAGCCTCACTCCAAAGGAAAGACTTCAACGGGGCTATGGAAAGTCCAGCTATGACATTCAGATTGGTAGTAATGTATTGTAGGAAGTTAGCACCCATTCTTCTCCTAGAAAAATGAAATATTCTAGGAAATATTAAAAAGGCAGAATATTATATTTCCCTGGGTGAGAAATGGAAAAACATGTTTTTAAGGAAAGAAGCAGACTCACATTTAATAGCCCCCACCCTCCTCAATAGCCCACAGCTGATGTCAGCACTTAAGAGATAAAGAGATAGATAGGTCTATTCATAAGCAAATGCCCTCACCCAAGATCCAACCAAGGTAGGATTAGCCCTCTACCCATCTAGCAACAGAACTCACCACATGGCACCTGGGGAGATTACATCACCCAAGCCTGGGACACAGACAGCCTACAAAGTTAGCTAAGATCCCCTCCCCCCTGAGAGTCTGACAGCCAATGGGATACATTTCTTACACAGGAACAGGAAACTCTAGGGCCCAAGAGAGTGTATAAAAGTCAAGCACTCTCAGTATCTCGACCCTTTTTTTCTCTTCTTCACCCAACATCTTCAAGGCATGTGATCCCTTTTCCCCAGGACCTCAAACCATGTGGTCCCGTCCATCATTAAAACCATCTTTCCAAACAGCCACCAGGTTTCCAGTGTCTTTCTCCCCACTTGGAACTGAATCCATAAGGATATTCTTCCAACAATATTTATCCAAGTACTATTATATTATTTTTCCTTACATCCCTCCTCCTCCCCACACCATAGCATTACATACACAAACATGTTGGAATAAAGCAGTGGTGAAATTCAATATTTTTTTACTACTGGTTCTGTGGATGTGTCTTGGTGGGCATGGTAGGGGAGAGATACTGTAAAATCTCCATTCCCACCCCAGTCCAGTGGATGGTTACTGAAAAATTCCCGTTTCCTCCACATAAGCTGGGTCTCGGGAGGCAGCGAATAGATAGGGTGGGGCCAGTCAGAGGCGGTATTTACTAGTTCTCCAAACTACTCAAAATTTCTGTTATCGGTTCTTTGGAACTGGCACTTGGGAAGAACTGAATACCACCTCTGGAAGGGGTATATTAAGGCAGGGAGAACAGGAAAATTTCCACTATAGTCTCTTTCTACAGATGAGCTAAGCTGCAAGTAATAATTGCACAAGACCCAGTTCTGTATAAAGACAGGTCTTTAATTATATCCTAGAGAATAGATGAGGGCAGGGCCAGTCAGAGGTTGTATTTACTGGTTCTTCAAACTACTCAAAATTTCCGGTACCGGTTCTCCAGAACCTGTCAGAACCTGCTGAATTTCACCTCTGTAATAAAGGTAGATTGGTATTACCTAGTACAGTGGTGGGCAAACTCATTAGTCAATAGAGCCAAATATCAACAGTACCATGACTGAAATTTCTTTTGAGAGTCAAAAGATGTGGCCTGTTCTATGGGAGTGGCTCAGCGGTCATGTGACCAGGTGGGTGTGGCCAACTTGGAAAATGTGGTGAAACTCATTTAATGACAGTCCTGCTTAGCAACCAAAATTTTGGGCTCAATTGTGGTCATAAGTTCTTTCTTTCTTTCTCTCTCTCTCTCTCTCACTCTCCCACTTTCTTTTTCTTTCTCTCTTTTTGTCTCTGTCTCTCTCTGTATCTGTCTCTCTCTCTTCCCTCCACCCATCTGTCACTCTGCATGTGTGTGTATGTGTCTGTTTCTCTCTGATTCCCTCTCTCCCTCCCTCTCTCTCTGTCTCTCTCTGTTTGTCTCTCCCTCCCTCTCTCTCTGTCTCTCTCTGTTTGTTTGTCTCTCCCTCCCTCCCCCTCCCCCTCTGTCTGTCTCTCTGTGTGTATGTCAGATTCTCCCTCCCTCTCTTCCCCCCCCTCCCCGGGAAGCAGCGGAAAGCCCAGCATGTCAGCGAGTGAGCGGGTAGGCGTGCAAGCGTGCAGGCGGCGGGAGGACCCAAGGCTGTGGCTATCTAAACGCCGCGGAGGCCATCCGGGCGCCGCACACCCACCTCCCTCCCAGCCCGTGCGGCAGGCAGCCCTAGAAAGTGCCCCTCGGTGGCTTCTGCAGGCGGCGGCTGCTGCTGCTGCTGCTCCCGAGCCCTGCAACACGCAGTTCTCGCCATCCGAGCAGCCCGGCTGTCCTGCCCTATGTGCCTGCCGGGCGACCTCGGACTGCGAGAACTGCGTGTCGCAGGGCTCGGGAGCAGCAGCAGCAGCAACAGCCGCCTGCAAAGGCTATCGAGGGGCATTTTCCAGGGCTGCCCGCCAGACGGGCTTGGAGGGAGGTGGGCGTGCCGCGGCTGGACGGCCTCTGTGGCATTTAGATAGCCGCAGCCTTGGGTCCTCCCCCCGCACGCACGCTCGCTGCGGGAGGAAGGAGGTGGGCGTGCAGCTCCCGGAGACTACCCGTGGCTAGTTGGAGGAAGAGCCGCACTTGAGGGGCCAAAGAGCCACTCCTGGCTCGCGAGCCGCGGTTTGCCGACCACTGACCTAGTACATTTCTTGGTCTTCAGCAATAGATTGTCATGGGTTGCTTCCTGATTGTTTAACAATGGTAAACAATTGTAGTAGCCACCTATTACTGAAATAAAATTGGAGGGAGACTTTTACTAAGAGAAATGTTTGCGGGGAAAATATTGTTTTGAGATTTCGAGCAGATCGTTGGACTCAGGAGTTCTTTAATCCCAAGCATATACCTTTTGTATCAAGCTTCAGTTAAAATTTTTAAGGTCCCAGAGCTGGTCCCCTCCTGGATTTTACTGTACTGTGCAAGAGAAATCAATCTCGTAACTTTGGGCACTGAGAAGTATGAGCCCTTCTGTCTTGTGCCTAGCACCAAATACTGAAGTTCATCTATTTTACTGTGTGAGAAATAATTTCTTTGAATAGCTTTAGTTCAAATGTGTGCTTCTTCTGAGAAAAGATGAAAAAGATTGCCTATCTTCAATCTTTTCACAATGCTGTCACTGTTGCTATGGTAATAAATGTGGTCATCCTCTTGGTGCTCATATAAGAACAAAGTTAAGGACATTAAGTGTTGCTTCCTTTGCTGTTACCTACTTTCAAGGTTTATATTATCATTACAAGGGGTAAGGAACCCCAGTGCAGTCTCCAACTGTTTATCCCTGCTAACTCTCCAGAAAGCAATAAAATCAGAAGGAATGAAAGTACAGCTTTAACACTGCCTTTTTTTTTATCACTCGTCAAAGTTTATCACTAGAAAAAGACTTTTTCCATGGTCAGCTTTGAGGAGATTGGATTTTTTGACTTTTCCTCAGTATACTGATCTCTTTATGCTGCACCACTATTTTGGAATATAAAGTGATCATCCATAATTAAATAGGTAGCCTTTCAGGAAGCATAGAGGTATACTGTACAATGATACAATCCTCTTGTGGCCCACCAGTGACCAGCAGATTCAGACAGTGAGGAGGTTGGGGAGGAACATGGGCCAGTCCTGGAATCTGGGGAGGGCTCGGACGAGGGCTCTGGGTTGGAGACAGAGAGAGGGCCAGAGCTGTATGCCAGTATCAGCTTCTTTCAGAGTCAGACATTAGAGAGGCAGACGAACAGCTGGATCCTGTTTCCAGTGGGCGCATGCGCAGAGTTGCCAGACAAAGGGAACAGCTAAAGAACGTGGGTCAACTTGGGAGTAAGGCCACAGGTGGATGATAAATGGCCCCTCCCAGAGGAAATAAAAGAGGAGCAAAAGGGGAGTGGAGTTTGCAGGAGGCAATTAGTTTGCTTAATTGGTTCATGACTCTCCGAGACTCCTTGCCAAGTTTTGCAGATATCTGCCTGGCAGCTCTCTATGTCAGATCTGTGACTGTAAATCCTCCCTGGAAAGACTTTTCTGGAAGTGAATGAGCAGAATTCAGAATAAACTAATAAAAAGGGTTTTTGTTAGAACCAGGAGTTTGCTTCATGCTCTTGGGAAGCCTAGGTCACAACAGTTCCTTGGGTACCTTTTGAGAGATAAGAAGAACAACATAGAATGCTGCAGGCAAGAAAATCAGTTACCATCAAAGAGCCTGTAAATGCTTAATATCCACAGGAGAAGGTGGAGCAGTTTCTGGAAGAAGGTAGGTGATAGGAACAAGAAGTAGAGACTCAGATAAAACAGCCAATAAGTAATGTTCATAGGAAGATTGGAAATGAGAAGACAAAACCAGCACAAATTTCTGGATCAAACACCAGCATGGTACTAGATGGAGGCGGCCTCTGTCTATATATGAAGATGGCAAATCCAATCCTACTGCATCCTCCATCCTCCTAGAGGGCAGCTAGTTGTGTATGACTGTGTTGGACATTCCTAAGTAACTTACTGGAACACATGCTGAAGCTTCTTGTGGAGCTACCCAATAACCCGAAGATCAGGAAAGAAGAAGCAGCTCTAGCAGTTAGCCTTATTTATTCCTTAACCTAGAATATTCCCTTTTTGATCAGATGATGATTCTGAATACAAAAATGGCTGTGGACCCCATGGGGCAGGCAAGAAAATCATTCCTCTCATGAAACATAATTAACTATCTAAATCAGGGGTCTCCAACCTTTGCAACTTTAAGTCTGAAGGACGCCAGCTCCCAGAATTCTCCAGCCAGCTTTAAAGACTTAAAGTTGCAAAGGTTGGAGACCCCTGATCTAAATGGTTGTCCCAAAGGTGCTTTTTCAGGAGGCAACTGGACTTTCTTGTTTTTTCTTTGAAGACGTTTCACTTCTCATCCAAGAAGCTTCTTCAGCTCTGATTGGATGGTGGAGAATGGAAGCAAGGAATACAAATCCTTCCATTCTCCACCATTCAGTCAGAGCTGAAGAAGCTTCTTGCATGAGAAGCGAAACGTCTTCAAAGAAAAAACAAGAAAGTTCGGTTGCCTCCTGAAAAAGCACCATTGGGGAAAACCATGACCTGAAGGACCGAGAATCTCTACAGACTTTTATGTAAACGGCTGTTGTCATAGAGAACCTTTTCAAGGGACAGATCAGTAATTGATACTAGCCGATTGGAGCCATGTACATACAGTGAAAAAGTTCGGAAAATTGTATTAATTTGGGTCCTGCTCGTCTGATGTGCATATTTGAAAGCGAGGTATTCTGCGAAACGAATAATGTCACAGCGCCTCCAAGAAGAACCCAATACAGCGGTGGTTGTATGACTTGCTATCCCTTCACTATTTCTAGGCTTGGGCCGTTGGGGTTTTGCATAGCATCCACTGATTCGAAGCTCTCTCTTTTGTCTTTCCTACAGCAGGTGAGGAGGAGGAGGATGAGTCTGGTGAGGAGCGCCTGCCCTCCTGCTTTGATTATGTCATGCATTTCCTGACTGTCTTCTGGAAGGTGCTCTTTGCCTGCGTGCCCCCGACAGAGTATTGCAATGGCTGGGCCTGCTTCATTGTGTCCATCCTGATCATTGGGATGCTCACTGCCGTCATTGGAGATCTGGCCTCCCACTTTGGCTGCACAATTGGCCTCAAGGATTCTGTGACTGCCGTGATCTTTGTGGCCTTTGGCACTTCAGTCCCAGGTAAGACTGAGACACTTGAAACAGGAGGGTGGCACCACAATGGCTTCTAACAATTCCATCGCTAACAATGGTTGCAAGCTATCATGGGGTTACATCAGTGGTGGGTTGCAGGCGGTACGCCGCGGTATGGGCCAAAGCCCTGGTACGGGCCAGAGCTTGCCCGGAGCACCGGATACCGTTCCGGTACGGTGCTCTGGAGGGCCCACCTCTCGCTCCTTACCTGTCCTTTATGCTTTTGGTGCGTACGGCGCCTGCGCAACTCTCCGCTGAGCAGCTGGAGCATCATGGAGGCTTGCGAAAGCATCGCAGGCAAGTACGACGCAAGTACCAGTTGGAACGGAATCCGGAACCCATCATTGGGTTACGTGCAGCTTCCTAGAAATGTCCTCCGAAAATGATGTTTAAAAAAGTAATCCAGGCTTAGACAAAGAGAATAAACAGGGGCATCTGAAAGCCAGTTACAGAATATTTATGAGGAAAAGCAAGAAGAAGAAATTACATTTGCCTTACTTAACTCCTTGGAGGGCTGTCAAGTAGGAAAAATAATGAAGAAATATTTTGCATCACCCATCAGCCTTTTTGGAATTGATGATGTATGGCGCCTCCCAAACATATGTATGTATAAATAAAAAAAAGAATGTCAGCAAATGATAAAGTGCCTCATACTTTATCTCAAGAAGTCGGTTACAAATATACCAGCTGAACTCCTTAACAAAGAAACTGTTAGAAATGATTCTTTGAAATATTTCAGGTAGGACTTCTTTGTGGAGTAGGGAACATTTCAGCATTTTCCTTCTTTGCCCAAAATTAAGGGCCTTGATTGTGCATATTACTACCAAATTAGGTTGCAAATAAGTCACTTCCACCAAACAGGTTTCTAATTGTTTTCATCCTTACGCTAAAAAAACCCACTTTAAGATATTTTATGCTAAATGATAGCAGATAAACACAGCTATCATTTAACAAGCCCTGTTGCTACTAAGACTAAATGCTACATATAATTTCAGTGGTCAAGGCAGCCAAAAGCCATGGGATACGATCCAGAATCAATGTAGTCCTTTTGTCCTTTGCTCCACTGAATATAAATAGGGTTGCACACGCTGCCTATTACTGTTCCTCGGCGTCATCTGTGGTCCCACCTGCTATCTTGCCGATTTTAACACCACCCACTCCTGCAGAAACATCTGCTTCTTTAAAAAATAGGATTGGATTAAATTTCAAACTGCAAATAAAAAGTAAGCAAACCAGCAAAAAAGAAGTGCCAAAAAGAAGGGGGGGAAACATAGATGTAATGTAGATTGTTAATTTTAGATTACAAGTTGATGGTTTTCTTTTACCAATATCTGTACCAGAGAAAGTTGGAAGCCACATACTGATCCTTCCACAAACACTTCTACACATCGTCAGTTCACCTGTCAAGTCTCTTTGGATGGAAGTGGAAGTGTGAGAAGGAAACATTTGCATGTATGGTTCTCCTTTGGAATACAAATACACATAAAAAGGAGAGGTTATCATGACTGGAGCCTCTTCAGGCATTCATCTAAACCAGTATTTCTCAACCGTGGCAACTTGAAGATGTGTAGATTCAGGGTTGGCTGGGGAACTCTGGCAACTGAAGTGCAGGCATCTTCAAGAAGCAAGGTTGAGAATCGCCTGATCTTAACAAATGAACAAATAAAGAAACACCAGAGGGCTTGAAATTGGGTGGAGGGAAGATATGCATGTTATTGCGAGTTCCACTAGCTAATCTTCCCAAATTTCACATTGGAGGTCTAAGAGGGACTTTTATGGTTATTTTTCCATGAATGGAACAGAATAGGATCCCCAGCTGAATAGGGACAAGCGGGTATGAGTGCAGGTGTGCAGCCCTTTGGACTTCTTGGTGAGTTGTGATGAGACCAGGGTACACATCCCACCAACCAGGCTGGGAAAGATTAAGTTAACACCTTGTTCTCTTAATGATGGGGTTGATTGGACTAAGTACTCTTCAGCACATCTCTTTCATGTGAGCTGTCATCTGAGCACACCGATTCATCATCTTAATGCTGTTGGCCCTTTCTTTTTCTGCCCTAAAAAGTTTGTTGTTGCTGCTGGGAAGACTGCTTGAACCGCTACTCATGCATTGGTTTCTTTTCCCTCCCAGATACTTTTGCTAGCAAAGCAGCCGCTGTTCAAGACATTCATGCAGATGCTTCCATTGGCAACGTCACAGGCAGCAACGCAGTCAACGTCTTCTTGGGCATTGGACTGGCGTGGTCGGTAGCTGCCATCTACTGGGCTTCTCAAGGAGAGGAGTTCCACGTGTCGGCCGGCACTCTTGCCTTCTCTGTGACCCTGTTCACCATTTTTGCTTTTGTCTGCATCAGCGTGCTATTGTACCGAAGACGGCCTCATTTTGGAGGAGAACTAGGAGGCCCTAAAGGGTGCAGACTTGCCACAACTTTGCTCTTTGTGAGTCTGTGGCTATTGTACATTTTATTTGCTACCCTGGAGGCCTATTGCTACATCAAGGGGTTCTAAGTCACGGAGAGATTTCAAGCCAGGTGGGAGGCCTTCTTCTCCTCTGATACCTCATTGAAGACCAGTCCTAAGAGTGTTGTCTAACCAGGAGTGGCCGCTCACTATCAATTTTCCAGAACTGCCCAGGTTAAAGGATGACCGGGCTTCAAGAAGGGCAAAATTATCATGATAAAAAAATCAAGACAGATATTAAAATAAAGCCAACAGCATCAATCATTCCGTCAAATCAGAAACATCAGCAGTTCCTAAAGTATCCATTGGTTGAATTCTGCTGTAAGACTCCACGATATTCATTCCTCCACTTTACGAATTATCATATATTCAGATAATGACCTTATAAAGCATTGGGGTGGGTGTGGTTTTTTTTAATTTGGGGAGGGTGAATCTTACCTGATGTATTTTCTGTTTTTAACACAAAGAAAGGGGCTGGGGGAAAAAATTACAGGTTCAACTTTCATGCCACATCAGAGCTGGAGTTGAAAATGCTCTATATTTTTTACTCTATATGAACATTTAATTATCATTTTTCACTTTGTTTTAGAGTTATAGTGCTATTGTATTTTAAGTGCAAACATAACCCATATAGACATGACACCAACACGTACGGACACACAGACGAAAACTACAGTTGAAAACTGGAGCATGTAGCAAGTAATACACCTCCCTGGGCTACCAAAAAAAAAAAAAAAAAGAACAAGGAGAACAAGCTGTAAAGATATTCTATGTAATGTGTATATTTTGAATATGGCAAATCTCTTTGTGTAATTAACATAAAAGCTTTTAGCACTGCAGAATTAAATATATATATAAATATATATAGTTATTTATACACAGCAAATAAATCAATGCAAAGGATAAAACTGCAGTGTGAAAAATACAAGCAAAAGAAAACCAGCACAAGTTTATTACTATTGTCATAAACATTGTCAGCGTCTTCATCATCATCATCATCCTCATCATGATCAATTTGTTCCATAGGTGGAAAAAGATTCTTTTTTAAATAGAAAATGATTTATGTAAATACAGTTCTCACACTTTGAGTGTTGAAATATCACTCAAAATCCTTCAAGAATTATATTGTTTTGCTTTGACTTTGCTCTTAAAAACACTAAATGAAGTTTTAAAAAATGGCAATATCTCTATACGTTTTTTCAGATTGGATAAGGGAATCCCCCTGTAACAAAAGTTGTTTTTTTAAAAAGCTGCATTCAAATCTAATATTAAATCATAGTTTGATGTTAACTTGAGGCCTGGTGGCGCAGTAGTTAGAATGCAGTATTGCGGACTAATTCTGCTGAATGCCAGGAGTTTGATCCTGGCCAGCTCAAAGTTAACTCAGCCTTCCATCCTTCTGAGGTCAGTAAAATGAGGAGCCAGATTGCTGGGGGCAATAGATTGACTCTGTAAACCACACAGAGAGTGCCTAAAGCACTACGAAGCAGAACATGAATCTTAAGTGCTAATGCTATTGCTAAATCTCCTGTTCATGTATAAAGAGCACATTCCCCGCTCCCTTTTCTTCCTCCAATGTGATTACAAACAGGAGATTGGAAAACATCTAGTGTCAATTAATTATTATCATAATGGGACAAATCCAAATTTAATGGAACGATGCCTGTCCAAAGAAGCTAACTCGAATGTGATTTGCAGTTATGACTTGTTCAGGTGATAAGAATAGAGAGGGATGATACGCCTAACATAACTATATTTAAATAGATATGGAGTGAAGATGTCTGATTGCAAGAATGAAAGTAAATTATGAAACAGCTGGAATGCGTTATTAGTAATCTACATTTTGCCATTGCTTGGTGTTCCAACGAGATAATTTATGAACCCCTTTCAAGATACAGGACAATCTTTCAGAGGATGCTACTAGAGAGTCACTGCACTTTCTTGTAAAAATGATCATCAATCTTGAGGGTTTTGCAGAGGGATCTCTATTTTTTTCCCCTAAAGAAAACACTGGTGATAATTTTCCAGATCACATCATGCGTCCATTTTACTTGCAATGCGAGTGTCTTCTTGTTTCTTTTATGACCCTGCTTCTTGGCCTCTACAAGACTGAAATGTTATGATCATAATGGCCACCATTAATCATATCTACAACTTTCTGGGAAAGAAGCAGCTTTTGATTCCCCCCCCCCTCTCTCTCACACACACACACACACAAACGTGTATGTGTATGTGTGTATCTTTCAATAACTGCAGACTTAAATATAGGATTGATACTAAAAATTATATTTGTCTCAGTACTCTCTCACATGCTTATGCACACAAACCCATTTCTTTTCTTTTTTTTTATTGAAAAGGTTTTATTGGTTTTTACATTTTTCCAAGAGGATAGGGTAAGGGATATAGGTAAGGTAAAATACAAAGAAATTTTGAGAACTTTCAGGACGGAATCGTTGGCCCCTCCAGGGCCTCTTGATAAAACATTGGTAATACATTTTTCAATATACTACAAGATGGAAGTGAATGCATACATCATAAATTCTAAATTCTATGCTGGCAGACATGTACAAACATCCAGATAAAAAGTTACATTGGGCTAGTAAAAAAAGAAGAAACCAAACAAATTCATTTTTTAGATCTAAGTCTCTTGGCAATTACATCTTCCTGCGCTCCTTTCTGGCTCCCAGCGGGCGGGGCCGTGGCCCCCCCTGCCCCTCCCGAATCTTCACCCAGGATAGAGGAATGTTTTTTAAGAAAGGCTTCTGCCTCAGCAACTGTTTTAATCCTAACTCTCCCTCCTTCCCAGAACACCAACATCCCTTCGGGCGTCGCCCACTTAAACCAAATCCCGTGGTCAAACAATTTTTTAGATAAGAAGGAAAACACACAAACCCATTTCTTATGTGTAAGGAGCAACTGGGGAGCTAGATTTTTTTTTTAATGTAAGAAAAAGAGTTCTTTTCCATCCAGAAATACAAGGGTTGTAAAGGAACATATTTTTTTTCTTGGATTTTGAACTCCTTGGCAAGTGAACAAGAAAAGTGAAGTATCTGTATTTTGTACCTTTTTTATAAGTTTTTTAAAAAGCAGAAAAGAAGCTGATGAGCATCATTTGAGACCGATCCTTTATAGGGGCAGTGACCCAAAGAATACATTCCTGAGCAGGGAAAGAGATGCAAAGTAATTTCAAAGAGTTTTGACACTCATTAAAAAAGGGTTAACCAGAGTTTTTATGCTAACCATATTCCGCTTTTATTGCCTTATTCCATTTTAAAAAAGAAACCACTGCGGATTTTATTCCAGTAGTCATTGCCAACTATAGGGGAAGGTGCTCATCTCCATTCAAGGACGCTTGAGCTAGCGCTGTTCGAAGATGTTTCCACAGCCATGTGGCTGGCATGAAGTTACAGAGCGCTGTTGCCTTCCCAACGAAGTGGTACCTATTTATCTACTTGCATTTGCATGATTTCAAACTGCTAGGTTGGCAGGAATTAAGACAAGGACAGGAGTTCACCCCATCACATGACATGCGGGTCTCAAACCTGGACTGCCGGCTTTCCAACCAACAAGCCCAGCATCTTCACCCCTGGGCCTTCGCCCCACCTCCTTTCCCATATATACAGGCATAATTTATTCTCTCAACCTTCAAGTTGGGGCAGGGGAGGGGGGGGGAAATACCATCTCCTAAGAAATTGCTAAAAACAAAGATTAATTTCAAAAAATAGGTGTGGCTCTTCTCTACTGGTTACAGCACCACGTTGCCAAAGCATGATGTCTACACTGTGGTTCTTAACAGTTGCAGAACAGCAGATACCTGTGACTAATGGCATAACCGGGATTCCTTTTGGGTAGAATAATTTTGTGCCCAACACAGGCATTGTTATCCCTTAGCCAGGCCTATTTTACGGGGTGGTGGTGGTGGTAATGCTTTCCCCATCTTTCATTTGCTTGTTACAATCCATTTTAATGTGACCTGCTTGAATTCTTCAGGATAGGGAGGAGGCAGCTCTAAAGTCTATTTTAATACATCTCTTGATTCCTGCTGTACGAAACGTCCTGTACAAATCCTTGACTTTGTAAATTATTACCTCTTCTGGATATAAAAAGAAGGAGGAAGATTGATATAATTTTTTAAAAGATCAGAATTTTGAGGAGTCATCCTAGTCCGCTAGAATCAGTGTGATTTAATGATATGTTGTTGCAGCGTACCTTAATACTAATGATCTTTTCACTGGGGGGGGGGGAGTTCTGTCCTTCCTTTGATTCTTTTTCATTCATGTCTTTCGGTTTTTATTTGTCGCATTTGTGTTGTGCCTTTCCTCAAAGAAGCCCAGGACAAAACAAATGAAGCCTTGGTTTATCCTTACATCCTTGCAGTGATCTTGCAAGGGGAAGTTGGCCTGGACTGTCTTTGTGGTTGCTAAGCATTGCATTTGGGCTTGCAATTCAGTTTCACAAGTCATTTGTTCAGTGCAGTGAATATTGTTGTCTTTCCTGACTCAGATAGGAAGTTTCAGCTCACAGCTCTTAATGATGAGCTATATACAGGCAAGAGCCTGTCTACTGGTTTATTTAAATAGCATTGTCGGTCATCAAGGTGAGTTATACTTGAATTCTTCCTATCTCCCCAATTCCTGGTTGATACATGGCCTTGGTATAATAAAGCCTGTTAACTTTATCTACATGGATGGTTTCAACCACTTTCCTATCTGCTTCTTCATGAAATCTACCTTTCAGGTAGGGAGAGCGGAAGGTATCACCATGTCATGTTTACCATATACATGTACAGGGAAGATCTGGTTTAGGCTGACTTTCTCCACAAAGTGTTTCATCATTTTATCATTTTATTTTTAACTCATTAAAATGCAAGAGAAATAAGCTGAAATTTTGTGCTGCCTCTTTTTCCCAGTGAAGGTGATTTCCATTTCTTTCCAAACTTTTTGCAGGCAACTTTTTAAAGTCCTTTACATTTTAATTCTATTTCATCCTCCTTATTTATCCTTATTTATTTTGCAGCAAGAGAAACCACCGAGATTAAAAAAGGGGAAACAGCATGTAAACTAATATCTTAAAGCCTAAATTATTAAAAAGAAAAATGTCTGCAAAGACAGTTCAAAGCTTACTAAACCCCAAGATTATTAAAATGTTTAGCCAAACAGCCATTTCCTTATATAACACATAAACAAGGACATTCTTGGAGTTAAGAAATCTTTGTTGACCAAATCTTCTGCAAAAATAAATGTGAGATGCCTTTGCCAATAGAAACTCATGGGAAACCTAGTCCAGTCCTTTTGTCTGATAAGCACTTTGATTGAGAGGTTTGTGTGTCTCAGTCCCCAATTCTGCTTGAGTGAAGAGGCTGATATCCATGTCCTACTTGGGCCCGGATCAAAAAAGAAAAAATCATTCATTCAGACAAAATGGGCTCAAGACAAAAAGGAGCTACTTACCAATTCTCAGTTTTGAAATATCTCTGTGTATTGAGTCATCCTTTAAAAGCTGTGTTCATTGTTTTGCTCAACCAGCGGTAGGTTACGGCTGTTGCTAGTGCTGGCTTGCTCAAGGCCACGCCATGCACGCGCACACTTTGCCTGCATGCGTGATTTATGCACGCTACACTTGCATGCACAGTACTGAAAAAATGCTTCTGCGCATGCACAGAAGTAAAAACAAGATGGCAGCACCTACGCCGTGGCAGGCCAAGTTACTACCTACTCATCCAAACTGGGCCAAGCTGGTAGGAACCTACCTCTGTGCTCAATATATTTGAATCTATGAATTAATTCTGTCATCCTTTATATCTGCAGAAGAATTTACTTTGTACTGAAGGCTCACACCAACCAAAGAAGAAGACAATTTTTCTTTCTTTTTGCTTTTCCTTGTTCATTCATTTAAAGTGCCCTGGTTTTCTAGAGGAAGAGAAGATGCATCAGTGAGATTTGTTTCACTTCCTTAATGCTAACAGAAAGATCACTTGAGTAACATCCCAGATATCACTTGAGTAACATCCCAGCTGCCAGAAATTTGGCAGATCGAATCTCACCAGGCTGAAGGTTGACTCAGCCTTCCATCCTTCCGAGGTCAGTAAAATGAGGACCCAGATTGTTGGGGGCAATATGCTGACCCTGTAACCGCTTAGAGAGAGCTATAAAACGCTGGTTATAAGTGCTATTGCTAAGTGCCCATGCACAGGAACATAAGATCTGGTTCCAAGTTCAGAGTTACCACATTGAAATGGAAGGTCCATTTCAAGAAGTACGAGGTTGTAGATGTTATGCACATTGTTTGATGGTCATGCTTTAAGATCTTATGCTTTTGTTGGAATTGTTTTGTGTCTTTTGGAATTTTTGTTCTTTAATGTTTATAGTTGTGGGCTGGTCAGAGTTTATGATTGGAGAGGCATGTGAATTGAATGAACTAAATGAACAAACTAGCTCCGTGAGGGCGAACCTATGACACATGTGCCCAAAGTGACATGCGAAGCCATGTCGCCCGGCACTCATGGCCTTGCCTGTTTGTCTTCTGGGTTTCTGGTGTGCATGCACGGGCGATGATCAGTTCTCCTTCACGGGAATGGCAGTGCCGAAAACCAGGCTAGTACTGGAAGTTCCACTTCGCACATGTGGCGGTGCTGAAAACCTGCCTCAGCATGCACACCAGCCAGCTGATCGTCAGGTGCGCATGTGTGCTAGAACCCAGAAGTTCGGCTTTTCTGGAGTGAGGCCCTGACGAGCACGTGTATATGCATGCAATGTTTCTGCGCAACCTTTTTGGCACTCGGTGCTGAAAAGGTTTGCCATCACTGAACTAGCTCTTCAGGATGGCAAGTGAAGAAGATATTTGGTTTAGGAGATGCTCTGGCCCTTGAGTTAGATTTGTATTCTCCGTGTTTCTTTTTCTCCAAAAGTTGAACCTCAAAATAATGGATGTGCCTACACAAAGTACACTGCAGTTCCCAGGACAACTGGCAGTTAAAGTACAGCGCTCTTCCAGCCAGAAGGGATCAAATATAAAAAGAGATCACATCAACATTTTATGTTCTTATAATGGCCAATCAGTCAAGATGCCCACAAGAAGGATATGGATGCAATAGCTGAGTTTGCTTTAATGAACCAAGAGAATTTGTCCAAATTCTCATCAGAATGTTCTTCCTGAAAATGGGCAAATCATTTTGTAGCCAATTAGTAGGTCCAGCATCTGCTTCTTTCTCAGTGAAGAGTATCTGCAAGGCTGTGACTGACTCCCTATTTCCATCAACATCATCCCCAAGCAATATGCAGCTTTAATTTATGTATGCTATATGCTGCAATTTTTATTCTAAAAATTAAAGCAAAATGGATAAAATAATAAAGCCAGGACATTATTTTAAATGTGTATTAGAAATTAAGGGAAGAAGGAAGGATCATGTGGAGGTACAGCCGAAGTCCAAGTTACTTGACTGCCTTCACCTCTTTTATTCTCTTCCAACTTCCCTTTTAGTTTAGGTAAGCTCTACTAGGCAATTCTGTTCTTATCAGGTCAAGGAAGAAAGCCTGGAATTTCAAAGAAAGAACTGAAGTCTGCAAATGCTACTTTCAGCAGTTCTATTCCTTTTTTGGGAACTTATCCGAAATCCTTGAGGGTTTCCATTCAAGACTTTTAAAACTCTACACATTAAAATTCTTGGAGAGACAAGGTCACTTTCTCTCCATTAGGCTTCATTAGAAGGTAGCTAAGAAAGCAAAAACAAAATACATTCATTAGTACTGTATATGGTATTATTATATCTGCATGGATACTATGTTCCTCATGCAAACAAAATAATATACACAGTGGTGGGTTCCTACAGGTTCGGACCAGTTCAGCCAAACAGGTAGTGGTTTGGCGGCCTGGATCACTGGAACTGGCAGTGACCCAAGCCTGCCACATGCCTGAACTGTTTCTCCAGGTGGCACCATAGGCGCCACCATCTTGTTTTTTGCTTGTGCGCATGCACAGAACAATTTTTATTGTACTGCGCATGCACACACAGCGTGCATGCGCGCATGAAGATCCCACGAATGAACCAGCAGCAGTGACTGCCAGAACCGACCCCTGATACACACACATGAGCAACTTCCAGAATCCCTGATGATTAGTCAAGATGGCTGGAGCTACAGGTTTCCTGCCTCAAATTACTATTTCACTTAAACCTCAACATCCTGGATGCCCAACCATTTCCAGGTCAAAGGTGGTATGAAGAGCTGCACTGCCAAAAATTGAATCTGAGGAAAAGGCTAGGCCCAAATGGGTATCTACAGAAGGTAGGAGTTGGTTAAAAGGTATCAAGGTGGCAACTATAAATTCATAGTTGAAGACTGTCTTTTGTATACGTGTGGCATTGGTGACTCACGTAAAAAAAAGAGCTGGTCATTACATGATTACACATCTTGGGGGTTTTTTTGACAACACCCCCCCCCCCTCAGGATACTCCTGGATTAATTTAATTTAATTATAATTAAATTCATTATACTGAATTTGATTCCTTTCAAAATATCTCGTTCATGTTTCTTTTGGTTCGTGTTAATTCTTCAACTGCAATGTGGTGAGCCACGTGTGGCTTCATGGCAGCAAGTTGTGCATCATCCCCTAAGTCCTATACCAGGGGTCTGCAAAGTCGGCTCTTTTAAGACTGGTGGACTTCAACTCCCAGAGTTCCCCAGCCAGCTATGCTGGCTGGGGAATTCTGGGAGTTGAAGTCCACCAGTCTTAAAAGAGCCGACTTTGCAGACCCCTGTCCTATACAAAAGGACTTCAATGATTTTCTCAAGATGACAGAAGAATTTGTCTCAGATGTACAAGGCATTCCGAGATCAACCCTTTGGCTGAATTGCTACCAAAGTTTCTAAAAAAGCATTATTATGGAGTAGGCTGGGTGGTTTGGACATTTGGGCCTTGTGAAAAACAAGAGATGAGAACTAGTTTAATGTACTGGATTAGAAATGGGAGCAACGACTTCTAGTCTCCCTTAGGCATGGAGGTTTGCTGGAGGACCTGGAGCCCATCCTACCCCGTGAGGATCTTGTAACAGGAGGAGAGAGCATTATATGTGCTGTCTATGTTCCTGTGATATAAGTTATATCAATGGAAGGTGTTGAGCTGTCCCTCATTGGATGACTTGGCAAGGGTAGTGCGGCAATTCCTGCCCTAAGCAAAGGAGATGGACTGAACTAGGTCTGGAGATCCCAAACCTTTAAGCCCATCAACACTTTCAAGTTTTAGATTGTTCATTGACTCAAACGTTTATCACATGAAAATAATGTGATCAATAGCGCTTTAAACAATTGTACTATGAGTAATAACATAGCAATATTGTCTCCAACTGGGGTCTGAGCCTGGTGCCAAAGACAATGAAGAGCACCAGACATGAGGTGTAGGCTTTGCTTCCTTTTATTGATGCGCTCCAAGAAAAGGGGTCCTGGACAGAAAATGCCTAGGAACCCCAAACAATAGAATTAAGACGCTTTATACAATTTCACTAAAGCCTGGGCTGCAGACGGCCACGGCCTCGGAGCCAAGTGAGGGGGAGGGCACTTTGCACCTTGTTTGCAAAGCGGCTCTCAAAGAGAACTTCTTCACAACAGCCGAGGATGGAAGAAGAACTGAGGAACTGTGGGGAGACTCCCGCGTGTTACACACCCCCTCCCAGCCTTCACCCATTCCTCCACTCCATTTTCAGGCACCCAGTTTCCCGGGCTGCCCCCATCCTGTCGCGGCTGCAACGGCTGGCCGGTGGGGAGGGGTAGCTAGGCTAGCGCGAATGCTTACATGTTTGTAAGCAGGAGGAGGCAGTTCTATGGCTTCATGTGGAAGTTTTATGGCTTCATGTGGAAGTTTTATGGCTTCATGTGGAAGTTTTATGGCTTCATGTGGTGAAGGCGAGGCAGTCGCCCTGCTTCGCCTTCGCCGCATGCAGCCACAGAACTGCCTCCTCCTGCTTACACACAGGTAAGCATTTGTGCTAACCTAGCTACCCCTCCCCATCAGCCAGCATCCAAGCAGGCTGGTTCAAGGGTGTGGCCAGCCAGCTGTCACTACCAGTTCAGCGACCCAGGCCGAATTACCATTACCGGGAGCAACCCACCTCTGAAGTGTACGCCATAGACTTGCTTTGTTTCAACAGACAGCCCATCAGCAAAAACAATTTTAGCTTGTCCCATCAACCCTTGGGAGTGTTTATTGACCACTTTGGAGAACCCAGAAGTAGAGGATGCTTCCAAGATGCCTGCAACCTTTTGCCTTTTGAGACACTATAAAATAAAAGCATGGATTTTCTGCTCTACTAGCAGCATGAAGGCCAGCTCAGTTTGATGCAGGTTCCTCTTCTTGTTGTTAATTCTCTCCCAGCATGACTCTACCCAGGGGCATTACTTTGTTTCGCTACACCTGAACTAGCGCTGCCCTTTTCTCCACTGCATGGAGAGCTTCCATGAATTAATTTAATGAGGAAATGGGATAGTGCCATTCACTGTGGCAGAACTAACCTTGTTCGCTGTATTAGCCAGATTGAAAGAACACAGCAGTTCACTCTTGGCACCAGATGGCGCACCTGCTGAGCACATTTAGTTATCACCAATATCTAGAAATTAGGTAGATAGGCTTGATTTTTAATTACAGCCTTTGTCACAAAGGTGCTTTTTCAAGAGGCAACTGGACTTCCTGGTTTTTCTTTTGAAGACGCTTCGCTTCTCATCCAAGAAGTTTCTTCAGCTCTGTCTTTCATTGAGAAGTTGGAATTCTGCTTTCTGCAGGATGTGTCCCTTCACTGTTGAGCAAAGGGACAAGCTGTTGGGGAAGTCAGCTGAAGAAAATCTCTTGGATGAAAAGCAGAACATTTTCAGGGAAAAACCAGAAAGGTCCATTGCCTCTTGAAAAAGCACCTTTGGGACAACCATGACCTGGATGACTGAGAATCTCCATCAGTGGTGGGTTACAACCAGTAGTTTCCAGTATGGGCATACTGGTGCCTGCCGAGAGCACCAGGCACCCTTCCGGTATGGTGCTCTGGAGGACCCGCCCACCCGCCTGCACTCCTTACCGGTATTTGAGCTGTTTGGAGATTCCGCGCATGCGTAAGGAGCATACGGCACCTGTATGACGCTCTGCCAAGCAGCCGGAGCATTGCGGGCGATAAGTATGCATGTGTGCACTATGCACATGCTGCACGCATTCATGTGGTGGATGCCCAGTCCTGTTGCACCATACCTGTTGCACCGGTATCCGGAACCCACCCCTGATCTCCATGGACAAATCACAGTCTTTATGGCGACATGGGCCTTCCTTTTAGGACTATGGCAACTAGAATAAAAGTTTCTACTCTGGGTCATTTGTTGGTGGCTTTTTTGTAGTTTTGAAGAAAAAAAAAAGCTTTAATTTTAGAACAAACATTAGTATCTAAATACTAGATGCACTAATGCAGGGGTCTGCAAAATTGGCTCTTTTAAGACCGGTGGACTTCAACTCCCAGAATTCTCCAGCCAGCTAGGCTGGCTGGGGAATTCTGGGAGTTGAAGTCCACCGGTCTTAAAAGAGCCAACTTTGCAGACCCCCTGCACTAATGAGTTTTCTACAGCCTTAAAAAATACTTCCCTGGTTTCTACATGTTGAAACACACCTTTTCATTCCCCAACCGACAGAAGCCCTTGGGGTGCTCTTCCAATCATTGCAATTCCATGCTGCATTTGCTTATTTTTTTTTAAAAAAAGAGGTTAATTATGCAAACACAGATAAGATTTAATATTAATGTGCATATTATAGCATGTACATATTTTAGTGCTATGTTTTTGTACATGCACATGTACAAGAGCACAGCACTAAACTGTCAGACATGATCAATTTGGTAAAATGCATGGAGGCCTAACCACAGGCGGGCGCTTCCATTAATCCTCTTATAGCATAGTAGGGTGAGTTAAGAAGTGGTGCTAGACTTTGGTAAAAGGCGCCTGGAGATATTTTTTAAATCAATCTCAGCTGGCTGTGTTTGGCCATCAGATTAAGCCCCTGAAGTGAACTCACTACCAACAATTTATGTGTGACCTCACCAGCATTCATCCTATAGTCTCTTAGCAGCACAAGCTCACACAACACACAACTACAATTGAGTGACTGACACCCCACCCCCAAGATTTTTTCTGTGACAAAAATAAGAGGCTTTACACATTTCATCCCTTATCATTGCAGCTCAGTCCAATAATCAAATAGAATATAAACTCAGGTTTTTTCAATTTATCACTTTGCCAGCCATTCAGCCAGAAACTAAACAAATGAGCAAATGTGAATACAGTGATCCCTCGTTTTTTCGCGGCTTCATGTTTCGCGGATTCACTGCTTCGCGGCTTTTTAAAAAATACAGGGGGGGAAATGCATTGGTAGGAGGCAAGCGCCCCCTAGTGCTTGCTTTAAACGATGTCCACCAACTCAAGTTTCCGGTATAGTGTATTGCGAATCCTACTTCGCGGTTTTTCAGTTTTCGCGGAAGGTTCCGGTCCCCATTAACCGCGAAAAACGAGGGATTACTGTACCGTTGAATGTATCAAGATGAGGAGAAGATTTGGATTTCTAAAAGGTGGGCTCCGAATGATGATGCCTACATTTTCTGATTGATTGATTGATTGTTTGATTGGCTGGAGGGACCACCAACCAGTTAATTGTAGGATCCCTCTTCAACATTTCAAAGTCATCAAGAGGCACACTAAACAACTTCAAAACATTTTGGAAGAACTGTGGAATAGAAATACCAGCTGGACCATGGTTGAACTGTTCTTAATATTAGGATACTTTTTTTTCTTTAATATTCAGTTGGGTTGGTTGGTTGGTTTTAATTTAATTCAATATGTAAGCCCACTTGTCATAGTTCGCAAGCCAGAGTTTTAGATAAGCATGTCTTATTAACACAGAGGCTTGTGGGAATTTTTCGATGATGTGCTATCAAATCATTTTTGATCCTTAGTGACAACTTAGGTGGATTTTCTCCAAGATTATCTATCCCTAACCTAGTGTTTCAATTCCTCTAAAGCAGGACTCCCCAACCCCTCAGCCACGACCCATTCCTGGACCATGGACCATTCAGAACTGGGCTGTGTGAGTGACTGGCTGGTGTGCATACATGCGCAGCTCAAGTTGCACAAGCAGTGGGCTGGCGGACACTCACGAGTGCACCAGCTCCTCAAGTCAGGCTGTGCAAGCATGTGTGAGTACACCAGCCACCAGTCACATGGCCCAGTTCACTGCCCCAGTTGGGCCACCAAGCTGCGAAGGTTAGGGATCACTGCTCTAAAGGGCCACTTATCACCTAAGATAATTTGATAATTTGAGTCTGGTCATTTGTGCCTCAAATGATTTGTTCAATCATCCGTTGGCCTGTTTTCTTAGTTATTCATTATATTCTCAATAGTTAATAGTGGAACCTGCCTTGGTGAGCCAAGGCATTTAACAAATCTGCTGAGATAGCCAGGAAGAATCTGGCTTTTTCTTTCTTGTTCCACAATGCTCCAGAATGATGCTCTCTTGGATAAGTAATAGGAGATTGAAATAAGGGTGGAATCCATTGGGGGAGAATCTTTTTAAAGGGTGGTGGGCCCTTCCAGGATGGAAATATTAGCTCTTGCCCAAGTATGCCAGCTGTTGGAACCATCCCTGAAAGCAAATATGCCAAGCAACTAATTCATTAAAATCCTTAGTACTGTGGGTCTGGGAATTACTAATGGATGCCATCAAAAAAATGGGAAACATCAAAGTAGCTTGAAATGCTACTCAGCAAGTGAACATCTAGCCCAGGTTGAAACGTAGTACATAATTTTTCCCTTGTTTCAATCTTTCTCAGGTTCTTTCCTTTTAGTTTCCTTAAGAATTAGAATCATGTAAACTTAGGTCACTGTCACCACTGCTACATGAGCTGAATTGACGGTTGGTTGGCTTCCAAATACAATTCAAGTTTTGATTATCACCTAGAAAGCCCCATATAGTATAGGGCAGGGTTGACGAACCTTTTCAGCACTGAGTACCAAAACGGGAGCATGCATGCATGAGGGAGCACCAGAAACTGGGAAGGGCAGCTCCCCAGCATGCATGAGCTGAGCACATGCGCATGCGGGGAAGCTGAGCTTCCAGTTTCTGGTGTGCAAATGATCTTCCCATTTCTGGCCAGGTGCTGGCGCCCATGTGCACGCCAGAACCCAGAAGAGCAATGGGCGATGGCTGGCTTGCCCAGACAGAGGGCTCTATGTGTTCCAGCACACTGGTATAGGGCCTGGCTATCTGGGGGACCCCTTATCTCTATTCCTGCCCATCCAGTACAGTCCAGCAAAGTGGGAATGGTCCAGTCCCTTTCTATTAAACATTGTCATCTTATGGGACTAAATGACACAACTCCCACGCTCTGGAACAGCTTCTCCCAGATATAAGGATTGCGCAATGTCTCCCAGAGTTCTAGAAAGCCCTTAAACTCCGACTTTGGTCCCAGGCCTGGGAACGATGTACCAATGTATTGTTGTTTTTCTGGGGGCCCTGTTTTTTGTTTGATTTGTGTAGTTTATAAGATCATTTCAGCATGGGCTACTTTGTGTTTTTATGTTTTATCTGTTTTTATGGATTTTGTATGCTGCCCAGCATCCATTGGAATCAGGTGGTTATAATAAACAGAATCAAATCAAGAATGAATGAATGAATGAATGGCCGTGGTGGCATGGTGGTTAGAGTGCAGTACTACAGGCGACTTCTGCTGATCACCGGCTGCCAGCAGTTTGGCAGATCGAATCTCACCAGGCTCAAGGTTGACTCAGCCTTCCATCCTTCCCAGGTGGGTAAAATGAGGACTCAGATTATTGAGGACAATATGCTGACTCTGTAAACCACTTAGAGAGGACTATAAAGCACTGTGAAGCAGTATATCAGTCTAACTGCTATTGCGAATGAATGAATGAATGAATGAATGAATGAATGAATGAATGAATGAATGAATGAATGAATTAATGAATTAATGAATTAATGAATGAATGGAATCCCACTTGACAACATTTGGGGAAACTGTCCACAGGGCTAACGTGTCTCAGCTGGGGAACACAGCTGCAGAAATGCCAAATTCTGACCTGCAGTTTGGTTTTCTTTTTCAATAACAACAACCAAATGAATATATTAGCATTGCTTTCCCAATCGTTAGATCAGGCTACGTAGAAGAAGTATTTTCATTTCCTGTAATGTTTTTAAGCAACCTCTCTGTAAGTAGGAGATAAAAAATGCATTTTAAAAAAAACCAGCAGGCTATTTTTGCCCAAGGAGATAGCAAGATGCATAGCAGCAATTTAAGCTCTTTAGGGAGCAGCTGAGTCTATAATCCCATTGAGCACCGGATGACATTGAAACAAACAAGTCCACATGTTTCAAAATAGTCAGTGAGAGGTTTCCCCAAACTAATATATAAACATCCCGCATCTTCAGCCAGAGGTTTCTGGTGAGGAATCTATATTTGTTGTAGCAAAACAACAACAACAACAACAACAACATGCTTATAACCTCTTAAAGTGCAACAGGTCAATATATTTTATACATTTAATGCAGAGGATTTTGTTGACAACAAACATCACTGTGGGGTATTCTGCCATCTGAGTCAAAATAATGAGTTTTGATCCCACTACATTAAGTTGTAACACAATTATCACAGTCGGATTTCCTTTGCCTCTGATCCTGGTGTGTGTGTGTGTGTGTGTGTGTGTGTGTGTGTTCAGATACAAATTCCATGTAACATGAAAATATAATGAGAAACTAGACCAAGGAAGACTCTTACTTCTGAAATTATAAAACAGCCAGACGTATTCACCTAGATAATAATAATAATAATAATAATAATAATAATAATAATAATAATAATAATAATCTTTATTGTCATTGTACTAAAATTACAATGAAATTGGTTATATTAAGATATTACATCAGAATTATAACAAATAAAACTCACAGATTAGGCGAGTGTATGCACCTTTGAAAATGCAGTGCAAGAGGCAGTAACATCAACTATAAACACATTGTAATTTGAACTCAGAGAAGATAGCCATTTGTCTGAAATGGTATAAGGTTCCTGCCCACGCAGGGGGTTGGACTAGAAGACCTACAAGGTCCCTTCCAACTCTGCTATTGTATTGTAAGAGCTATTCAGTACAGAAGAATAGAATAGAATAACAGAGTTGGAAGGGGCCTTAGAGGTCTTCTAGTCCAAGCCCCTGCTTAGGCAGGAAACCCTACACCACTTCAGACAGATGGTTATCTAATCTCTTCTCTAAAACTTCCAATGTTGGAGCATTTACAACTTCTGGAGGCAAGTTGTTCCACTGATTAATTGTTCTAGCTGTCAGGAAATTTCTCCTTAGTTCTAAGTTGCTTCTCTCCTTGACTAGTTTCCACCCATTGCTTTCATCCTGTATTTGAGCCACGCACTTGGGTTGAAGATTGCATTTTGATCTTTTCTAAAGATGCTTTGACCCTTCTCCTTCCCTCTTCCCTTTAACAATCCTCTACTATAAATCATGTTAGAAATTGTGGGTTTAAGTTACATTTTAATGAGTAATGTGTGTGTGTGTGGTTTTTTTTTTAAATGCATTTCACTATTTTTTGCATGGACTCAGCAGTATTGAAATTATGGATTCACCTCTTGATTTATCCAAAAAGATTTTGAAATGGCGCCTCGGTGGGAATCACCTTTCATACAATAAGGCAACTTTTTGCCTTACATACATAACTCTTCCTCTTCGTTTTCTTTTACCGAGAATATATTACTCCTCCCATCTCCTTCTTTGTCATGTCTTTCTTCCTCTAGTCCTTTTGCAGCTGAAGCTACTGCGCTGGGCAAGACAGTTCAACACTCTTTCACAGGTTAACATAAAAGCACTTACAAGCTTCAGTTCAGAAATTCTTCACAACTTCAGGTAGTTTCAAGATAAGAAAGCTCTCAGCTGGTTGCAGAGTTCCTCCCACTTTATCTTTCTAAATCCAGAGTTACTCCTCTTCATTAATTGATAATGTACTTGCTTCCCTTTTGGCCGTTTCATGACCCCTGAAAGTGTAATATTGTACTATCACCTTTTTTTACATAGGTGATAAGGTAAAGGTTCCCCTCGCACATATGTGCTAGTTGTTCCTAACGCTAGGGGGCAGTGCTCATCTCCGTTTCAAAGCCAAAGAGCTAGCGCTTTCCAAAGACGTCTCTGTGGTCATGTGGCCGGCATGACTAAATGCCAAAGGTGCACAGAACGCTGTTACCAAAGGTGGTTCCTATTTTTCTACTTGCATTTTAACATGCTTTCGAACTGCTAGGTTGGCAGAAGCTGGGACAAGTAATGGGAGCTCACTCCATTATGTGGCTCTAGAGATTCGAACCACCAAACTGCCAACTTTTCTGATCGACAAGCTCAGTTTCATAGCCACTACATAGGTGGTACCTTATGACAAAAAAAAAAGGATAACAATTTGCATCTTTACTACCCTCCAGTCCTCTCTGCTTTATCCTACCATCTTAATGTTCAGGAATATCTATTTGCACTTATATTAGAGGTGTGTGTATGTGTGTACAGAGAGAAAGAGATGATGATGATGATGATGATGATGATGATGATGATGATGATGATGATGATGATGATGATGATGACGATGATTAAATTGTTTCAACTCCTAGCAACCACATGGATAATTTTTTCTCCATGATGATGAATCTCTAATCTATTATTTCAGGTCTCTCAACAGTGATTCATGGCCATTGTAACTGAGTCCAGACATTTTGCTATTGGTCATTCTTTTCTTCTTTCCTTCCAGCTTTCCCAGCATTACAGCCATTTACATTGAAGTCCTTTCTAGATCCTTGCATAATTATGTCCGAGGTAGGATAATTTGATGAGCTTGGTCATATGTGTCTTGAGGGATAACTCTGGGGTCGGTTTCTTCAACGATCCGTTGATTTTTCTTGGCCATCCACGGTATTCTCACGAGCTTTCTCCAACACTGTACTTCAAACTCATCAATACTGTTCATATCCTGCTTCTTCAGATTCCAACTGGTTTATATATGGTTTTTCCATCTCTTTTCAGGGTACTTGGGGCTTTGAAACTACTTTTGAGACTCAATTGAGAGGCAAAGGGTGCAAAGGATTCCTATTATAATGCGTGTTAAATAATTAAAAGAATGTTAACGATTAGTGTAATTTCACTTGCATTACATTTTAAAATCTGGGGGTTTTTGGGGGGGCTACTCCCTTTTGTAATGGAAACCCCACAACTTGGCCTTCACGGAGTGCAACCTCATTTCAGATAATATCATGGAATCAGAGTAAATCATGTTTTAAACTGGCTTTACATTGAATGGGTCTTTAATGAAAAACTGATGTTAAATGTAATACATTCATAACCTGACTAGTGAAAGGTAGACCTGGCAGTAGACCAGCTTCCTCTCTGTTGTTAAATGTGTATAATTCTCTAAACTGGGGGGCGAAATTCCGCTATGGAATTTCACCTGAAGTTACCACAGAAAAATCCCTTCTGTGCTGCTCGCATTCCATCTGTAAGGGCCCTTGCTATCCCCTTGCCACACTCTCTTTCCTTAAATAACTTGTGGAGAAAATGTTGAAAATGTCAAAGGAGGAACTGGGGGCTGACAGGAATCCTCCGACGCACTAGGAGTAAATGTTTAATCAGGATAAACTATATTTGAGAAGCATGCCTTTGAATTCAATATGCTAAAGAAAATGAATATTTAAGAGACTGATTTCTTTTTGTACAAACACCTTGATAAGACCACATCTCTAACCTCTGCAAACATTAAATCCTAAAGCTTGATTGCATTTCTAACTCTGAGTCCCAAAGTCCCCAAACCATTTCTTCCCTGCTTCCCAGTCCAGATCTGGATCCAAAATGAAACCTGAGTTTTCTACTGCTGCTTTCAATCTGTATTATTCAAAGGAAATCAGGAAAATCAAAAGCTTACAAAGCCTTTGATACGCAATGCCCAACATAGTGTATTTCTTCTTACATAGTAAAATGCTTCTTCCATATTATATAATTTATCATTGCGAAAAGATTAGAGAAAGGATACCCGGTACTCATTCTTTTACACTGAAAATGTTGATTTTCTTAGATCCTTATCCTTGCATACACTATCCTTTACCAAAGAGATGGCTCCTTTAGATAGGATATAATCGACCGATTCCTTCGCTGTGTAAGACATCTTTATTATATATTCAGAAAATGAAGTTGTAAAGGGTATTTGTAATTATTAAGAGAAAATGATAAAGGGAAATAAAAAATAAATAAAAGAAAGTCACTCCCCTTCAGATATTCATACTGAACAAATGGAGCCTTCCAGTGATGTCATATTTTGTGAGTGATAGTAGGCCGCCATCTAGGCATCTCCCAATTTTCATGCTGAGATGGCTTACTTCCAGAGTGACCCAATAGGGCTGCTATCTTATTTTTGAAATGACAAAATTCTTTTATGTCAGCAGATTAGTAAACTGACCTTATAATGCTTGTTCACAGAAAAGAGCTATTTTTACATTAATTTTTAGGCAAAAAAAGAAGCCTTTTGAAGATTCAGCAAGTAGATAAAGCCAGAGCCTTATTCCATTTCCTCCAATTATAAGCCTTTTCCATCTTAAATCAATGCTCAAGCAGGCCAGATAGATAATCAACCATTCTCTAGATCAGGGGTGGGGAACGATGACCCTTTGGGACTTCAACTTCCAGAATTCCTGGCTGGCTCAATAATTCATGCTGGCTCAGGAATGCTGGGAGTTGAAGTCCACAAGTCCTAAAGAGGCCATCGTTCCCCACCTTTGTTCTACATGAATGAACTTCAACTTGTAGAATTTCCAATAATTGCTTTGCTAACTGGGTAACTCAAGGAATTAAAGTCATGCTTCTGGCAGGATGCCCAGATCGAGAAGATTAGCTCATCTGTATCTAATGTGACTCTCCAAATGCATTCTCCCCTTCATCTTTTGAATGCCCAACCATCTTTTGTTAATGGTCCCCACTGTTATGATTTCTCCTTGCTTGGAACTTTTGCATATGAAATACATGCTAGTTGACAATGGATTTTTACCTTGGCACTAGTAGGCGACAATTGCTTTGCTGACATAATGGGCCATGCGAAAAAGCCATCTGCATGTACCACAATTTTCCATGCACACAATTATACAATGTTTTTGTTCCATTATTTTGTTTATTATAATATCCAACCCTCAAAGGAGCTACCGTTTTGCATTTGTAGAAGTCAGAATTCATTAAGAAACTTGATCATAGGTTATATATTATGTTTTCCATACATGTCATAGGCCTGAGTAGTGTCATAGTGCTACGACATAGTAGTGTCATCCATGTTAACTGGATTTTTCCCCCCAACATGTTTTGTTGGGTTGTATTCTTTAAAAATAAGACTGAAGTACACTCCCAGAATGTCTCACATATAAATTAAAATGTTCCGACCAATTTATATGAATAGACAAGTTTGTAAAATGAAAAAATTAAATACAGATTCTTGCCTCTCTTTCTGGAATCATTGAAGTTGTGTGTGGTTTTTTTTAAACCTGCTCTTTTATTAGGATGTTTGAAAACACTCTGCTTTAATGGTGTTTTCGCATTGTGAGTTTTCTAATCAAGTGTTATGAACTGAAATTTATCATGCTCGGGAATTAATTTTCAACTTACCATGGAACAGTATGGTAACATTCAGAACCTATCACATTTGATCACCTTAAGAACTGACAGGTAAAGTCAATATATCACAACATATGAGAATTCAACATCAAATTGATTGCCTTATAATAACTACAGCACTCCCTGTTCCATGAAAAACAGCACTGTATTAATTAGAGCAGCCAACTTTGAGCTACCAGAATGCATACAATTCCTGAATGGCCATTAGGATATACATAATTCTTTCTTGCTACCTCATAATAATCAGGATTTTTGCAGGCTCAATTTGGAAACCACATTATTGTGTGATGTTTCACTTACTGAGACACTGGTACACTGTTCGGTTCTGTTTTGTCCTCAAAGCCTTAATCTGGCGACAGTGAAATTTAAAGCTGCAACAAATTAAAATGGGACTTTGTTCCAATCATGTTTAGCAGGATTGAATACACCAATGAATATCAACAATATGCCTGAAGCTTTTCTCCCTGATAGAAAATTGCATTTTTGAGATCATTCTTTCTCAAGCTTTTTCTAGTTCACTGTTCACTTGAAAGTTGGCCATCCTTAACTAAGCAGTAAAGAGTGCCCCCTAACGTTCAATTTTGTTTTCTTTCACAAATGTGTATCCTTTCACTTTTCACTATATATTTACTGAAAAGACAGCTGTCTGTCTTAAATAACTGCACTATTTGTCTTGTTGGATTGCATAGCATTATTTGAATGTTTCATTTTCAAAGTCATACTGTAATTCGTGATTTACAGTCACAAGTGGGATTTAGTTGGTGGCTAAGCAATGTTGTTTGTTAAGCAAACATCACATGACTGAATCCAGTTATATGGCTGTTTTTACTGCAATTCTGCCCAAATTGCAATCACATGACCACAGGGGGTGGGGTGGGGACCACAGGGGGTGCGGTCATAATTTGGAGGCCAGGTTGGAAGTCACTTTTCTCAGCAGCATCATTACTCCAACCTGCCATTAAATGGTCATAAATCGAGGGCTACCTAGTAGTGTATCACCAAAGGGGCCGTTATGCCTGGGATGCTTCCTATGGAACTGAATGGAACTTTAGTATAGGGAGAGATGCTGTGTATGTATGTATGTATGTAGTATTCTGGGTAGATGTAGATTCACACATTCTACTTTGCCACAATGCAGTATAGTAAATTATGGCTTAGGGCTCTCCTGAATGAGAGCTGCTTGTCTCTCAAGGACAAAATAGCTGAAAATGAAACTAGGGTTAAGAAATCTCTTTCCATATTTCACTTTCTCCATATTTATCATAAGGATGATATTCTGTCCATTATCAATGTTACCCTCAATGGGTGGATTCTCCTTGGTTCATACCAGTGGTGGGTTTCAAATTTTTTTAGAACCTACTCTGTAGGTGTGGCCTATTTTGTGGGCGTGGCTTGGCAGTCATGTGACAGGGTGGGAGTGGCCACCTTTTAAAATGTGGTGAAACTCATTTAACAATGCTCTTGCTTAGCAACCAAAATTTTGGACTCAATTGTGATGATAAATTCTTTCTTTCTTTCCTTCCTTCCTTCTTTTTCTTTCTTTTCTTTCTTCCTTCCTTCCTTTCCTGGAAGATGTAATGCTGTTTACAAACTAAAAGTATCAAAAAGCACATGTACAGCAACCTGCTTTTCTTATTCAATTGATTCCCCAGTGACTGCTTCAGTCTTCTTGCTGTGACTTGACATAAGAAAGGAAGCTAGCCAGCTGTTATCAATTTCATTCCAACTCCCAAATAGCTAGGTAAGCCTGGGAAAAAATATAACTGCATTTTGCTAGGACTGGGGAGAGAAATAACCTACCTAGCTAAGCCAAACAGCTCAGCAGTCTATTGGAAGATGGGTTTTTTTAATATATATGTACATAAAAAATCTAAGCAGAAGTGCTTTTCCCAAAGTAGATGTAAGTATTAAACAAAACCGAAGGACTATTTTGATAATGCATAATCATCAGCATGAATAAAGAGCTGTAATAAAAGATCTGATGGATCATCTGAAATCTTCAGATTTAGTGAAAGAATGGGTGGGTTGCATGGACTCTTCAGGGAAACGAATGGTTGTGCATTTAACCCTAGGAAGATTCTGAGAGGGGAATTAAGTGTAATAGCCTAAGTTAAAATGGCTGTGGAGGACTTGAGCAGGACCAGAGGAGACGGGACATTCCTGTCAATTACAGCGTAACATTTCACGACATGACAATAAAGTACAGAAGAGAAACCAGACATTTGCCTTTGTTCTATCCCAGTGTGTCTCAACCTTGTCAACTTGAAGATGTCTGGACTTTAACTTTCAGAATTCCACAGCCAGCGAATGCTGGCTGGGGAATTCTGGGAGTTGAAGTCCAGACATCTTCAAGTTGACAAGGTTGAGAAACACTGTTCTATCAGATAGTGGGAAACACTAGTGTTGAGGCAATGCAGGAAGTCAGAGGTAGAGGTTGCATTTGCAAGCAAAACGTGCAAACCTGGCTTTACTGTGACTATTGTTGTAGTTTGTAAATAATGCTTCCTAGCTTAGGTGTGAAAAAAATGTACCAATGTTATTGCTTAGACTTGTGGATTTAGCTGTGCTTACTGATTTTACCTTCCAAAGTTTCCTGAGTTCCTCTTACTATAGCTCTATCAGTTATATTGTTGTCTGCTTGCCTGTTTTGGACCACAAATACATGTCTTTAGACATTCCGTTTTTCTGATTAAGCAAAGAAAATTCTGCCCGTGTGAATGAAATTGACTAAGCCAGTAAGCCAGCATAGAGTTTCTGGCTTGCTGTTCCAAACAATAATTTGTATCTACTTGCTTTGAATCAGACTTCAAGAGGGGATTAGCAAATATTGGCTCCCACACATTATGCAAGCTCAGGACTCTTAGAATTTTCAAATAGGCCTCTGAACACTGTATGTTTTTTTTAGCCAGACAAGAAAAAATAGATATGAATTAATCATTAAACTGGAAGCAGGGGGTAGTAAAAAGTAGTGCAGTGCAGTACTTCAATTGGAAAGAGAAAAAGACACTCACAAAGCTTCTAATAGCATCCTTTTTCAGGAAGGTGCATCTGTCTTTTTCTGCAGCAGTTTTGGGAAAAGTTTTTTTTTAAGGACTTTCTCTAAGCATGATTTTTTTGCAAAGCTTTAATAAAAATTCCTAATAAAAAATAACACATATCAAGTCTTCAACAGGTGTCATCATGAAACAAAATAAGAACATTCAAGGGAATTATGAGTGAAGAAAGTAAAAGTAAAGGTTCCCTTCAAACATATGTGCTAGTCGTTCCCAACTCTAGGGGGCGGTGCTAATCTCCGTTTCAAAGCCGAAGAAGTAGCGCTGTCCGAAAACATCTCCGTGGTCATGTGGCTGGCATGACTAAACGCCAAAGATGCACAGAACACCGTTACCTCCCCACCGAAGTGGTCCCTATTTTTCTACTTGCATTTTTTACATGCTTTCAAACTGCTACGTTGGCAGAAGCTGGGACAAGTCATGGGAGCTCACTCTGTTATGCGGCATTAGGGATTCGAACCACCGAACTGCTGACCTTTCTGATCGTCAAGCTCAGCGCCTTAGCCACTGAGCCACTGCATCCCTAGGACTGAAGAAAGTAATAGCCAAATATCCATACCCATTTGAAAAGTCCAGGATTATTTGCCTTACGCACTATTAACAGGAAATATGTTTTCCTGCCTGTATTCTCCTAAAGATTGTCCTTGCTTATTTACAGACTTATAAAAAAATCTACTCAAGACTGACTTCCACTTGTACGTTGCTGTTTTCTACTACTACGATCACATTCCTCCCTCGCTCAAAAATCCACTAGTAGAAAATAAAGCCTCAACAATGAACTCTGTTAGCAGAGGGACCCTCCCTATACATAACCCTACAGATGGATATCCAAACCATGTGGAGTACTGAAATGTTTTTCCGATGCTTTCTTTTAAACAGAAAGAATGCTAACTTTAATAGAAGATGGGATGCAATTTTATGGCAATAACCAGTATCCATTTCTAATTACTTGGATGTGGGAGAACCAAGAAAGGATATTTATTTATTTATTTTATTCGGTTTATAAACCACCCTATCTCCCCGAAGGAGAGCACTTTCATGCTTCCTTTGAGCATGGCCATAAGATTGATGACTGCTGGGTCAGAGGAAGGAGGATGAGGCAGACTTTGGTCTAAATCAGGGGTGGGCAAACTTTGCAACTTTAAGTCTGAAGGACTTCAGCTTCCAGACTTCTCCAGCCAGCTTTGCTGGCTGGAGAAGTCTGGGAGCTGAAGTCCTTCAGACTTAAAGTTGCAAAGTTTGCCCACCCCTGGTCTAAATCCAACCAAAAAACCCTCATGCAAAGTGTGTGCATCTTAATGAGGAAATTATGAAATCCGGCATTGTGAAAACGTTTATGCATCTTTATTAATTTACTGCTGCTCTAATCCAACAGGTTCTGGAAGGCGTTCCTTGGGGGTGGGGGGAAACTTCCAAACTAAAGGAGCCACTGATCAGATGCCCTTTGACAGAACTAAACAACATTCATTTCCACAAAATAGTAAGACAACATGACGGAAGAATTTGGCATCGTCTCGGATTCTCTGGCATTGTTAACAATAAGTATTGTTAAGTATTGCTGAGAGGAAGATCCGAGTGAACAAAAAACTCTTTTAACAACATTCTTTACAAATTGTTCTTCATTTGTATAGACAAAGTAGACATTTTACACTGCGTATTCAAACAAAGTATTTTGAATGCATACAGAACAAGTGTTGTGAACAAAAGAAAGGAAAAAAGAACACTATGCAAAGAGTTTAAAGACACATTCATTGTATGTGATACATCAGAGAAGCCAGCAGGGGGTGCTGGCGAACCATGTGACAAAAAAATCCTTTTACAGTAAACCTGTGAAATGATTCAACCCAGATTTTTAAAAAGAAAATGTTTTTGCCCAGTTTCAAACTTTCACCTATGTATAGTAAACTTTCAAGATCCACAATCCAAAAATGTCATTGTTGCAACTCACTCGTTTTCCCTAAACACTAAAACAGCCAGGACCAAGAAATTAAGAATATAAGCAGTGAGATTTCCAGCTGGACTGGACCTCTGACCCCAGTAGTCTGTCCTCACAATGGTCAACTGGTGGACACCACAATGTGGAACGCTTCACACAAAATAAATTCATCTCTTGTTCCAGAATAGTGAACTGAAGGGAAATTCCTTCTGAATGGGGGGAAAAAAACTTCCTATCAATAGGAACTGTTCACTTATATCCAGTTCGCTCAAGGAACCAAGTATCTTATGCGCATATCCAGGGATGTGCGAATAAGAGGTGCTCAAGCCAGGGTTATGACAGCTATTTTGTGAGGTTGCTTTATTTTGGATTCCTGAACTGGGTAGAGGTTTTGTCTCATTTTTGCTGCCTGTAAACATTAGATAGGCTGCCTACACATATGTACGTTAAAGTCCAACAATATCTGCAGTGCCATGAAGTCCACACCCCCATTTATAATTTCATACGGCTCACTTTTACATTTCTTGAATCTTCCCCAGATCAGCGATCCCCAACCTTTCTGCCTCCGCAGAATGCCGTCAGTGGTAGCGGCAGGAGGAGGAGACGGTTTCGCGTGCATGCCTGCCGCTTGTGCAAATGGAGCTTGTCATATTCACCAGCGACATGTATGGCCCAATTTTCGACAGGCAGCAGACGGTTAGCAGACCATGGACTGGAATTGGGGACCACTGCCATAGAGTACATATTTAGATCATTTCCTCATCAGTGATTTACAACGTTTTATAAAGAACCATCCGATAATCTCTGTAATGACTGTAATGAAGGCAGAGCGGATATCACTTAAGAAAGGTTGGGTGGCGTTAGAAGACACTCCTGTCCAGGAGGACTTTCCTGAATCGGCTGTGCCTCTTAAAAAGGAAACAAAGGAAACAAAAAGCCAGGCAGGAATCAAACAGTCATCCTTATAACCAACAGAAAATCGTGTGTAATTTACATTTTATGTACAGTATTTTAAACATTTTTTCAAGTCCAGGCAATCCTTAAGATTTAAATCACAAGTTGATGTTCAGTCTTCTTTCCAAGTTTCAATGGTCTTTTCTTCAGATTACTAAAAAAAAATCTGTATTATATGTAGACATTTTTTCTCCTCCTCCTCCTCTTCTTCTTTTTTTAACAAAGTGCAAATGTTGTGATTGCCACTTCTGCTATACTGGGTGTTGCCAATCCTACATGCTTTCAGATGGCCATGCATCCTACCTCCTTCCATCCATCTATCCATGGCATATCCTCTTAGACAAGACGTCCTACTAAAGTTGCAGACAGAGAAGAAAACAAAAGGTGAAAAACCAATTAAATACTATTAAAAATAATCAACTGATTAAGGCAGCCAGTTTGATATAGTGGTCAAGCCAGCAGGTTAGAAACCAGGAGACTGTCAGTTCTAGTCCTGCCTAGGCACAAAGCCAATTAGGTCAATCATTGTTTCTCAGCCCTAGGAAGTATATAATGGAAAACCACTTCCAGAAAATGTTGTCAAGAAAACTTCAGGGATTGGTTCAGGCAGCTGCCAGGAGTTAGGATTGACTAGAACAGGGGTCTCCAACCTTTGCAACTATAAGTCTGAAGGACTTCAGCTCCCAGAATTCTCCAGCCAGCAAAGCTGGCTGGAGAATTCTGGGAGCTGAAGTCCTTCAGACTTAAAGTTGCAAAGGTTGGAGACCCCTGGACTAGAAGGCATGAAAACAAAATTAGTAAAGTTCATGAGAGTTCTCCCACTGAATAACTAAAGTGGGTGATACTTCCATTAGAAGCAGTAAAACTGCCAAAGCAATTAGGGTATTTGACCAGACACCATGAATAATAAATGTATTATAATAAAAAATATAATAAATATTGCATATCTATATAAATAAAAATGTAACAAGAGTTTGTTCAAAACCGCAAATCTCCGAAAGTACTGCACCAATCGCTTCCAAATTTTCACACAAAGTTCTTTTCAAGTACGGCACCAATGATATATATAGATTGTGTAGATGTCACACCTGTGCCAGGTACACACAATGGAAATGTAAAAAATTGTAAAAAAGGTAGTTAGATGGATACAGATAGAGCAGTGGGCCACAGGTATTATGTTATCCTTTATGACATAAAATACTCTGTAGGTAGGTAGGTAGGTAGGTAGGTAAGTAAAGAGAGAAAGAGGGAGAAATACAGTAGGTAGGTAGGTAGGTAGGTAGGTAGGTAGGTAGGTAGGTGGATAGAGGGAGAAATACAGTTGGTAGGTAGAGGGGTAGTTAGGTAGGTAGGTAGGTAGGTAGGTAGGTAGGTAGGTAGGTAGGTAGGTAGGTAGGTAGAGGGATAGAGAGGGAGAAATTCAGTAGGTAGGTAGAAGGAGAGAGGTAGAAAGGGAGTAGGTAGGTAGGTTGGGGGTTATACGGTGGTTGTGTGTACATGTTTGTGTGTGCAGGTGTAGATCTACACACAGATTGGTTGGCCATTTAACCAGACTGGGCCACAGCAACGCGCGGCCGGGAACGGCTAGTAGATCATATAGATATACAGAGCAAATGTCTAAAGTGTTAAGTCCTCAGGTCTACAACCGTGCCAGCAAGTCTGGTGAACTCTGAGTCACCACATTCCGGAACGGAGCCGGCAGGAGACTGTCTAGAAAACAGATACAATGTTGCAGCTAGCTTGCTGCAAGGGTTCCTGTCTGAAAGCCTATATAAAGGGCTGTCAGACGGGGAAGCCTTGCCAGTAGTGATTCTTGTGCATTGTAAATAGTTGCTGAATAAATGTTCCTGTTGATTGACCATGCCTGAGTCGGACTCCTTTGTCAATCTAACATAAAGATTTTCTTTAAAACATAGAGATTATGATTTGCATTTAATTAAGAAGAGAATGCCACTAAATACACAAGCTTTGGAATGATGCTTCATTTCTAAAGGAGATTCTAAGAGCTACATAACCTTTCTTGGAGATGGCCTCCAATTTTAAATATATTTAAAACCTTTCATTTTAAATATAAAGACCGGTAGAAGATTCACTGCAAGAGAAGCACCAGGCAGAGCTAAAAATAGATTATTTTAACTTCTTCTGGGAAGCAGCTCTTTTTACCAGCTGCACTCATTTGAAAAGTGTTTCTGATTTTTATGGAGGAATTTTCAGGTTCAACAAAAGGGGTAGCTTTTTTTCAATTTGCAGAAATATTTAAATGCCACAGGTAAACGTCAGGTCAGTTAAACATCCATCAGAATAAATCTAACCATCTACCTGAGTGGGTCAGGCAGAATTTTGGTCTGGCAGGTTTTTCAATGCTTTTTTAAGAATGTCTATTTAAAGAGTTCTGTACCTATTTCCATTCTCTAACACTTTCTCATGTGCAAAGCTTTCAATAGTCATTAACCAAGCAATCTGTTTTTATATAATTCCTTAATGCTATGATTTCATTCATACCAAGGGAAGTTCTTGTTTGAAATACAGCTCTCTTTTTATACGCTTACTTTCTCAGACATGTGCTCTTTTTCAGGCACATCTCACACAAAAAATATGTGTTTATGATTATCTTAATCTATATAAATAAAAATGTCAAATAGTTTGTGCAAAGCTGCTAATCTCAGCAAGTACTGCACCAATCGGCACCACATTTTCACACAATGTTCCCAAGGACTTCCAATGCAATCATACGTACATTTTGTGTGGCTGGCACACGTGTGTCATGTGCAAGCAGCACAAATGTAAAAGGTACGCACTTCTCAAGTTTTCACTTCCCTGTAGCTCCCCCCCATCCGGCTGCTTCTTATAATGCGTCACATACACACCCCTCACATTTCGAACGGTCATTTCCTCAACAACCGAATAAGCCTCTAACATTCCCACACTGCATGGTGGCCTACTAGGCCCAAAACTAGGCATGGGGGTAGCACACTACCAGGTGGCCCATTTTTGGTCCCAGGAAGCTTTATGGAGGTCTACTAGGCCCAAAACTAGGCATGGGGGTAGCACACTCCCATGTGGCCCATTTTTGGTCCCAGGAGGCAGTATGGATGCCTACTAGGCCCAAAACTAGGTATGGGGAGTAGCACACTCCCAGGCGGCCCATTTTTGGTCCCAGGAGGCTGCATGGTAGGTAAAGGGATAGAGAGAGACAGTGGGAAAAATACGGTAGGTAGGTAGGTAGGCAGGTAGGTAGGTAGGTGAATAGAGATAGGGAAAAATACAGTAGGTAGGTAGATAGGTAGAGGGATAGAGAGATGGGGGAAATACAGTAGGTAGGTAGGTAGAGGGATAAAGATAGAGAGAGGGAAAATACAGTAGGTAGGTAGGTAGAGGGAAAAAGAGAGAGGGGGGAAAATACAGTAGGAAGTAGGTAGGTGAGGGATAGAGAGAGACAGGGAAAAATACAGTAGGTAGGTAGATAGGTAGAGGGATAGAGAGAGAGGGAGAAATACAGTAGGTAGGTAGAGGGATAAAGAGCGAGAGAGGGAAAATACAGTAGGTAGGTAGGTAGAGGGATAGAGAGAGATAGGGAAAAATACAGTAGGTAGGTAGGTAGATAGAGGGATAGAGAGAGGGAGAAATACAGTAGGTATGTAGAGGGATAGAGAGATATAGGGAAAATACAGTAGGTAGGTAGGTGGATAGAGAGGGAGGGAGAAATACAGTAGGTAGGTAGGTTGGGGGTTATACAGTGGTTGTGTGTACGTGTTTGTGTGTGAAGATGTACATCTACACACAGATTGGTTTGCCGTTTAACCAGACTGGGCCACAGCAATGCATGGCCGGGTACAGCTAATTTAAAATAATTATAATAATTTACACTTTAAAAAAAACATATCTTAATTCCTTCCCCGCTGCCCATACCATCTTGAGTTGAGAAAAGCATGATACAATGAAGCTATAAAAAGCAGCATAAAATAAGGTAAGCATATAATCATGCAGAGAATCAAACTAGTCGCTAGTTGTGGCTTTAAAAATAAAAGGAAAGAGTTTTCAATGCTATATTTTATAACTTCACTCATTGATTAAAAAGTGACTAAACATAACTTTGCAAGATTCAATCTGGGTTGGCCACTGGGACTAGAAGTTAAATCTTCTGAGCTTTTGGACTCGTGATGGAGCCCCATGGATCCAAAACAGTGATGGGTTCCAGCCGGTACAGCCCAGTACTGCTGTACTGGTAGTAGCTGGGAGCAGCTGACAGCATACTGGTATGGTGGCTCATTTGGCCCACCCGCCCTCCCGTGTTCTATATCGGTTTTTAAAGCAAATGGCCAATTTGCACACGCGCACACAGTGTGCGGCACCTGCGTGAGTTCCAACAAGCAGCTGGTTGTCACAGGGGCAGTAGAATGAGCATGCATGCACAGCGCATGTTCACCAAAGGATGCACGGCCCTGTGAGCAATGTACCAGTAGCTATGGGGAGAGGAACCCGTCACTGGTCCAGAAGCACAGAAGACAAAACCTCTGGTCCCAGAAACTGACTCTGATTGGATCCTGCATCATTATCCTGGACACCTATAAATTGCCGAGCATAATTTTGTGTAGGTAATTGCAAACTTCTTCTAACGTATTCTTAATACTTGTTTCCTTTATCCTTCTCTGCTCAACTAAAAAGCAAGCAAAAACATTCTTTGGATATTATTGAGACAATTTATGGCATTCAAATATACAAAGTTATATAAATTGTTATAAGACAAATAGTTAACAAGGCCCTTTCAAATCAGAATCATTTGAAGAAAGAGGAAAATTGAACCGCCTATGCTGATTTTCTTGACAAGCTAGTATGTTAAGTACTCTGAGAAGCACTTGGGGCTTAAAATGCCCCAAGTGGCAGGTTAAAAAAGATCTAGGGATAGGAAGGGGATCAAAACAATAAAAACTACTTACTGAAAGGATTAACGCCTTGCCTTTTTCCATGTGGGAAGCTGCCAATGTTGCCTGCAAATATAAAGAATATTCTTTTGTCTATTAACTCTAGATATTGGTTAACATTACTACATTTCTTCAAAATAGAAGCTGTGGCTTCTCCTGTGCAATAAACTCATTAATATCTGCAGAAAAATAAAATAGAAACAGCTGGGCAATTCGGAACATAGGGCATGTCCTTTCGTATTAATAAAGGATTTTGTTTCATTTTCTTCCCCAAGGTGGCATGTCTCCAGAGTAGGAGACAATGATGGAATTCAAAACTTTTTATTACCAGTTCTGTGGATGTGGCTTGGTGGGTATGGCTTGGTGGGCATGGCAGGGAAAGGATACTGTAAAATCTCCCCAGTCCAGGGAATGGTTACTCCAAAATCCCCATTTCCTCCCAATCAGCTGGGATTCGGGTGGCAGCAAATAGATAGGGCGGGGCCAGTCAGAGGTGGTATTCAACGGTTCTCCAAAATACTCAAAATTTCTGCTACCGGTTCTCTAGAACTGGTCAGAATATGCTGAATACCACCTCTGGTAGGGGTAGATTGAGGCAGGAAGAGCAAGAAAATTGCCACTATAGTCTCTTTCTACAGATGAGCTAAGCTGCAAGTAATAATTGCACAGGACCCAGTACTGTATAAAGACTGGTCTTTAATTACATCCTAGAAGGCAGAGGGTACAACATACACAATCTAGGAAATCCATAATTGTACAAGTGAATTATTAGACCCAGGGGATCTGTATTTAGCAGGGTGCATCAAGATGGGGCGTGCTTAATCTTCACCCTAACACATCATGGTTTCAATCCAAATGAAAAATAAATGTAAACAGTAGCATTTCAAAATCAGTTAAATCGTTGAAAACTCCCGGCACAGGCACATGAAATCTACCCAGCAATCTTTTTTAGAAGTGGTTTAACTTTGCTTTCTTCCTAAGACTGACTGGCCCAAGGTTACCAACCTGGCTTTGTACCTCAGGTGGATCTAAAATGTACAGTCTCCTGGTTTTTAGCCTGATGCTTTAATCACTACACCAAACTGCCTCTCTTGAAAGACATTATGAGGTAAATAACATTTTTTAAATGGAACTATTTCAAGGAAAATATGCACTTAACCAAAGAAGTAGTACCTGTCTCCAAATGGCCAAGATTACCAGCCTCTTGGCCCTTTTCTTCTTGAAACAACTGTCCCTTATGCAGCCTCCCTTCCCTACACACACACACACCAAAAGCCACAATCCCAACAAAACAAAATGACTTGGAAAACAGGCTGAATTTTAAAGCCAGCTGTTACTTCAGCTTAATCAATAAAAGACACACCAACCTTCTTCCTTCCTGACCCCCAAACAGCCTTTCAATTCCTGAAGTGAGATGGACTTGTCTTTGTTGAGATCACAGTAGTCAGTGAAGTGTCGTGTACATTTCTTGGGCTTGGCTTTCTTCTTCACGTAGCGCTTGAAGGGTTTCATCTCCCTTTTGTTGATGTCGCTGCTGTTATTGTTGTCCAGCTGACTGAAGTACCAATGTACCACCCGCTCTTCCAGGGTATGGCTGGGATCAGGCTCAGAGAACCTTGGAAGGCGCATAATAGTTATCAGGCTGGATGTTTTTCTCTCAAACTCATATACAATGGAAACACAAACAGAATCTGGTAGTCAGATCCTTAACACACTCCTATCCTTATAATCAACACCATCAGATGTTTGCTTCTAGGGACAACGGGATCTCTTTTTCCAAAAGTGTTTAGAGAAGCCTTGCATGATCACTGGAAAAGATACAAATTTAAGCAGCTCCTAATTCAATCAACCAAACACACACACACACACACACACACACACTTCTGAGATAATGTACATGAAAGTGTTTTAAATATTCTGAAATGAAAGAAAATCCTAAGTGGAACTCTATTATCATCTTTAAATTATCTGTGAAAATATTTCCTTTGCAATCGTTTAAAAATGTTAGATACAAAGATGTCTTTGGTCTAAACACCGATCTTAAAGTATCTGATGGGAATTGCAAGAGGCGGCAAGTTGTTGAGTAAACCCCTGTGAAAAACTGTTCAGGTGTTTTGTGAGTGGTAAGCAATAAAAGAAGGCCATGCAGGAAAACGGTGGAACAGAACGAGTTTTGCAGAGATAAGCGCACAAAGTTTGTGTTAATCACCATCATTTGTGATCTTATCTTCTGCCAAATTAATTGAAGGTTAACATCGTGGTTCAATATAACCCAAATGTAGAAAGAAAGAAAAACTAGCACACAAGAATTATTTCACTTATAGGCTGTAAAATTCAGATCCAGCAAGATTCCTAATAGAATAGATGCATGAACCTAAACAGCAATTTTAGTAATTATTGTTCACTAACAAAGATTAAAATAAAACATAATCAGTGCATGTATAGATTTAAAATATTATGCGCGCGCACACACAAACACACACTTCAATGCTATCAAGAGCTTCAGAGAGGTGCTTTTCCCCACTGAGAGTGATCCCTGTCCCCCAAGATCCAATGGGGTTAGGGGAAAGTGGTCGTGATCCATGGGGGAAATTTTACCATGGGGATGGGTTAAAGAGCTATTCTTCTGCTTCTTTTCAATTGGTATCCTCCATCGGTAATAAAATAAAAGGAAGAGAAGAAAAAATAGATATTGTTGGTGCCAATTCTATTTTTCCAGTTCTATTTCTAGTCTTCTTCTTTTAATGCTACAATAATAGGCATAAATGAAAAATGTAGGAAAAGCATAGCTTATACATGAATATTTAGAATTGTGAATACAAACAAAGAGTGATAAAGTCAGTGAGAGGAAATAAAAACCTATATGAATGTGAAGAAAGTGTGAAGGTATCTTAGTGTTCATTCAAGCATGTGGAAGCAACTGGTTGGCATATATCTATGAAAGCATAAACCAGCTTATATTGACTAGTCAACTGAGAACAGAACAGATTTTTTTTTTTTACTGAAGAACTAAAATCCCAAAAGATAAGTGATGTACATCCATATTTTAAATGACTTATCAGAGGCTCAAATTAAAGGTTATGTTATAAGAATAAAATACAGGTTCAGGAGCATAAAACCACCAAAAACTGAGGGGACAGAAGAGGAAATCTTCCTTTTCCTGAACTCTTCGTACTTTTGCTTGATTTCAGTAACAAACCTGAACCTAGCAGGAAAAAAAACTGTGAGGTAAAATGGAATAAGGTTCACTTGTTCTCCTTTTTAGAGAACAGACCCATTTTATATATGAATTGTACAAATCTTAATTTTTTGTGACTCAAGCACAAAAGGCAAGAGCTTATCTCTTTTCTAATTAAAATGGGGAGTGATACTTGGCAATCCTCAGCTTACAATCATTTATTTAATGGTGATTCAAATAAATGACCACCTCCCAAAAAGTCAATTATGACCTAAATTCAAATTTATGACTATTGGCTTTCCCCCATGTTTATGTGATCACAATTTGGACACTTGGCAAGTAGCTCACATTTACAAACAGTATCCTGTGTGATTAAAGTTATGAACATGATAATTCAATCATAAAAAGATCCGGTCCCATCAGGTGATGATTCAATTTTTCACCACAACTTACAGTGGAAATTCCTTGACTTGTGATTATAAGTCAAGGACTATCTGTATATGAGGAAGCCTCTTTGATTTATACATAAGACAGTATATACCGCATAGATTTCTACTTTGTATCAGCCCCCTACAATTGTGTTATTGTCCAGGCTCGAAAGAGGTTTGTGGGTATCTCGTTTCTATTTCACCTGAATGCTTCCAAACTCACCTTCCACCTCCAGCAGGTGCTGCTGAGTTAATAGCCTGTACCATATCTGTTGTGAGCGCATCCAGTAAACTGGTAATAAATTCTATTTTTTTCCCTTCTGGGCAACCTGGAAAGGAGACCAACTCAGTTAAAAAAACAAAAAACAAGACAAAACAGGTTTCTTTTTTCCATATCTATAATATTGCCATGCTATGTTTCAGGCAGTTCTGATGAGATGTTTTCAGTAGGTTGAAATCTCAACTGGCTTTTCAATAGCAGTGGACATTTTGTTCTTCCACAGTAAGTGTACATATCATGAAGCTATACCTAATCGGAAATCAGAGTCTTCGTCTTCTTTTCCAGGACACTGACCTGAGGACCACACTGAAGGTTGCAAAAAATTTTGCTGCAGTCTTAGCTTGTAAGAACCATGGGAAGGGTCAGGTTGGTCCCACTGGTTGAGGCCAGTTGTGCTGATTGTTTGCAGCGTACCACTCGGTGGCCACATCAGGTGCTGACATGTAGATCTCATGTAAATCTTTACATGGTATCTTCTATTTATGCTCAATTTGAACTGATCATACTCCTAAACCATAGATTTAAATTTCTATAACGGTTAGATGGTACAGTTGACAGAATGGTCCTTGTCATCGATTTTTCCTGTTGTCTCCCTTCAGTGGGGCTCGGCTGTATGTCCCCATGTGTTTTGTTTATCTTGTCTTTTGGTCCATGACTGCAATAAAGTTTTATCTAACAAGCTATACCCAATAAGGAGGCAATGATTGATTTCTCTAAGAAAAATGTTTTGGTTGTTCCAGTGGAATTATAACATAATTGCACAAATGCATACTGTGCATATTTCATGTTGATATACATTAAACCTGTCAATAAGAATAAAAAGAAATAATTGCAAAAGAAAACAGCAAAGTGGGGTTTCATAGACACTGAAAATCAATATCACACAATCATTGGAATTTATAGATTTCAGTCTTTATGGATATTTTAAATTAACTTTTGCCAACGTCTTGGGAAGGCCCAGAAGTAGGCCTAAACAGCATGGATAGTAACAATCCCAACAGAACTGTTGGTTGACTGGTTGGGGAAAGCTGTTTTAAATCATAATGCAATCATTTCCTTATTTTTTATTAAATGTAATTATAGGGTCCACACAATGAAGCTTCTAGCGGCAGGAACATATAGCTGTACTGGAAATTTCTACAGGTTCAAAATGTAGAGTGTCATTAGCATGTTACTAAATTATACAGTGCAGAAAAAAACAGGATGTTTCAGTTCTACCATGATGATAATCTAATAATGAGTAATGCAAATTAGCAACTGCACATGCTAGAGAAAATCCTGAACAGTTATTCAACCATAATGAATACCTTCTACCATTTTTAATTCAACATTTGTACAAAGATTCCTTGAAAATGAGTCAAACCAAATTGATGGAAAAGAATTAGAAATAGGACAGCAAAAGGAACTGTTCAAGCCCAAATTAATTTTAGCAGGGAAGGGAATTACCTCTTCTCATACATTTTATGGCATTATTGATATTATATGATGTGAAGTGATTATATAAATAAAAGATTTAACATCAAAACAAAATCCTATAATCCACTGACTACTTATATCCAACCAATGGGTGGGACCCTGCCCATCCTTAACCATTCTTATTATTGTTTCATTTCTACCTGGAAGTTCTCGGTCTTTGAAAGGATCATCAATTTCTGGACTTCTGGATCGAGCATCGCTTTCACATACAGGGGTCTCGTAACTAAAGAATGGAAACATTTTTCAAAAACAGCACAGTCTTAAGGCATGTGTGTCAATAAGTTTCATATACTCCAAACCTGTGGTACACAGGATACACCAGACCAGGAAGTTCAAAAAATTCTTTTATTTTCTATATTAGCCCTTTCAAAACAATGCTATATCACACAATTTTATTCCATGGGTATTTGGAAGTGCAGACTGGGATTTTGAAAGTGTAAAAAGGAATCAAAATCTAGGAGTTGGATTTGGAGGAGACTAAATATAAGTAGTCTCCCTGAAATTCAACTCTTCCCTGCGTGATTTTTATGAAGAATTTCTTCTTATTGAACAGAAGCTGCCAGGCTGAAATTTTGACTGTTGGTTACTATATTGGGATGGTCATCACAATGGGAAATAACATTACTGTACTGCCCACTCTATTGAAGAAAGTTTTTCTTCCTGAACTAATTGGCACAATCTTCGTACAGTCACAGCAGAGAACTATCCTAGATATTATGTCTTGAGGAATTTTAATTTTCACGCTGAGGTTGCCATGTCAGAAGTGGCTCAGGATTTCATGCATGCCATGATGCCAATGGACTTGTTCCAACTGATATCTTGCCTCACAAAGGCAGTAGAGCACCCAAAGGACTTGGCATTCAGATGGAGTCTGTGAGACAAAAGGGATGAATCTTTCTGTAACTGTTGTCAAATGGAGATCATTTTCTGATCAGTTTTAGACTGCTGGTTGCTGTAGACCTCTGAAGAGGTCTAGAGCCATGATGGTGAACCTATGGCACGTGTGCCAGAGGTGGCACACAGCACCCTCTCTGATGGCACATGAGCCATTGCCCCAGGTTAGTTCCACTGCGCATTCACACCTACCAACAGCCAGCTGGTCTTTGAGCCTCTGCCGCGCCTGCGCAGGAAGTAGGCCACATGTAGGGGCAATGTGTGAATGCATGAGGGGCTTCATGTGCATGTGTGCAGGGTGGGGGCATGCGGGGCATGCATACACATGGGGGGTAGGCCACATGAGAGGGTGCACATGAATGCAGGGGGTACATGCGCAGGGGCTACACACACATTGCATTTTGGGGAGTCAGGCACACACTTTGGGCACGTGGTCTGAAAAGGGTTAGCCATCACTGACATAAAGCATCCGATAAAGTGCCGTGCCCCAAATGTCTGATGAATTTGGATATTTCCTAAATGGGCCCAGATGAGGGAGAACATGTTGAAATTTAATGCAGATATGATGGAGACCCTATAAATAAGTACATCTGAAAATTGAAGGGAAGCCTATTTGGGATAAGGGATGCACTCCCCCAGGAAATGGACTTCACAGTTTGGGACATAATGCAATGTGCGACACACACCCCAGTGCGCATGCGCATGGCGGGCACTCCCCCCATTTTTGCATGCTTTTTTTGCCCTCCCCAGGCTCCAAAGGCTTTATAGGAACCTAGAGATGGCAAAAATAGCCTCCCCGCCCCCCCCCAGAGGCCCCCCAGAGGCTTCAGGAACCTTCAGGAGGCTTCCCTGAAGCCTCCGGAGGACTAAAAGGAGCCCTACGAGCAAACCGGAAGTCACTTCCGGTTTGTTCATAGAGTCATTTTGTGCCCTCCCAAGGGTTCAGGGAAGCCTCCTGAAGGTCCCTGAAGCCTCCGGAGGGCTTAAAACGACCCTGTGAGGAAGTTCTTTCCAGAACTTTCGGTTTACCCATAGGGCTGATTTTTTGCACTTCGGAGGCTTCAGAGAAGCTCATGAAGCCTCTGGAGAGCCACGCATGCCATAGGTTCGCCATCCCAGGTGTAGGGTGGCCTGCTTGAGCAGGAGATTGGACTAGGTGACCTCCAATGTCTCTTCCAACTCTGTTATTCATTCTAAATGGATTATTCTACTAGGATGAGGTAAATATGGGCCAGAGTATTCCAACAGAAGACCCCAGGAAAATAAAAGTCCAGCTCCATGTATTAATCAGTTATTTGCATGTTTGGATCATCTGCCTCATACATCCTCACGGCCGATTCGCTCCCACAGAGAGGGACTTCTCCGGGTGCCGTCCACTAGACTTTGTCAGCGGGCGACGCCCAGGGGAAGGGCTCTCTCTGTGGCGGGCCCGGCCCTCTGGAACGACCTTCCCGCCGATATTAGAACGACCACGGACCTCCGCTCCTTCCGTCTTAAATTAAAAACTTACTTTTTCTGTCTGGCCGGCCTGGGATAGTCTCCCTGTCTTGGGGGTTTTACTGGGTAGTTTTAATATAGTAGTTTTATGGGAATTTTAGCACAGGTTTAGTTTAATTTGGTTTTAGAATTGTTTGTATATTTCTTATTGTTTTTATTCTGCCTGTGCACCGCCCCGAGTCCCCATGGGGAGAGGGAGTGGTTTATAAGTATTAAAATTATTATTATTATTATTATTATTATTATTATTAAACATAAAAGAATTATATAGGGCTGCAATCTAATATTTGTTTCCCAATTAATAGGAAATTTAAATAACATTGTAAGTTTAATAAAATATAAACAATCATTAACAAATTTTATGTTGTAGATTGACACCTGTCTAGAATTAAACAAAGTAATTATAATTTTTAAGCTAGCAAATTTTTTCTCCAGTTTAATCATTAATGACATTAAGCATTGATACACATATTTCAGACACAAACAAATTAAATGGTGAATATTTGTCTTTTTCATACTTACAGAGGGATGCTACATTTCATCGTACTGTAGATTGAAAAAGGTTATCCATCCCTGATCTAAATCCTCTTTATCTAAATCCTGCTTCCTCCAGCTCCATTTCAAGACCGCCTCCTACCACATACCTCCCTCCGATCAGTCTGCTCCCACAGAGAGGGCCTCCTCAGGGTGCCGTCGGCCAGTCAATGCCAGCTGGTGACCCCTAGGGGGAGCTCCTGCCCTCTGGAATGACCTGCCCTCTGACCTTCATACAATCACGGACCTGCACCTTTTTCGCCGAGCCCTGAAAAACCATCTATTTCGTGCAGCCGGCCTGACGTAGTTGTAATTTGTTTTATTAGGGTTTTATAATGGTATTTTAGAGCAGACCCACTGTTTAATTTGGTTTTAGAACTTTTAGCATATTTTTTGGATTATTGGATGTTTTATTGTGGTTCTTTATTATCGCCTGTTCACCGACCTGAGTCCCGCAAGGGACATAGGGCGGTATATAAATATAATTAAATAAATAAATAAATAAATAAATGCTATGACTGATTTCATATAAAGGTGAAATGTATTTATTTTACTTATTTGTTTGTTTGTTTGTCAAAGATGTACAAGATAACAAGTATAGGTATGAATATAAACATGAAAAAGGAAGTAAACACAGATAAATGGGGACAGTAAGACAGAGACGGTAGGAACGCTGGTGCGCTTATGCAAGCCCCCCCCCCCAATTCCAACAAATTGGAAGCAAATTGTTCTTACCGGGTGGAAGTGCCAGGAAGGGGGCGACCAGTGTCTACCAGAACACACCAGCAGTAGCCTGTGGACTGATGACACTGCACCGGTTTGTATAGTCCTCCAGGGGCACATTCAGGGATAACAATTCCTTCACGTGGATTCTGCTTGGCTTCCTCAAGTGCACTCTGCCTTTCTTGGTCACAGGAATTAATTTTCTCTGAAAAACAAATCATGAATTAGTCACTATTCCAGAAGTTTTAAAGGAGCTTCCATCTTAGCAGCCTCCCACCTCGAAAACAAAGCAAAACAAAACAAACCCCAGCTTGGTTCACAGATCATATCACTGCGCAGTGGTGAGAGTGCAGTACTGCAGGCTACTTCAGCTGACTGCTAGCTGCAGTTCAGCAGTTCAAATCTCACCAGCTCAAGGTTGTCTCAACCTTCCAGCCTTCCAAGGTGGGTAAAATGCGGACCCAGATTGTTGGGGGCAATATGCTGACTTTGTAAACCGCTTAGAGAGGGCTGTAAAAGCACTGTAAAGCGGTATATAAGTCTAAGTGCTATTGTTATTGTAAATCATGTTCAATAGCTACTTCTTCATTGCAACTTGGATCTTTTCTCTCAAAGAAAGCCCTGCTACTGTCCACTAGTGGGCGTTCCAGCTTTCATGGTGGGCGGTAGGGGTTTTGTCCGATACTAAAGCACTTTCCTTTTTTTTAAATTTAATTGACTTCCCTATTTTATAAATCACCATTACTGTGGAACCGGTGGGGGGGTTAGAAAATTTTACTACTAACAGAGGTACAAAAGTGGGTGGTAGGTATAAAAAGGTTGACTACCCCTGACTTAGTCAAATAGAGAAAAAGCAGGTTGACTAACCCTTCAATGATTTGCTTGGGTTTCTATTCATTTCTTTTGATAATAAGAAATGGAGAAAAAGAAAATGGGAAATCCTCCACTGGAACGGAAAAAAAATTCTAAATATATGAATCCTGAATGCATTGTTTGTGAAAAGAAAGTGTGAACATGCGTGAATATAGGATCATCATTTAGATATAGGCAGATATAAAGTTGAAATGAATTTTATATATTTATAAAATAAAGTAATAAAGCAAGTTGGGGAAGAAATAAAATGCAGATAGAAGAAATATTGACAAAAATCTGATCAAACACTGATAAAATCTGATTGAACTCTGCTGGTGAGCATTCATGGTAAAGTCTATTTTATAGCAATGATGAAGAGAGAGAAGAAAATATTATTTCTTTTCTTTTCCATTGCCATTGCAACTTCAGTGTTCCCAGTAAAACTTTTCCAAGTGATTCCTGGGCCTTTTGAGATCTGGCCACTTTGGGATAATTTACAACTCTCAGCGGTTAGCTATAACATGTTTATAGGGACAAATAAATGACACTTATCTTGATTTAGATTCTACACTTCCAGCAATTCAATCTACTGGAGTGCCTAGCCCTTAGGTGGTCAGACTTCTTTGGAGGAATTTGAGTGCTCAGGTCACGCAAAATCAAATCCTGATATTTCTAACTTGTGTTTTTCTTCTTGAGAAATAAATGACATGTTTATTCTACGGATAACTGAATGGTGGACACAGAAAAGGAGGAAGCAAATGCAGATGTTCAGCTATTAGAAAAAAGGCTTGTTCTGTCTGGCAGAAACAGATGGAAAGGATACAGGTCACAGCAACTCAAATAAAAGCACTGATGTCAGGACTTGTCTTGTATTTTGTTTGTAGGATTAAAAGCTGCTTCGGTTACACTCCAAATTCTATTTCAAATAGGTTTCTCAATCTCTACAGTTTTAGTGCTTTGAATAATTGCAACAGACCTTAAATTGGACTTGGAAACTAATTGGAAAGCAATAAAAGCATTATTATTTAAGCCTTATACATTTTAAATAAACCTCAGCATTCAGCACTTTTTCAACAGCTTTTTCAAACTCTTTGAAATCGCCACACATTTTTCAAGGGCTAAAGATAAAGCTCCTTGGCTTAAGTCTGATTCTTGATGAGTCCATCCGTGCAGTTTTTGGCAATGTTATACTTCCAAATCTGTTGGCTGCCTTGGAATTTGAGCCCAAAATTTAATATTGCCAATGAGACATTTGTTAAGTGAATTTCGACCCATTTTACTACTTTTTGTGCCAAGTGATTCATTGAAGTTGTTAAGTTAGCAACATGGTTAAGTGAATCTGGCTTCCCATTAACTTTGCTTATCAGAAGGTTGCAAAAGCTGATCACATGACACAGGGACACTGCAACCAGTTGCCAAGTATTTGAATTTTGATCATGTGACCAAGGGAATGTTGCAACGGATATAAGTGTGAAGTCCTAAGTCACTTTCTCAGTGCCATGGTAACTTTGAACAGTCCCAAAATGAACTGTTATAAGTTGAGGAATACATGTACAAGTCAGGGTAATCCTGCTTAACATCTGAAAACAGCAAAAAATAGCTAAAACCGCTTGATAGTAGCTTAAAAACTGATTATCATGCATAGCTCAATCACTTTTCTCCAGCAAAGAGTTGATCTTCAGACTACATGCATACAATTCTCTATATTGGTTTTAGAGTGACAAGCTACAAGGTCTAGATCAGTGGTTCTCAACCTGTGGGTCGGGATCCCTTTGGGGGTCGAACGACCCTTTCACAGGGGTCACCTAAGACCATAGGAAAACACATATTTTCAATGGTCTTAGGAACAGAGACACCAATTTTATGGTTGGGGGTCACCACAACATGAGGAACTGTATTAAAGCATTGGGAAGGTTGAGAACCACTGGTCTAGATACTATAACAGGTAAGTCTAAAATAGTACACAGTATGCTTGACAATACAAACTTCTCATGTAGATTAAAGAGTAAAGCCTTTGACATGTCTCCATATTTAAGAATTCAAGCTGCATTCAAAATTACAGGGTTTATCAGCAAAATGTTTTGAAATCTTATTTGAAGTAAAATACTAATCATGTCAGCATATAACCATGCAATGTTACATAAACCCTTCTCAGGTTATGTGTATGCATGTGTTCATTTATTTAAAACAAACTCCAATCTCAACGGTTCAGAGGTGCACAATAAAAATACACAATCCGAGTAAGGATACAACATAAAATACAAAACTTTGTAAACAATAAAATAAGCCACCAAGCCATAAACTTAACCAAGTTGGCCTCGTAGTGCGAACATCACCCAAAAGAGTAAAGAGTTTCTTGTGAGTTACTTCCAGAGTGCAAAGTAGAAGCCAACCCATACCTATAGGGAGGCCATGCCAGATCCACATTATCCCTGAGTAAGAGAGCCTCTGAGATCCATTCCCCTTTTCCTTCCTAAATCAAATATCCCAGGCCATTTCCAATGGAAGAATGTAATCCTGCAGGCAGCTTGGTACCAAGCCATAAAAGGATTTATGGATTAGCCACAGCATTTTAAGTTGCATCTGGAAGCCCAACACTGTTGAAGGGTGGGTCATAAATGCGAGTATTTGCTCCAAAATTTTCCATGTACTTTCGAACTGAAATCAATTCAAATTATACTGTATACTGTATAGTGAAATCATTTCAGTGAAATTATGTATATGGTAATTATTTTACCCCAGAAATGCCAAGTCATTCATTCAAATGTAATTCAGTTTGAATTCTACAATCTCAGAACATTTTAGTTTCTTCATTTTCTATGATTTTCTCTATTTTATTGTCCCACCAGTTCTTGCTTGCAGGCAAATGATATTTCTTGCTGAATCTTCCAGTGCACCATTGTTGCTGCTTTGTCATGCTGTTCATTGTTTGTAGTCAGTCTTTGCTAATAAGGTAGTCGAGTGATTTTTCAGCTTCTTTGCAGAGGCAGCATTTGCTATCTGTGGCTGTCTTCTCAATTCTGGTTTTGTATCCATTTGTTCTTAAGGCTTGATCTTGTGCAGAATCAGCTCCACTGTTTCTTTTTTCAATTTTCTGCTTTTTAGCCATTGACAGATCTTGTTATAGCTGCTTTGCCTATTTTTTAATATACTGGCCATGTCATGTTTTGCCTTCCCATGTATATTTTCTATTTTTCATTTGGTATTCCTGAAGGTCAATTTGATCTCTCCAATACTCAGTAAGTCTTCCTGCTATACTAATTTCAGTGCATCTTCTTCACTGGCCTTCAAATATTCTTCCAATGTCCTTTTTTTCTTTCTTCTTCAACTGTCTGGTCTATTCCACACCCATATTTTCCACACCCATATTTTCCTTGGTAAGAAGCAGAGGTGGGTTTCTACCGGCTCAGCTGCATCCCCACGCATGCACAGAAGCGGCCGGGCAAGTGGGCGGAGCCTTCCACCACTGCTACTACCAATCTGGGCCAAACAGGCAGCAACCCACCTCTGGTAAGAAGCCGTGATTCACTGGTATTATTTTTCAGGTCTTCCTAGCCAGGGCTTTTAGTTCTGCTTGAGTGTAGTCTACTATTCCAGCTGTGCATCTAATGACTGCAATTACCCAGGTATTAATTGCCTTGAGTTTGGACTTTAAGATCTTGTTTAGTTAAATGATGTATTCATTTCTAACCTTCTTTTTAACTTCAGCGTTTATTACTATTATTATTATCATCATCAATTAATTCTTGAATTTTCCATGCTTAGTTCACATGATAAATACATGTCTGACGATTTATGTTTTTAGTTTACAAAAGGTAGCCAAATGATTTTTGAATGAAAGAGCAGAACATGATCAAATAGCACAGTTTTAGAAATAAATGCCAAGGCTGGGTAATTTTTTTTTAAAGACAAACATATACCCATATCCAGCTTCTAACCTTAATAGATTACTCAGTCTTCCTTTCAAATAACGTAATGTACAAATCATTAGCAACTGTAACATATTTACCTGACTGCTACTGCTGGCTTTCATAGAACAGTTTATATTTCCATTTGTCTCATCATTACATCATCCTGTGGTTTTCTTTAAAGGTTAAGAGTGTAGAATGACTACATGGCTGAAATCTGTCTTTAACCAAACCCAAATAATTTCACAATAAAAGAAAATAAGGGGAAAAAACCAAGGCTTTTAGAGAAGAAGTCATTATATAATCCAAATAATATATTCTAGGAGAGTTAAGAAACTACCAGGTGAAGGAATAATAATTTGCAAATGGTCAGGTATCTGTTATTTATCCTTGCACTATTAGTCACAAGAAATTACTATCTCTATCTATGACAGATATGAATTCCAGTGATCCTAGACGATGTAGTTCTATATCCACAAATAAGAACATTACATTTTGTGGTGCAAATTTGTGTGTGTGTTTGTGTGTGAACATACACACCAGTGGTGGGTTTCAAATTTTTTAGAACCTACTCTGTAGGTGTGGCCTATTTTGTGGGCGTGGCTTGGCAGTCATGTGACAGGGTGGGAGTGGCCACCTTTTAAAATGTGGTGAAACTCATTTAACAACGCTCTTGCTTAGCAACCAAAATTTTGGACTCAATTGTGATGATAAATTCTTTCTTTCTTTCTTTTTTTCTTTCTTTCCTTCCTTCCTTTCCTTTCCTTTCCTTTCCTTCCCGTTGGGTCACTGGCAGAGGCGGGCCAGATTTACTTCCAGGTACGCCGGTGGAACCCCCTCTCACCGGTTCTCTAAATGTCACCAACCGGCTCTCGCGAGTAGGTGCGAGCCTGCAGAAACCCACCACTGATACACACACACACACACACACCACTGGATTCTAGAATGCTCTTCCAAACAAGGATATAGAGATTTATAAATGGAAATAAATTAATATTTTATTCTATAAGAATATCCTTTTAAGAACACTCTTAAGAACACATTATTTTACAACTAAAATTTATTTCAGTTCATTAATATGCATAAAATAAGTCTATCTCTGAAGATATAACTCAAATGTCAGAGTAGCAAGAGGCAAACAAGTTTAGAAAATAGAACTTACACTAATAAACTAACTACATTCCATAAAATGGAAAACATGATAAAATCCAACCCGAAACAAGAAATTGAAGTTCTTACGCCAGAGGTAGCAGAAGCTTCCTTTCATACTAAATATTGACTATCCAGATATGATGCTCAAGAATGACTCACACTAAACATGAGTGCCAGACCTACCCTGAAAAGATACACTTCAATGACCACCATCACATACAATTTGTTATACATTGTTTGATTGTTTAAATCCAATCTAAGTCAACCTTAAATCCAATTAAATCCAATTAATATGCACTAAGAAAAAAAATAAAAGGGAAAGATAAATGTAAAAAAGGGGGATGAAACAAAAGTAGAAAAGAAAGAAAAGAGATAGAAAGAAATTCTTCAGTTATAGCTACAATTATGAATTTATATAACTCTCTTCTTTGTAGAATCTATCCTATAATCTATAATATAACAATGTTCATTTTTTTCTGCTTCATATAAAATGTCAATAAGGGGATTGCTAGACAGCAATAAATTTAGAAAATTGTCTTTTCTCTTATTAAAAAAGTCAATTTAGCCATCTCCGCAAATTCCATCATCTTCACCAACCACTCCTTTATTGTGGGTAATGCCAAATCTTTCCATCCATTTGCATATGATAACCTTGCTGCTAAAAATTTTAGCCCATCTTATACTTTAAAAAAAATAAAACTTTTTTTCTGTTTCAAATTTCAATAAAATTGTATTTATTTAGCAATTATGCATTCATCATTTGTACGCAAATGAAGAAAATATCTTTTTTTTTTAAAAAGGCATTACCTGAATTTTTCATACTAGAGCTGTTCAGTTTGGAATCTTTGATGACCAAGTGTTTAATCCAAAGTGTAGGGGCTGTAATTTCTGAAACACAAGGATAGCCTCATAATTTGCTTTAAAAATTAGATCATGATTTACATTAAAAGTACCATGAGACCCAGGAGATAATCATAATAAACCACAGTGCACATTAAAAGCATCTTAAACAAAATACCAATATATGTAGATAGGTATATTGGGAAGGAGGTAGATAAGACAATCAGAGAGTAAAATACATTTTTTTCAAATGTTTGTGTGCAAATTTTCCCAAAATGTCCCATTTTCAAATGCAAGCCTGCCATTTCATGTATGAAGTAACCTTGAGAATTTCTGAAGAATTAGGAAATAACTTTTGTTAGCTACTTATATACAGACATAATAACACTCTTTGAAGGAATATTTAAATTAAATTTAAATTAATACTGTACAATAATATTGTAATTAATACTGTAAATTAATACTGTACATCATCTTAATCTGGTAAATCTACTTATTCCTGGTTTACGATATACCCCCCCAAAATATAATATATACCAGGTAAATTGTAGAGGAATTATATAGCACAATGTTTTGTTTTGTTTTTATTGAAAAAGTTTTATTCACACAAATTTTCCCCCTTTTTACCCCCCCCCCCGACATGTAATATAAATCACATACAAATACTATACCCCCCCTCACCCCATCTTAAAATAAATTTCTCATTCAGATATTATACCCCCTCGCCTCCCAGCAGACACAATATAAGTTTCTCTTAGTATATTAATATCCCATTAACACCATCTTGTAAGTTAATTAAAGATATAAAAAACATAATATAAATTTCTCTTTAAGAAAAAAAAAAGGCATATCCCATTATTCCCCTCTCTAGATTAATCATACATATATATTACCCCGCCCTCCACCCTAGCCCTCCCCCACCTCCCATTCAAACCCACCCCCCTGACTTCCGCTATACACCACTCTAATAATTCCAAGCATCCCAAATATTATTTACTCTATTCACCTATCAATCAAAGCATTCTTACCTAAAAGCTACATAATACTTCCTAATCTGATATTTATTCTGTATATAATCAATCCATTAGAAACCTTATAACAAACTCAACATAAACACCCCCTTTTAGTTGAACATTAAAATACATAGAAAATAATTCTTAAGATCTAAATACCATATCATATAACCTAACACTTATAAAACTTAAACCATATATCCTAGCTTAAGTTTACATCCTTCATATATAGCACAATGTTGATTTTCTTTTGCTGTCATGTCACAAAACAATCTCACTATGATTTCAACGAATCCACAAAGAAATAATGTGCATAAACAGCAATTATCTAAAAACACAATTTGTGTTTTGAATAATACATAGTCATACCTGACATTTTCTTCACAGAACATTGCATTTTGGGTACTGCATAAATCAAAAGAGGCTCTTACCTTCTCCATCTAAAACTGGTTGTGTTTCCATGGTGGGTGTTGGTTTTGAACCATCATCTGAATTGAGAGTTAAAAAAAATTGAAAAGAAACTACCATTATTGAGGTAAATACTATCTACTCTCCAGTACTGTTGAATAATTTGGGATTTTTACATGGCCCGGCCAAGTCCATCAGAAGAAAATAAGACATACACAAAGACAGAAAAAGTACAAATCAGAATATAAAGGCAAAGTGCTTTAAGGTTAGCAAAATACTGAAATACTTCTTTAATTCTATTTTTTAAAGTAGATAATTTTCCTACATACTTTTATCATCAACAACTTCTGTACTGCTGAAGAATGAAAATCATGTGGGTACACTAAATTTATCTCTTCCTAAAGACATCTTCTTAATAAAGATGTTACATGATTTTGTGGGTATAGTGATCTCAAAACTAATCATTTCCTCAAAGTTTTTGGGAATGCAGGGACACAGTCCATTCACAAGCTCACTGCACCAAAACACTGCATTTACAGAGGCTTTCCCACCCTGATAAATAACGAACAGGAGAATTGAAACTATTTGACTTCAAAATCCCAGCTCTCCCAAATAATTGTATTAGTTGCGTTTGAAGGGTCTTAATTTTTTAACCTTGTCAGCCTCCAATTTAGAATCAAGTTTTCAGAAAAACTTTGGTAATGACCATATTATTTCTATCAGTTTACAATGTACATGATTTGATACTAAAGTAATTATAACAGAAGAGTATCGAAAACCATATTGTACACCACCCAGAGACCCTCTCGGAGGGAGATGAGTGGCTAAGAAATAAGAAAAATAAACAAATAAATAAAACAAAGTGTTATTCCTTTTCTTTGTTCAGAAATGTTTGTAATTCTAGCCTATAACAAACAACATTTAAATTGTATTAAAATTCACTACATAATGAAGGAATTGCTTACATTAATCTTCGGTTTCTGTCCACAGATGCCTAGAAATAAAGCCATATTAGCTTTTTGTCTTACTTTACAAACACTGGGTCTGGACTGTGAGGTCTCCATTTTACAGATATATCAGCAGTGCAATATTGTCATTACAGTGTTCCATTGCATACACTTCAATAAACATGGAAGAGATACAATCCCTTTCCCAGGTATTAAAATACCTATTTATTTCATTATGTAAGAATATGGATGAATGAATGGATCTATCCGTCCATCTGAACTGGCATTTTGGCATATTCTTTACAAGCAAATAAATGAGTGCCTATACACACATATTAAATCCTTAAATACAGAAACCTCTATACAAAATCAGAACAGAATACTTAATATGCAAGACAGAATTTTCCTCAGTTTTTGTTAGTATCTAATGTTGAATTTTACAGATTCAGTGCACACAATTACTCACAAAGAAATACCAAGAGCTGTGAAAAGGGAAGAGTTATATAACTAATAATATTTTTTTTTTAATATACAGAAAAGGTGATAAAAATTTACAAGGTTATATATTATAGTATTGCAGGATTTAATCAGGATGGGTTAAGATTTAAACTTTAAAAAACGTATTTTATTTTTGAGTTTTCATAACTGTAAAATTTTCACTTTTATTAGAATGGCGTGTGCTGTCACATTCACATGTCTATGCACATGTAAGGCATGACACATAGTTTTTTTTCTCCTTGTTGATACTCAGGATCATGAATTGGGATTTCCCAAAAATGTAGAGAAGCAAGGGATCCTTGATGCTCTCTAAGCTTGGTTGTTTCCTTGCAGACATTTCATTACTCAAATTAAGTAATATCATCAGTGCTAGGCTAATATGTTGACATCACTTAGTTTGGGTAATAAAATGTCTGCAAGAAAATAATGCAGCTCAGGGAGCACCAAGAATTCCCTTCATTTCAATCCTGAGTTAATATTCTCCTTTATAAGTAGAGAAGTAAAATGCCTTAAAGCCAACGCTCTAAAACAGGGGTAGTCAACCTTTTTATACCTACCGCCCACTTTTGTATCTCTGTTAATAGTAAAATTTTCTAACCGCCCACCGGTTCCACAGTAAAGGTGATTTATAAAGTAGGGAACTCAATTAAATTAAAAAAAGGAAAGTGCTTCAGTATCGGACAAAACCCCTACCGCCCACCATGAAAGCTGGAACGGCCACTAGTGGGCGGTAAGGACCAGTTGACGACCACTGCTCTAAACTGACAATTAGCAATGAGCCCAGGACAAGACACTAGAAAGGAAAAGTATGAAACAGAAAAAATAAACATGTAGATACAGCATGCAAAACCAAACATACAAAAGCAAATGCAACTATTCTATGGAAAAATCAGAAGTTATTAAAAAAAAAAACACAACCCCAGCAAGATAAACGAATAGCACAAAAGATATTTAGAAGGCCAGTGAATAAGGAACGCCTTCACGTAAGGAAATATCACAAGAAGCTGGTCTGCAATTTTTAACATAGATCCCCCAGCTGTCTGCCCCATTACTTCTTTTGTAAATTTATCCATCTCTGCACACTCTAACACTTTCATTATCTGCCCCAATCCTATCTCCCTTCTATTCAATCTTCCCCTGAATAGGAGGAAGCAGCCACTGTTAAATGCTGAAGATTTATGTCAGACAGAAGATCCCATGATAGATTGAAATACGGTAAATATTTCAATCCCTACAGCTATAAAATTAGATGAAGTTGTGATTTAAGCCTCAGAAAAGAACAAGTAGGACAAAGTACCAACTACATGGAGCATTAAAATATGTCCACAGAAGTAGCAAGTAGACCCTAACAGCATCCTTCATAGTGGTCACTTTGTGGAAATGGTCAGAACGTTTCTTTTCAAAATTCTAATTAGTCCCAGAGGCCATAAAAATTTGCAAGCTTGTTTGTTATTTTGACCCGAGAGAGATTAAATTGGGATGCAGAGCATAATTATCAATCAAAACATGACATCAACTTCTGAAATAAATTGTATCTGCTTCTTACAAACCCTGCCAGTGGAAAGTGAGGCAACATGGTGTAAAAGCCATCAACCAAGCCAGAAAGTATTTCTAGAATACATTAGGGCGCCCTCCCTTTCCCTCGCCCTCCTCAGAGCTCCCTTGCAGGTGCACTTATATGAACGAGGTGAGCTGGGAATATTCTTCATGCTTCAAAGGCTTTGTAATTCAGCATGGTGAGTATGTGTTTGCAACAGACAGCACAATTCTTTGGTGCGCAAGAAAGGCTGTCCCATGCACAGGCAGCTGGAAGTCCCTTCGACCCCTGATGACACAATTCAAAGCCTCTTCTGTTTGGCTTTTTGATTTCTGATTGACATATTCACTGCTGGCTGGAGATAAATGCCATTGGAAGGACAATGTTGATCCGCTCCAACTATTCTGATGAAGGACTTTCTTCTTCTTCTTTTTTGAATAATAAACAAAACAAAAATGGTGTGCTTAAGTGTCTGAATAGAGCTCAAAACAGAGAAGTAGCATAGTGGCTTTAAAGAGGCTGGCAAGTCACTTGAAGTGTTAATTGTCTGGGTGTACAATGAGTTTATTCTGACTCCAAACAAAGCACTCTCTTTCTCTGATAGAAATTCTTTAAAAGGTTTATGTCAAAGGGGCCAATAGCTGCTGGTTTTCTTCTTACAAATGGCATCATTTGGGCATTGCTTTAAAAATCTTAACTCCTAAAAACCTGGGTACAAGTGGCATGGCACTGAAGTTCAATTGCCAAATTTTACTTATGACTTTGGACCATGTAGAAATTCAGCTAACAGTGCAATTAAAAATGATTACCATACCTGACAGCCATGCGGATCATACGTTGAAGGAAATTATTAGGTATTTATTCCAAATTACCTAGGAATTACATACAGGTAGACCTCAACTTACAATCATTTGTTTAATGTTCATTCAAAGTTACAACACTGAAAAAAAAGTGACCTATGACCTGTTCCCACACTTATATGTTGGAGCATCCCCACAGTCACATGATCAAACTTTGGGCACCTGCAACATGGTTCCAGCATCCCGGGGTCCTGGAATTGTCATTTGCAACCTTCTTAGGGAGTTTCTGACAAGCAAAATTAATGGGGGAAATCAGAGTCGCTTAACAATTCACTTAACAAATATAGTGATTCTCTTAGCAATCATGGCAAAAAAAGATTGCAAAATGGGGAAAAACATCAACTGCCTTGAGGCTCCATCATGGTTGTAAGTCAAGGACAACCTGTATCCAATTATAAGTTACAGAGATACTGTATGAAATCTACTATAAAGCTTATAATGGCACAGATTGTGTATGTAAGATAGCACACTGTATGTTTACATCCCTTAATCCTCTGGCTTTTTAACATTATGCTCTCCATTTGCTAATGCTCTTCTATTAAAGTTAATTCCATATAGAGACAAATAATGGAGAACCAATCAGTTATTTCTTTCAGTTTCTCAATTTTATTTTCTCGTTTGTACAGTGAGGCATCCCATCCCATTTAGCAATTTGAGATTTGAAACAAAGTTTCATACTAGCATTTAGGTCATTTTTTTCCAAATATATGCAATTTTATTTGAGATTTTGCTAAAGCTGAAAACAAATCAATGCATTTTGCACAATTTTGTGTACTTACACCTTTTTTGTAACATATTTTCCTTGTAAAAAAGGTTTTCTTAATTTTTAGGTTTGCAAACTACATTGCAAAATGTCAAGCATTTGTATATCTTAAGAATGAATGAAGACCTTTGTATATGGTCTGGCTATTCTAAACAATAAGACATATATAATGGCAACTAGAGCTAGATGAAGCCCTACTTTCAGTAACCTCAGAAGCTCTATAGTTCAGAGGAAGATAAAGAGTGTATAAAGTCACTGTCAATCCATTGTAAACAGTGAATGTTTGGTTGTAGGAGTCATCTAAAGATAAAGGTTCCCCTTGCACATATGATTCTAGGGGGCGGTGCTTATCTCCGTTTCAAAGTTGAAGAGCCAGCATTGTCTGAAGACATCTCCATGGTCATGTGGCCTGCATGACTAAATGCTGAAGGCGCACGGAATGCTGTTACCTTCCCACCAAAGGTGGTTCTTATTTTTCTACTTGCATTTTTACATGCTTTCAAACTGCTAGGTTGGCAGAAGCTGGGACAAGTAATGGGAACTCACTCCGTTATGCAGCGCTAGGGATTCAAACTGCTGAACTGCCGACCTTTCTGATCGACAAGCTCAGAGTCTTAGCCACCAAGCCACCGCGTCCTACAACTGCAGTAATGAATGAACAAAATTTCCAACTTTTCTATGTAGCAATAGCATTAAATAAAGGTTTTATCTGCCTTTAAACCTGTGCATCTTGCAGTACATGTCTGCCAGTAAATTTATTGGTGCTATTGTACCCATACAGATCATATGAGAATATGATCCAAAAATTTTAAACTGTAATCAATGTCAGCTAAACATTTATATCATTATATTCTCTTGTAACTGAAGGGCATGCTGGAAGTCTGGGGACACAGAGATTTTTGTGCAGTGATTAAGGTGATATATACTATAGTACTATAGTATATAGCAGTGTTTCCCAACCTTGGCAACTTGAAGACGTCGGGACTTCAACTCCCAGAATTCCCCAGCCAGCATTCGCTGGCTGGGGAATTCTGGGAGTTGAAGTCCGGACGTCTTCAAGTTGCCAAGGTTGGGAAACACTGCTATATAGTACTATAGTACTTATAGTACTATAAGGGAGATCTAGTACAAATCAAAGATAGCCATGAAATTTGCTTCAATCAGCCAGTGTTGCTCTCTAAAAGCTACCTTACAACATTCTGAATCTGGTGATGCTTCCGGAGACAAATGTAAACAATACATATCATTATCAGTACAACCCAAATCACAGATGTCAATTTCTTTTTATCCAAGTCACCGTATCAATGTACAGGTATCCTCAACTTATTACTATAACTTAACTTACCTTAACTTAACTAACTTAACTAACTATAACTTAGCCCAGAATTAGACCCACAAGTCAAGGCAACCATGGGAGCAGAAGTAATTTTCCAGCCTTTTTTTGTGAGAGTTGTCAAATGAATATTCTGGTGCGTATTATACTCCGAAAAATATGGTAGATCTTCTTGGTCCCTTTTTTCCCCTCAATAAAAATAACTTTTAATAATGAGAAGTGCATATTGGAAAGCAAAGGGTTCTTTCACGTAAATTAAAACATTTTTCTAAAAAGATATTCAGAAAGAACAGAAAAAGCAGATTATGTGATTTCCTCATTTAATGGGAAAATTTTTGTAATATACCTGATCCTAAGAATAAAAACAATTGAAATATACTCACATAACCCAAACAACTGTCTATAATTTTCACTGTTTTTCAAAAAATAATTTAAACTTTCCTGAAGTTAGGCTCTTAGAATCCATGGAACTGCTTGCGTAGGTCATACCTTCCAAGCAAATAAAAAGCAGTTTCTGGCACAAGATGTAAAACTTAGCCCAAAAGCGTGAAATATAAACCCAGCCACTTCAGTTTATAAATCATGGTTTATGGTTTATCATGCTGTAAAAACCCAACCAACCATTTGGATTACACTCAATAGGACACACTAAAAAAGAACCCTGTAAATTAATGAACAAACCCAGACACAGAAGTTGGAAGCAACAGATGCCAAGATATGAATAACTTTCAAATTCAGCTAGAACTCATGGAGAGATGTTTCCATGCAAGTGTGTTTATTTATTTGATTTTATTTAACACGTTTATATACCTTCCCAGTGCCCACCTTATGCAATATAACCATGGGCAGCTCACAAACAACAATAAAAATAGTAAAAAAACATTAAAAACCACAGAAAACGCTTAGGGACCCTAACTTTGCAACATCCCCCCTTCTAGGCTCCAGCTTCACACTACCTCAATGCTGGAGGGGGGAGAACTAGGACTTTAGGGCTTTTCAGAAGACTAGAAGCCACATCGGAGCTTGTGGGGAAGGTGTTCCAAAGAATAGGGTCGGCTACCAGGAAGACGCACTTATCTAGATCCCACTAGGTGGCAACATTTGAAGGAAGGGTTTTGAAGCATACCCACCCTATCAGACTAAGTGACTAGGTAGGAGAAATGATCCTACAGACAACCTAGTTTTGTGAAAATCAGGGCTTTAAAGGTGCTAACTAGTATCCTGAATCACACCCAGAAAGAAACTATAAGCCCGTGATGTGAACCTATGGCACGCGTGCCTGAAGTAGCACATGGAGCCATGTCGCTTGGCACATGTTGCATGCACATGCAACAATCAGCTGGCCTTCAGCATGCAGCAGTGCCGGAAACTGAAACAGCTGGTCTTCCGTTTTCCGGCATGAGCATGCGTGGCTGGCCAGCTGATCGTCACACAAGCATTCATGCCAGTAACTGGAAGATTAGTTGGCTGGTGTGCATTCATGCACCAGAAACCAGAAGTTCATTTTCAGGCTCACGCATGCCCCCTGGGCAGCTCCTCTTCTGGGTTGTGACCTAGATAAGCATGCACATGGTCCCTTTTCACACTCAGTGTCGAAAAGGTTCGCCATCACTGCTATAAGTCAAGAAAACTCATACAGCAGCGGTATAACTTTGGCGAACCTCAAAGCACCCAGAATTGTGTGTGCCACTGCCTGATTTGCCAGCTATAATTTACAGAGAGCCTTCAAAGGCTGTTCCATTTTCTGCAAAAATCCAGCCAGGAAGTGACCAGACCATCATGAGATACTATGATCAAGGCCTCCTGCTTCAAGAATGGGCACACAAAATGAATCTGTGCCCACTTGCTCCTTGAGCAGCAGTCAAGAGTTCAGGCAGCATTACCAGCTCTGTTTGGAGGAGTAACCATGCCAGCAAGAGTAACAAATGATACCTCACCAAAACCCAGAGCCACTCCATCTTGCTAGGGGTGAATTGAAACTGATTTCTCCCCATCAATGCCTTACAGGCTTTTGAACTATTACCAAGGCAGTGTCACTTGGTTGTCAAGAAGTGGAGACACATAGCAGGTTGTATGCTGATGATACTGCACCCCTTGCTATTGGATGACCTCTCCAAGCATTCTCATGTCGATGATATGGATGGTAAAAAGGAGAAGTGAAAGACCTGAACCATGAGGCACCCACCTCTCTATAAGGGCCAAAGATTCAACCGCTCAACCTCCCACATCCCACTAACACCAGCTAGAACCTGTCACAGAGGAAGGAAGAAAATCACCGTAAAATAGTGTCCAACTTCCAGATCTGGCCTGTTCTCAAGCTAAGTTAATCTTCAGAGAATATCCAACACTACTACTACTTCTTTTTAAATCAAACTGGCTTTTTTTTCTCCCCAGCATATTCTACCCCTCCTCCAATTTCTTATTTGCAATTGAGATAGAAACTTAACTAGCTTTAATTAGTTGATGCACCCTAGGCAGAGATCAAATGGAGACAAGTGGAAGACTGCCTGCTGCACAGGAGTGGGAAATATTTAAATGTTTTGCTGCCAGTGCAGCAAAAAAATTGTCTCCCTCCTTCCTGTGAAAATTGTGGTTTAAAAAAGTAAAGGTGAGCAAACCTTGTTTTATGTAAGCAAACTTTATTAGGACAGGACCATTATTCCTGATTTTTTTTTTAAAAAAATCTTGTATTTATATTCTCATTCTCTCTCTCTCTCATTCTCTCTCCCTCCCCCAACAGTAAAACCTCTGCATTAAACCTCCTCACATCTTCAAGGCCTCGGGTTGCAGAATGGGGGCAGGGGTGCAGATCAATGGCCATTTGAAATTCAACCATATGGCTGAAGACCCACAGCTGCATGTGTTAATTACCACACGTGCCCCCTGTAAAGCGGTCTGTTCAACAGGAAAAGAAAAACAGACAAGAAAAAAGGCTGTTCCAGAGGATTAAATAAATAGTCCACATTTTTGGACTAATTCCTCCCAGACACAATTGGCCTTCCTTCAGCCACCTGCATGGTCAGAAGCCATAATACCCTTCTTTACATCTCCAGCTGTGTTCAATGAACCCAGGGAGAAATATCGCAAAGTGTACTTTTGCTTCTCAATTCTTTCCTCCTCACCCTCACGGACACACACTTTTTTCTTTCTTCAGGGCCATAGAAGCAGCCTGGACCACTATACCCAAGACATTCACACAATTTAATACATTTGCAAATTTTGAATCAATACCCAGGAATACTAAAGATCATTGGAGCAACTGACCTTTAGGTGCTCTATTCTGGCCAACTGAATAATATAAATAACATAATTTTGTATTTGGGCATATTTTGATGAACATTTCTAAAATCTATATTTTCAAGTATTGAATTCTAGCATACTTTTTTCATTTTCCATTAAGTAGAATAGAATAACAGAGTTGGAAGGGACCTTGGAGGTCTCCTGATCCAACTCCCTGCTTAGGCAGGAAATGCTATACCAGGCAAATGGATATCCAACATCTTAAAAACTTCCAGTATTGGAGCCTTCACAACTTCTGGAGGCAAGTTGTTTCACTGATTAGTTGTTCTGTCAGGAAATTTCTCCTCAGTTCTAAGTTGCTTCTCTCCTTGATTGGTTTCCACCCATTGCTTCTCGTTCTACCCTCAGGTGCCCTGGAGAATAGTTTGACTCACTCTTCTTTGTGGCAACCCCTGAGATATTGGAACACTGCTATCATGTCTCCCCTAGTTCTTCTTTTCATTAAATTAGACATACCTAGTTTGCAACCATTCTTCATATGTTTTAGCTTTCAGTCCCTTAATCATCTTTGTTGCTGTTCTCTGTACTCTTTCTAGAACGCCTTCTCTACATGATTTCTCTCAAAATCATTCCAGAACTTTTTCTGAAAGGCAGGAAACCTATGCCCTGCATCTACTGAACTTTTTCTACAGAAATGCATAGAATGGGTAGTTTTTTTGTCAATGGCCATTAGGTTAAAGATTTAAGATCACTTTCCTTTTCATTTCAGTATGCCTTCAATAACAATTGATTCAGTGGTGTTACCTGTTAAAGGAGGGGTCCTCAACCTCCAGTCCATGGACCAGCACTGAGCCACAGCATGACAGAAACTGGGCCCTGCAAAAAAGCGAAGCCCCATCTGCAGGATGCAGACAGCACATGAAACCACCACCTGGTCTGCAAAATTACCTCTCTCCATTGAACCTGGTCCCTGGTGCTCAAAAAGTTGGAGGCTGCTAAGTTAAACATCTTTAAAATGTTACGTTTTTCTTTTACACTTCTGTTATTATTCTTGAATGCTGCCCAGAGTTCTTTTAGATTGAGTCAGTCCATAATGGATGGATGGGTGGGTGGGTGGGTGGGTGGGTGGGTGGGTGGGTGGGTGGATGGATGGATGGATGGATGGATGGATGGATGGATGGATGGATGGATGGATGGATGGATGGATAGATAGATAGATAGATAGATAGATAGATAGATAGATAGATAGATAGATAGATAGATAGATAGATAGATAGATAGATAGATAGATAGATAGATAGATAGATTTCTGTATTAATCTAGCTATTTTGTCTTACATTCAGCATAGTGGAAAACAAACATACCTCCCTCTCTCCCTCTCTCCCTCTCTCCCTCTCTCCCTCTCTCTTGTGTGTATGTGTTTCTTTTGCAGACACAAAGCTACAAAGCGCAGATCTAGAGGTGTTCTGTTATATTTCTTTTTAAACAGAAATTAAAACACGTTCAAGTCTGTGCCAATGATCACTTGCCCTTAATAACAACCAACCGTTTATGCATTATTCATTTAATTTAAATTATTCATTTAATTTGACATAAGTTCCAAGACAAAGATAACATATTTTCTGTTCTGCTTTCTATACCCATTCCAACTAATTTAATACAAAGGAAAAGAATGATCTTACATTCTACAGGGGCAGGAATTATTACATCACAGTCCAGGTTTAATAAACAAATCTATGGGGGCAGGGGGGGAGAACCACTCACCAGATGCAGTCAAAACTTAATTCAGGCATTCCGGATCTTCTGGAATTTGCTAACCGATGTGGAATGCTACATTCCATTGAATTAACAGAGTATGATTGAACATCTGAAGTGTGCATCTGTTTTCCCTCAAAAATTTTAAAAATTCTGAAAATGTTGTGCCGGCTTTGATATTTACAAAATTTTTACAAAACAAAATGTGAACTATCTTGTTGTAGACACAGCGTGAAAGGGGAAAAAATGGCTTCTGCAGATTTCCCGCAGAAAAGCATGAAGTTGCTGATTATATTCTATATACTTTAGAATATTGTGTACTAATAAAAGTTGAAGTTTATAAATCAACAACTAATAGCACTTCAATCAAAGACTAAAGAAACAAGATGGGAGCTAGCAATAGATATAGGTCGGAGAGACATGTTTTCACCTTTTAAAAAAATAAGATAAATAATAAATACACAGATAAAAGATAAGATTAAATTTAGATTAGGGAGAGAATTATTATTTCCTTACTGCACCTCCCCTTAAGTGTGATGTACAAAATAATTGTACACCAATTAAGACATTAGAAAAACAGTTATAGTGTCACATGATTCCATTTGACAGTTGCAATCAGCAACACATGCAGCTTCTAGGCCACCTTAAATAAGAGCAGATCAAACGGCATTAGAATAAGAATAACCATTTTTTGAAATTATTAAGATAAAAGTAATAGAAATAAGAGCATCTTAGCCTAGACCAGTGATGGCTAACCTTTTTTGGCTCGCCTGCCAAAAGCAGGGGGAGCGCAGGGGGGTCGTGCATGGGTGTGCCACACCCATAATGCTATGTGCATGACCCCCTGCTTTTGGCACACTTTTTTCGCCCTCCCCAGGCTCCAGAGGCTTTCTAGGAGCCTGGGGAGGGTGGAAACAGCCTCACCCCCACTTCCGAGGGTTCAGGAGCTTCCCTGAAGCCTCCAGAGGGCAAAAAACGGCCTAAAAAGAAGGCCTAAATCATCTGGCCAGCGCACACATGTGCGCTGGAGCTGACAGGGCAATGCCTAGCGTGCCCTAAGAAATGGTTCCGCGTGCCACCTGTGGCACCCATGCCATAGGTTCGTCATCACGGGCCTAGATAATATAAGAGTTAGTAAATGAATTGGAAATGTGTAAGCCTTTTCCTGTAGTGACATCTTTAAATCAAGGAAGCATTCCAATGATATTTCTTCAAAGCAGCACTACCTCAGCTAGTATCTTCTTAATTTTCAAACTGAAAAACCAGCTCTCACGGCATCTCAGTTACAACATAAGAGTCTAGCTTCTGTTTATTGGCTCTTGGGCCAGGGATCGTCAACTTCTCCAGACTGGAAATTCTTATATGATGGCCAAGCTCTCCTAAAACCACACGATTTTAAAAGATGCAAATGTTGGGAAGTGTTCTTTTGTGAGGTTCATGTTGTTGTCACATGACATATCACAATTTTCCCCCCATCACTAAATTGGAGGTAGGTGTGGCCAGTGTGTGACGCATCCAGCCCACGGGCCATGAGTTTGACACCCCTGTCCTAGACCAAACCACTCATTTAAACCAAGTTACCTCAGAATATTGCAATCCCCAATATACTAACATGCAAAGCAACCCACTGTGCTGTCCTGGTTAAGGCATTGGACTGGCACCTGGAAAGCCCATCTTCTTGTCCACTCTTAACCATGAAAATTTACCAGATGACTTTAGCCCAGTTACTCTTTCTCAGCCCAACCTATCTTGCATGGTATTTATATCAAAACTTAAGAGAGAACACTATAATAAACATTGACATGAGTTCCAGAATAAAAACAAACAAATAAATATTGCAGCTGTATTACCAAAATGAAATAAAATATGGGAGCTGAGCTGTTTCACAAATGTGAAATGTAGAAACAAGAATGAAAATTAAAAATTAAAAACTCAAAAGTTCAAAAACAAGTCAGCAGGCTGGGGAGGAAGACTAACATCTAACCCAAGAGCAAATATAGCACTGTTTAACCAGATAACTGCTATGTTCAACATATTTAACTTTCAATCAGCAAGAATTAAGAACTTAAGGATAATGTTAATAATTATCTGGGAAATATTGCATATAACCATTGTGACAGGCTTATTACAGAAGTGGAGGAAGAAAGGTCTCACCCAACCAGTCCCCAAACTGGTAAAGAAACTAGGTTTATGCAGTGGTGGGTTGCCAATTTTTTTACTACCAGTTCAGACTTGCTCCCGTGCGCATGCGCAGAAGCGTCCAAATGTGTGGGTGGAGCCTCCCACCTCTGCTACTATTGGTTCGCTTGATCCGGGCCAAACTGGGAGCAACCCACCTCTGGGTGTATGTAGTTTTGTGTAAGGCAGAAGACTTCTGACTGAAATATACGCATTCATAAGCTGGAAGGCTGCTCTCTCTTTAGAAGCGAGACAAAGACAAAAGGTAGATTAAGAAACAGTAGAGATGAAATGGGGGTGGGAACCCTGACAATTTACTTTCAGGCAAATAAATGGGAAAGTTCAGTGAAAGGGCAGGACCAAAAAAAAAAAACCCTGATGGTAACAGACATAAAAATACTGTCAAGTTTCAGTCAATTCACCGTTCAGCACATGGCAGAAAAGAGCCAAGCTGTTCTGCTTTACATCAATTACATATGCGAAGGATTAAAGGTCAGAAGTGGTTTAATCCAAGACTTCAGATGAACGAGCAAGAGATTCTTATAAACCCCAATTGTTACTCTCACTTCCAAGGTGAGAGACACTGAAACCCAGAGTTGAACACATTATGCTGCTGAAGCAAGCTATTTCTTTTTTTCCCCTCCTCCTCTCCACCCTTTTTCCCATGGCAAAAAGGCAGAAGATTCTGTTGGGAATCCATCTGTTTTTTGCTCTTTCCCTCCTAGTTTGACAGCATACAGAATAATTACAAAGGAAAGCAAGGTTTGTATGGAAGACGGAAATACATTTCTCTCTATTATCTTCCTTAATAAAAAGATTAAAGGGATCTTGGAGTCCTAGTGGACAACCATTTAAATATGAGCCAGCAGTGTGCAGCAGCAGCTGCCAAAAAAGCCAACACAGTTCTAGGCTGCATAAACAGAGGGATAGAATCAAGATCACAGGAAGTGTTAATACCACTTTATAACGCCTTGGTAAGGCCACACTTGGAATACTGCATTCAGTTTTGGTCACAACGATGTAGAAAAGATGTGGAGACTCTAGAAAGAGTGCAGAGAAGAGCAACAAAGATGATTAGGGGACTGGAGACTAAAACATATGAAGAACAGTTGCAGGAACTGGGTATGTCTAGTTTAATAAAAAGAAGGACTATGTGAGACATGATAGCAGTGTTCCAATATCTCAGGGGCTGCCACAAAGAAGAGGGAGTCAAACTATTCTCCAAAGCACCTGAGGGCAGAACAAGCAGCAATGGGTGGAAACTAATCAAGGAGAGAAGCAGCTTAGAACTGAGGAAAATTTTCTGACAGTTAGAACAATTAATCAGTGGAACAGCTTGCCTCCAGAAGTTGTGAATGCCCCAACCCTGCAAGTCTTTAAGAAGATTGGCATTTGTCTGAAATGGTATAGGGCTTCCTGCCTAGGCAGGGAGTTGGACTAGATGACCTCCAAGGTCCCTTCCAATACTTGTATTGTATTATTATATTGTAATTTTATTGTTATTTTTTGCTTTGCATAATGTAGCGTCAAAATGTAGCAGGAAATGAAATAAGAACCCCCTTTATACAACAGACAGATGTTTGCAACATGTTTTTATGAGAGAAAACTCCCCGCAATAATGAATGGCATGATGTATTATATATGTATAGTTCCCTAACCCTCTTTTGTAGTGCAGTGATAATAAACGGCACAGAGAAAACCACATTTTCATTCGCTGTCATTTGTTTGCCACCTTATGCAAAATGGTACCCAAGGATATACTGATTACCTTTACTGCCACATGACTGCTATATAGCAGTATAAAGTCTTTTGGTAGCTCTTACCTGAATGCTGATCTCGCTGACATCATTTCTCATCAATCAGTCGTGTAAACTAAGGGAGGATTAGTACAAGAAGCCACATTCTACTTGTCTGGATTGTAGTGGCTAAAACCGTTAAAACCTCATGTCTGGAAGCATCAAGGCAATAGTTCTCATGTAAACATTGGATAGCATTCAGGGTGGCTGGGAATTTTGAAGATTGTAGTCCAGATACATATGGGGCTCATCAGGCTGAAAATGGCTTTGACCAACAAAATTTGTCTTGCTGGATGAGATCACTGTTTCAATTGATCAGAAACTTTATTTCCAACACCGATCAGCCAAACAGCTTTTTAAAAGTCCGTGTTTCTACATGACAGTACTATTTAGTTTTATGGATAATAATAACCAACATATATTTATCCAGAATATATGGCTGACAGACACCAGAAGCCATTTTCAGTAATTACAACTGAGTAGCAAAGTTTTACTTACATATTATGTAAAAAAAATTGTATATCTGACTACTTCCAGGAACTCTGGATAAGTGCAATTCTATAATAGGTCATAGTAGTATGCAATATATGTAGAAAAAGGTCAAAAATCCAAACTACGTACAGTACTTTTTCTAAAGCACATGTCATAATTCTGGAAGATAAGCATCAATTATAAATCTCATAACTACATTAATGAAATATATCCTCCTTAGCATTGCTCATTTTAGCCAAAGCTGATAATTTGTATGATTTCTGAGTCAGCTCCTAAGGGGACAGGCTTATAAAATGCTGAAATGCATGTAACTGTTTATTTAGCCTTTACAATGGAATTAAAGGGGAATTGTTCTAATAATCCACAGTAGAAATATGGAAAATATAATACAAAACTACATGATTTTCTATATTGTCTGCCTAGGAATCCCAGCTGAAGTCATTTGAAAGATTTGACCAAACAACTTTTGATCATTTAATGCTATTAATCTTCAAATGAAATAGAGAATGCATGGTTTACATAAAAATCAAGTATTTTGTTGGCTTATAAAGAATTATATTTGGGAAATGAAAGAACAATGGCATGTTAGAGCAGCATTTGGGTTGATTTATTCTTCTGCTGAACTGGAAAAAAAAAGACCAACTATCTCCAAGTCAAAGATGCCAGTGTCTCAGAAAGAAATTTTAAGTCATAAAAGTTAACTTGGAACAGCCATTGTGCCTTGTATAAAGCTTATGTTAAGCATACAAGTTTTTAAATCATTGTAAAAGAATACTAGATGTCCTCAAGGTTAGCATGATTATCTTGAAATTTCTGCCAAAATTCTTATTTTTAAGGAATACTTTTAAGATTTAGCATTAATGTCCAGGAAAGCAGCATAGAAGTTGAAATTACAATGGTATCCTTTGATTACACTTTGTTCCTAGAACAAGGGTGTCAAACTAATTTTCATTGAGTGACATATCAGGGTTGTTTTTGACTTTGGGGGGGGGGAGAGGCATGGCCAGGGGGCATGTCCAGCTCGACGTCACTTGTGTCGGAGGCACCTGTGGTGGTCCAAGCACTGGCAGAGGCACCCTAGGCCAGTCCTTCGCTGTTTTCAGAGCAGCCTCGCAGGCCAGATCTAAGCACCCCATGGGTTGGATCTGGCCCATTGGCCTTGAGTTTGACAACCCTGTCCTAGAAAGTTCAAACATGAGACATGGGAAAGCCTTCAAAACCTCCCCTCATTGTAGCATAGAACTTTACTCACCTTTTCTTCCAGCATTACCCTGTCCTAATGGCCGGTCAGTTACTGAGCCTTAAATTAAAAACAAGTATGTTAGTATATGAGCAAAACATTCACTGGTATCATCCAAATTACTGTCCAATCTATAGGAAGCTTTAAAGCACTATGCCAATAGTAGTAGCTAGACCTGGTTTATTTATTTATTGAATTTATACCCCGCCCTTCTCCAAACGAACCCAGGGCGGCGCACAGGAACATTAAAAACATACAAAACATATAAAACTTTTTCTTTTTTAAAAAACTTATTCAACTAAGGGCCTGTGCTAAAACCGAATTAAAATCCCCATTTTAAAACTATCTACGAGTCGGTATTGGAGGCTACGCAAGGCCGGCTAGTTGGAATAGGTGTGTCTTCAGACACTTGCGGAAGAGGCGGAGGTCAGAAATGGTACGGAGTTCAGGGGGCAAGTCGTTCCAAAGGGCTGGTCCCGCCACAGAGAAGGCTCTCCCCCTGGGTGTCGCCAGTCGGCATTGTCCGGCCGACGGCACCCTGAGGAGGCCCTCTCTGTGGGAGCATATCGGTCTAAGGGATGTATGGGGCAGGAGGCGGTCTCGCATATAACTAAACTGGTTATTTGCGGGACCGCCTCCTACCAAATCAGCTCCCACAGGGAGGGCCTCCTTAGGGTGCCGTCTGCCGGACAATGCCAGCTGGCAACTCCTAGGGGGAGAGCCTTCTATGTGGCAGCCCCCGCCCTCTGGAACGACCTGCCCCCCGACCTCTGTACAACCACGGACCTGCGCCTCTTCCGCCGGGCATTAAAAACTCACTTATTTTATGCGGCCGGCCTGACATAGTTTTTAAATTTGATCTTAGCAAGGGTTTTTTATGTTTTTAGCACGGGTTTCTAATTTAATTTATTTTTAATATATTTCTACTGCATTTAGTGTTATAGTATTTTATTACTATATTAAATTATTAAATTTATGAATTACAAGGACAAAAAAAGGCAGTCAGGAAAATTGGTGATGTCCCCAACCTGATAAACAGCATGGCCAATGAACCATAGTAATTTGGTTATTCATCAGAACTATACTTAATATTAAAACTGACACTGTAGAGCAGGGGTGTTAAACTGGATTTCTTCGAGGGCTGGATTAGCATTGTAATTCTCCTTCGTGGGCTGACTGGGAGTGGGGGGTGGCGTGGGACGGATGCCTCCTGCAGTACCCTGCTGGCCAAAAAGCAATTTTATCTGCCAGAGGCACCATGGGCAGGTCCTTTGCTATTTCCAGACAAGCTCCAGATTTAAGCACTCCACAGGCCAGATGTGGCTTGCTGGCCTTGGGTTTGACACCCCTGCTGTAGGGCCAATGTTTTGTTTTGTTTTACCATAGATGTGCAACAGACATGGGCAGTGTAGTATAAATGGTTAATTTAAGAAGGGGTTCCCAAACTTGGCAACTTTAAGACTTGTGGACTTCAACTCCCAGAATTCTGGCTGGAGAATTCTGGGAGTTGAAGTCCACAAGTCTTAAAGTTGCCAAGTTTGGGAACCCCTGATTTAAGAGTTGTGCTACCCAGCTAAACCCAAAACAGACTCTTCTAGAAATAATCACTTTGAAATTACCAGAATTTAATTTTTCCAGACATGATAGGAATTTAAATTATTCATTCTTAAGGATTTCTGTTAAACAATAAGTAACAATATACCATTTATTTATTAAAAGAAACACACTACTCCAACAGAATCAATATATGTTGAGCAGTACAGGTAGTCCTTGACTTATGACTAGTCACTTAACAATCATTTGAAGATACAACAGACACAAAAATCTTTACTGCACTTACAATGCATCCTTAAAGTTATATCTGCTGCCTCACCCCCATGGTCACATGATCGCATTTTGGTTGCTTAGCAACCAGCTCCCTGGCTGCAGTCAGTGTCCCGTGGTCACATGTTTGCGTTTTCCAACTTTTTTGCCATTTTCCAGTGAAGAAATTGCAAATAACGTCCACTGGACAAGCTGGATTCTAAGTTACAACCATATTGTTTATTTAATAACCATGGTGACTACTTTAACAACTGTTGTAAAAACGATTGAAAAATCAAGTCCAGTCACACGGTCACTCGACTTACAACAGTAAAAGCAACAGTAACAACTTACAACCAAAAGTCTGGGCTCATTTGTGATCATAGATCAGATCATAGACCTGTAACTCCAATTGATATCTCTTGACTAGCAATGTTTCAACCACAAGATGGACAACAACCATGTGCAGAGTACAGTTGGGACTGTTGAGCTGTATTAATTGAGTTTTAAAGATTACAAATGCAAAGAGCTGATTCCTTTCAAAATATGCAAACCTTTTTTTCTCTGCCTTCAATACCTGAGCATACAGGAGTTTTGTTCTGCACAGAAGAACCACTGATAGGCTTGCCATCTGGAGTGACACACCAGCAATATCCAGTGTAGGTGTGGCACTGGACCTGTTTGAGAAAATAGATGGTTAGTTTTACAATATGCCTCTGACTCCGTATTAATGCAACAATTTTCATCTCTTTAAAAATACATTTTCAGGAATAAGGAAAGGCATTTCATGCATATTCGTGTAACGGTTTGTTATGTTGCACAGCATGCAATATTTATAGTTCAAACATTAATATTATTTCAAAAATAACGTACTGCCCTAAATCATTTTACAGGAAACCAGAAACCCTAATTTGTGCTGTGGGCTGTCTTTTTTATATTGCTGTCAGACATTACCTTCCAATTTTATCCACCAATACTTAGTAGATGCATTACCACATAACCATGACATACATAACCATCATATTAAAGACTTGTCTGCTGCATTTTTCTGATGTAATAAGCTTGATTATATTTTGCTGCTCAGTGTGCTGCTTGAACCCAGTTACAGAAATTCTGTGGTGATGTCCTGAAAACCTCTTTTTAGCTGTATTTCTGCAACTGAAAGCAAATTCTTAGAGTGAGTAGATATGGGGTCCATGAGTAGAGTAGAGTCCGTGAGTAGATATGGGGTGAGTAGATATGGTCACTGGGACTGGAGGTTTAGTTGTTCAAGCTTTCATTTTATTTATTTTATTTTTATTTTAATCACATTTATATCCCGCCCTTCTCCACAAAGGACCCAGGGCGGCGCACAGGAATTTAAAAACAATACAAAACAATAAATACAGAATTTAAAAACATATTAAACTATAATCCTATGCTAAAATCCAAATTAAAATCTCCAATTTAAAACTATCTAAAATAGTCCCAACGGGAGGTTAGGCTAGGCCGGCTTGCTGAAAGAGATGTGTCTTTAGACACTGGCGGAAGAGGCGGAGGTCCGAGATGGTACGCAATTTAGGGGGTAGGTCATTCCAAAGGGCAGGGCCCGCCACAGAGAAGGCTCTTCCCCTGGGTGTCGCCAGACGGCATTGCCCGGCCGACGGCACCCTGAGAAGGCCCTCTCTGTGGGAGCGGATCGGCCGAAGGGATGTATGGGGCAGGAGGCGGTCTCGCATATAACTAGGCCCCGAGCCATGGAGCGCTTTAAAGATGGTCGTCAGGACCTTGAAGCACACCCGAAAGGCCACAGGAAGCCAATGCAGCTCGCGCAGGATCGGTGTTATATGGGAGCATCTAGAGGCTCCCGTAATCACCCGCGCGGCTGCATTCTGGACTAACTGTAGCTTTCGAGTGCACCTCAAGGGAAGCCCCATGTAGAGAGCATTACAGTAGTCGAGTCGGGATGTCACGACTCATGACATGTCGGGATTTCAGACTCATGCTGGAGCCCATCCTCAGGGAACTTCTCTCTAGCAGTGTGTGTGCTTTGGCCTATTCTGTGTCTGGTATTTATATGGTGCCCGTTATATGTGGCTGTTAGTTGTTGAATGGGGTATTAATAGCAAGCTTCTGCCTAATACACTAAGGCAGAAGCTCGTCCACCCCAAGGATAACAAATTGAGCAATGTGATATAAGCAGTTCAATACAGTGACACATGTACAGATTGTATATTGGAGAAACAAAACCACAAACACATGGCACAATATGGCCATCACAAGAAGATTCAGCAGTTCATCTGCTTTTGAAAGAAAAAGGTCACTGTTTTGAAAATAGCTAGGTCTACATATTGGACAGAGAGGACTGCTGGTTTGAAAGAAGGGTCAAAGAGACCATTTACATTAAGATTAACAGTCCTATCTCATCAGAGTGGGAGGGAAATGTCACCACCTATCTCCTGTTTACAACACAATCCTCTCAGCAGTTCCAAGAAGATTCCACACCCATTTGTATTATTCAGGTGACCTGAGGGCACAGATAGACCTCCAAGTGCCTCAATGACTCTCCAAAAAAGTGCCAATGACCAGATGATTGCAAGGAATATAAATCCACCATTCAATCAGAATTGAAGAAGCTTTTTGGATGAGAAGTGAAACATCTTCAAGGAAAAACAAAGTCCCATTGCCTTTTGAAAAATCACCTTTGGGACACTCGAAAGCCTAGTTCTCCCCAAATGTGCTATGTTATGCAAACTTGCTATACTTATGAGAGAGTTTGTATTTAGCTCCCATTTATAAAGAGGGAGGGAGGGAAGAAGGCATTGTGAACTTTTCTTTTCACAATTCACAAACACTTCCTGAGTCATTAGAGCCTCAATTTTTCTGGGCCAACTACCACCCATCCATCCTAATTGTTTGTATAGCCTATCACAGGGATGGCGAACCTGTGGCACGCAGGGCCATTTGGCAGGGCAGGTGAGGTGTTGCCCTGTCAGCTGGCCAGCATGCATGCGCGCTGCTGGCAAGCTAATTCAGCCATTTTAAAGTCATTTTTCACCTTCCCCGGCCTTTATAGGAGCCTGGGAAGGGTGAAAACAGCTCCCGGAGGCCCTCCGGAGGCTTCAGGGGCTTCCCTCCGGAGGGCCCTGGGGGAGGGGGGAGGGGCTGTTTTCGCCCTCCCCTGGCTCCTATAAAGCCTCTGGAGCCTGGGGAGGGGGGCAAGCATGTAAAAAATGGGGGGGAGCACCTGCCATGCACACATACGCACTGGGGGGCGCATTGCTTTATAGGTGCGACACCCTGGCACACGACCCCTTTACGCTTCCCCCCCTTATGGCACACGAGCCTAAAAAGGTTCGCCATCGCTGGCCTATCAGGTATCTTCATAAAATCTGTGTGCATGTACAGGTAACAATACAAAATATAAATGTCAGATACTGCTTCAGCCAGAATTGTTTATGGATTAAGACATTTTCCACAATTTATTATATTGGTTAAGTGTGTAAGAGAAATTCCAAAAGTTTGAAAGTCGTAACAAAAATCTTACTTGGGTAAATGATCCATCCTCATGACACTCTGGAACAAAGACTGCTTCTTGGGGCTTCTTCACTTGATCCAGTGCTTGGGCTCTTTCTAATCTGCATTTGCTCTGACCAGCATCTATGAAGAAAATCCATTCGGAATTTAAATAAAGATAAGCAATATGTAAAAAGCATATGACATTTCAATGAAAATAAGTGCAAAAGAAAAACTTAAAACAATCCTGCTTTGCTGAACAGCATAGCCTTCAAGATATTTTTAATTATTAACCCATCAGCATGTCAACTAATCAGGGATTATAACAATAGACCTAGGTCCCAAAGATGCTTTTTCAAGAGGCAACTCTAAAAGAATGCACATGACCATCTGTCTGCAAGGAATATAAATTCTTCTATTCACCACCATCCACCATTTAAATATTGAGTTAAGTCTTGGGGTCAGTGGCCATGGTACGTGGCCAAAAAAGATATTTCAGGGGGATGAAGAAAAGGTTGAGTTCCAAACTATTCAGGTCTCCTTCACCTCTCAAACTTAACCTTTCCAGAAAATAACACATGACAAATTCTACCAATTAGAAGACTGTGAAATATTAAGAATGGTATCTTAATTCTCAATGTTAATCTTAATTCCCTAGCGCTGTGTAAACAGCGTAAGCACCTGTTACTTGTCCCAGCTTCTGCCAACCTAACAGTTCAAAAGCATATAACAGTGATGGCGAACCTATGGCATGGGTGCCACAAGTGGCATGCGAAACCATTTCTTAGGGCACGCGAGGTGTTGCCCTGTCAGCTCCAGCGCGCTTTGTGCGCTGGCCAGCTGATTTAGGCCTTTTTTGAGGCCGTTTTTCGCCCTCTGGAGGCTTCAGGGAAGCTCCTGAAACCTCTGGAGGTGGGGAGGGCGAAAAAAGCACGCCAAAAGCAGGGGGTCACAGACATAGAATTATGGGTGTGGCACGTCCACGTACGACCCTCCCTGTGCTCCTCCCACTTTTGGCACGCAAGCCAAAAAAGGTTAGTCATTACTGGCATATAACAATGCAAGTAGAAAAAATAGGAACCACCTTGGTGCGAAAGTGCGTTCCGTGCACCTTCAGCATTTAGTCATGCCGGCCACATGACCACAGAATTGTCATCAGACAGCGCTGGCTCTTCGGCTTAGAAATGGAGATCAGCACTGCCCCTTAGAGTCGGGAATAACTAGCACATATGTGCAAGGGGAACCTTTACTATTACCTTACCTTTATCTAAATTCCCAATGTTTATTATGATCATCATCATGCTCTGATATTACATCATTAATCTGATTTGAAAATGACAGCTGTTTTGGTGGTACATTAGCTTGCAGCCCTCAAAAAAGCCTCCTATTCTGCCAATCATTATTTTAACCCTTTACTCTCTATTAACATACCCAGCCTCCTCTCCAGGTCCTTTTATTTGCCAAAGATGTCTGAATAATTCTCTTTAGGCAAACACGTATTTCCAATTTATCTTTCTAGCTTAAAGAGTGTCAAATTGAATTATGAAATAATACACTCAATATTTCTATCCCAGATGAACAGAAGTGCCTTTTTTAATTCCTTACCTTTACATCTGCCTCGATGTGCCACATTCAGATTGGAATCCTTGCACTTTGCTCTCTGATAATCACACATGGATTCATAGGTCCTGCCATCAGAAGCACAGAGAGGCTTGGCAGCAGATCTGGAGCACTGAAGGTTACATTGGGGGTCTTGGTCGTGGTCACTTATTAAAAACTAAAGACAGCAGAATAGGTGAAAAACATTTTTTAATTATTTGCATATAAATATATTGAATACAGTGTGATTGTCCTAGCGTTTCATTTGCCATGAAAACCAATGTGAAAAACAAATAACAAATATACTATTTATACAATGCTCGCGTTGTACAGTTATTTTTGACTATCATATTCATTCTAATACACTAATGCATATATAACATCTCTTTCCAAATCCACCTAACCGAATTTTTCCATATTCCAGCTTCCGCCTCATGCTTCTAACCATTGGTAGAATCTGTTCCATGTGTCATAATATTCTGTCTCTCCTTTGTCTTTTATTTTTAATGTAAGTCTATCCATTTCTGCACAGACTCAAATCTTCCTTATCATCTCCTCTTCTGAAGGGTTTTTTTTCACTCTTCCGCTGCTGCCGGTACACCATTCTTGCGGCGGGGTCAGGGTGTGTAGTATGAAGTATACTATCCCTTTATCATAGCCATCTAGTATAATGCCTAATCGAAGTAATTCTGGCTTGAACCAGCTGAATACCATCTCTGGGTAAGCACCATAGCTTGTAATAGCAACATAATCACAGAAGGCTAATTTCAAAAGCAAATTCCCCCACCAAATCCAAACAATATCAACATTTTTGTTCTTTTCTCTATGAGGGATCCTTGGCATTCTGAGTTTGGTTGCACTGTTAATGTTACCTACTATGAAGGCAATGAATATCTGTAAAAAAGCAACCACGCTCAGAGAGTACCAAGGACCCTTATTTCAACTCTGAGCTATAAATATTCTCCTCTATCCACTATTATTGTTTCATTGGGGAAATTTAAATTATCTAAAACTGTACATACTTTTCAAGTGTAAAGTGGCTAAAAATGGTCCTTAACTGTTCCAAGCTTATTGGCGTGATTTTTTAGATGTTGAAATTTGTCTACCTGAAATACGCACTTTTGACAAGTTAGACTAAACATCTTTTTTTACATTGGTCATTTTTGAAACATTGTGATGGACAGAATTAAAAACCGACTACACTGCATGTCAATCAGTTTCTGTGGAGAAAGCCTCCTGCAACAGTGAAACAGAAAACATGCAAAGTTCACACTACATATGATTCTTATTCTGCATGTTTGTTTGCTATTTCTAATCTCAATATTTTACAAATTGCCAACAAATATTAGCCAGGGTACTTCCTTTTTCTTTAAATAGAATCTCTTGTAAACCTGTCAGCACATCACACTTGAAAAGATTATATATTTTTGCAGCTTCATAAAAGTGATAGTTATCTGTAGCCAGACTAAGAAAATAAACTGTACTTCCTTAGAATTAGAAACTGGGCCTACTGATCCAAGGATCTGTAGCACAGCAAAATTCTAAATGTTTTATAGCAGCAGAATTTTTTTTCTACAAATTTAATTCCTTGATTGGATAGAAATGCATGTGGGGAATCTGACCCTAGATCAGGGGTGGGCAAACTTTGCAACTTTAAGTCTGAAGGACTTCAGCTCCCAGAATTCTCTGGAGCTGAAGTCCTTCAGACTTAAAGTTGCAAAGTTTGCCCACCCCTGCCCTAGATCTTTGGCTTGGCTCAAGTCACCTACTGCAGGGGTCCCCAACCTTTGCAACTTTCAGTCTGAAGGACTTCAGTTCCCAGAATTCTCCAGCCAGCAAAGCTGGAGAAGTCTGGGAGCTGAAGTCCTTCAGACTTAAAGTTGCAAAGGTTGGGGACCCCTGACCTACTGTATGTCCTACATTCTGGTAGAATTGCGCAATATTTTGAATTTTATTTCAAAAGGATTCTTGAGGATATATGAGGGAATAACCCAACCTGTTTAAAATGCTGTACTGTTTTTAAAAATTTTGCATGGTTCTTCAATTCTGAATACAACTTTGAAAAAAAATGAAATTGCCAATTAAAGATGTGGCCCTTGGTATTTCAAATCTTGAATTATATCATTAATATATACCAGTGGTGGGTTTCTGCAGGCTCGCACCTACTCGCAAGAGCTGGATGGTGAAATTTAGAGAACCGGTGAGAGGGGGTTCCACCGGCGGACCCAGAAGTAAGTCTGGCCTGCCACTGCCAGTAACCCAATGGGAAGGAAAGGAAAGGAAGGCAGAAAGTAAAAAAGGAAAGAAAGAAAGAAAGAAAGAAAGAAAGAAAGAAAGAAAGAAAGAAAGAAAGAAAGAAAGGGAAAGGAAAGAAGGAAGGAAAGAAAGAAAGAAAGAAAGAAAGAAAGAAAGAAAGAAAGAAAGAAAGAAAGAAAGAAAGAAAGAAAGAAAGAAAGAAAGAATTTATCATCACAATTGAGCCCCAAATTTTGGTTGCTAAGCAAGAGCGTTGTTAAATGAGTTTCACCACATTTTACAAGTTGGCCACTCCCATCCTGTCACATGACTGCCAAGCCTGGTACGCCAGTTGCGCCCCCTATTGGATCGGGACGCCCTTCGCACAGTCACTCATGCTCTCGTGACATCCCGACTGGATTATTGCAACTCTCTCTACATGGGGCTCCCCTTGAGGTGTACCCGGAGGCTTCAGTTGGTCCAGAATGCAGCCGCGCGAGCAATTATGGGCACCTCTAGGTTTGCCCACGTAACACCGCTCTTGCGCGAGCTGCACTGGCTACCTGTCGTCTTCTGGGTGCGCTTCAAGGTGTTAATTACCATCTTCAAAGCGCTCCATGGCTCGGGACCTAGTTACCTGCGGGATCGGATCCTGCCCCATACATCCTCACGGCCGATTCGCTCCCACAGAGAGGGACTTCTCCGGGTGCCGTCCACTAGACTTTGTCAGCGGGCGACGCCCAGGGGAAGGGCCTTCTCTGTGGCGGGCCCAGCCCTCTGGAATGACCTTCCCCCCGATATCAGGACAACCACGGACCTCCGCTCCTTCCGCTTAAAATTAAAGACACACTTTTTTCGTCTGGCCGGCCTTGGGTAGTCTCTTTTTAGGTTAGGGGTTTTTAGGGGTAATTTTTAGTTTAGTTTATGGGTTTTAGCGCAGGATCAATTTAATCTATTTTTAATTTTGTATTTTGTATTTGTCTGTGGTTTTATTTGTATTTTTAATTGCCTGTGCCCCGCCTCGAGTCCCCTTGGGGAGAGAGAGCGGGATATAAAATTAAATTATTATTATTATTATTATTATTATTAAGCCACGCCCACAAAATAAGCCACACCTAGAAAGTAGGTTCTAAAAAAATTTGAAACCCACCACTGATATATACCTTCTGGTATAAAATACTAAACATTTTAATTTATTAATTTAATTTCTCCTTCCTGGACCCTTTGAGAAGATTTGTAAAAGTAGTCCTCAGGTTACAACTTCAAGTAAGACTGCCTGGATTGCTGTTACTAAGCAATGTTGTTCATATATGTTCCCTTTTTCTAAATGTTTCCTCTCTCTCTCCTTTTATTAAATAAATAAAGCTAAAAATTGCAGATAACAACCTGTTGACATTCTTCAATAGCGGCCTCACACTTGAATGGACAATCATAACAAGAAAGGAGAACGGAGGGAAACAGGCCAAACAATGGAGGAAACTGTCAATTGCAAAGATGAGGTTCAAATTTTAAACAGGGTAACTTTAATCCTTTCTATATGTTATGGAGAAATATTCTTAAAAAAATCTGTCTTATGTTGGCCTGTAGCCAACACAAGTTTAAGGATAGCTTTTATACACTGTTTCCCTGAAAATAAGACCTCCCTGGATAATAAGCCCAATCGGGCTTTTGAGCACATGCGCTAAAACAGGGGTCCCCAACCTTTGCAACTTTAAGTCTGAAGGACTTCAGCTCCCAGAATTCTCCAGCCAGCTTTGCTGGATTCTGGGAGCTGAAGTCCTTCAGACTTAAAGTTGCAAAGGTTGGGGACCCCTGAGCTAAAAGAAGCCCTCCCCAAAAATATTGCAACATAGCAACAGCCATGAGGTGATCACGCTCGCCGTCTCCTACATCTCAAAAATAATAAGACCTCCCCGAAAATAAGGCCAAGCGCTTATTTCGGGGGTCAAAAGAAAATAACACCCTGTCTTATTTTGGGGGAAACATGGCAGGCGTCCAAAAACTGCAAATGTCATGGATGCTTCAATTTAGTATATGGGATATAAATGGCAAAAGAAGCCTTCTCATCACTTCAAATTAGTTTTTCAATAGAAGGCTGAGCAAATAATTGTTTTGACACCAGAAAAATAACATGCTCGCCAGTGCACTCACATATGGCTATTGTAACTGAATATCTCCTGCTAGATAATAACCTTAATACCAGATTTTACTATTGTTCACTTTCTATTCAAAGTGCACCAGTCCTTGGGTGGCAGTTAGAGGAGAGGAACTCTTTGGGAAATCTTCCAAGATAACAGCTGCCCTTAAACCCCTTCCTTTTCAACATGCATTTACACAGGTGCATATTTATGGCCACTTTCCAGACTAATTCCAGCCTCCTTTGACCTGGGAAGAGAGCAAATGCAAGATAAGAGAGGTCAGCCTAAAGTTAAATATGCCCCCCCAAGTCCATCTGCTCCATCTTTCCACACCTCAGCACCATTGCTGACAACAACAACAAACACTGATTAAAGAACTTCAAATGTCTATGAGAAAAGGGCAGATTACTTGCAGCTGTTCAACAGCTGGAACCACTTTTAGAATTTGACTCAGGATGGATCCGTCCCCATAAAGAAGAGATGTTTAGCAGTTCCTACCCATGCACATCATAACATACAACTAAGGAGCATATGTGAGCTTTTGTGAAATTATAATCAGGTGCCCCAAAGCCTCTGCACTACAGCAGAAGCAAGTGTGGATCAATCCCTACCATTCAAGAAGGAAAGAGGATGTGTTGAATTAAAACAAAACAAAGGAACCATATTTGGGGAAAGAAAATAGAAAAAATTCAGCATGTTTTAGTATTCCTCTTCAGTATTCAAAAACAGAAAATTTATTGCCACGATCTCCTTTGCATCTGTACCTTACTGCTTCACTATCATAAACCTGCAGGAATGGGCGAGTTGTTTGCCTATTCCTTAATAAAAGGAAATATGTTCCTCTAGGTCAGTATTTCTCAACCTTGGCAACTTTAAGATGTAGATTTCAACTCCCAGAATTCCCCAGCCAAGAACTGACCTGATGTAGCTGCCAACACTAAATCTTTTCCTAATTTGGAGCCATTCTGTTTTATTTTAGTAAAATGATTAATAGAAAGGGAAAATTGGATGGATACAAATAGATCACTCAAGGGTTTGCTGTACTGTTTAGAAACAAAAATATAACTATTTATTGTTCAGTTTAAAGTCCTCTGAAACTTGCATTTCTTTAACTTGAATAAAACATATTACTTGATAAAATAATACTGCAAACTACTCTCCATACTTTTTAGTTTTAGAGAAGTCTCCAATAGATACCATAATTTTTTAGAAAGGCTTTATTAATACTTGATTGGGAGCCATATTTTCTTGGGTAAATGGAATCTATCACTCCAAGAAATTTAACAAAAGAAAATACCTTAAAATTAAAATACCTTAACATAAGATAATGTTCATTTGCTTTGTTAAAAGTTTTTGCAGTGATAGGTTCCATTGAGCCATAACAAGCCTCAGAATAAATTAAGTTAGCCTTATATATATAAACACGTGCTAGATACCACTCTTCCATAAGGCTTCCAAAACAAACCTATTGGCAACATGATGTATAAATAATAGAACTGTCTAGGTATTCTCTGGATGAATGTGAAGTTATTCTATACAAAGAACTTTCTATTTGTTGTTCAAACATACGGTAACTCTCTCTACTACACAGGGGTGTAATATTAACATTTAGACCAGTCTTTCCAAGCTGGTAGCATACAATGGCACTGAGACCAACTTCCACTGTTCCTAGTTTTTGTTCATACTCACTGAGAATGCTGGATGTTAGAATATTAGCAAATATGGATGCCATGCTGGGCAAGGTTTGCTCACATGTTGGGTAGAAAGTACAATCCTGTACCATCACACTGGACCCGCAAATGCTATGTTTTCTATTGCTCCCTCCAAATGGTCATAAATTAAATTACAGTCAAAATATTTTTTCAAAAAATATATATATTGTGGTCAAAATCTTGCTAGATTTCTCCTGAGATTTTGAATAGTTTAGGAATTGAAGCAAGTCATCATATGATGACTTGTGTTTGAAGATGCCTGTGATCTATTATTAAATGGAGTTTGGATGAAAATGTGTATGAAAACCATTGTATTTTTATACCGATTTTGAAAGAGTTATTACAATATCAAATATTTATATTTGAGAAGTTTCCTTTCTACTTTCAATTTTCAGCTGTTTTTAAACATGTATTTTAATGCAGGGGTCTCCAACCTTTGCAACTTTAAGTCTGAAGGACTTCAGCTCCCAGAATTCTCCAGCCAGCAAAGCTGGCTGGAGAAGTTTGGGAGCTGAAGTCCTTCAGACTTAAAGTTGCAAAGGTTGGAGACCCCTGTTTTAATGGATTTGCTCTTACAGAGTTTACCAGCAGCTGCATCATTCTAGTCTTACAGTACAGGTAGCCTTCAACTTACGACAACAATTGAGCCCAAAATTTATGCTGCTAAGTGAGATATTTGTTAAGTGAGTTTTGCCCCATTTTATGTCCTTTCTTGCCACTGCTGAATCACTGCAGTTGTTAAATTAATAGTATGGTTGTTAAGTGAATCTGGCTTCCCCATTGACTTTTTTTGTCAGGTCTCAAAAGGTGACCACATGACCCCGGGACATTGCAAAATATGAGAGTTGCCACGTGTCTGAATTTTGATCCCATGATAATGGGGATGCTGCAATGGCCATAAGTGTGAAAAATACTCATAAGTCACTTTTTTCAGTGATGTTGTAACTTTGAACGGTCACGAAATGAAGTGTAGTAGAAGTGTAGTAAGTTGAGGACTACCTGTAACTGTTGCTAAATCAAAGGGATCAGATTCAGTGTAGCAATACAAACATCACAAGACAAACAACAATGCAGCATCAACCTTTGCATCATTTTGGAATATCTCTTTGGTAAATTATTTATGCCCAGTCACATCTCTGATTTAATCCTTCAATTGCTGCTTAGTAACTACATCTTTACATTTTAATAAGCAAATTCTGTTTGGGGCAATAGCATTTAGTGCATTTTTAAGCACTGCATAATTATAATCTCTAGAATTTCCCTACTTGAGACTATAGCTTTCTCAAGCTTTTTTGTGTTTAAAAAACAGAGAGAAAATTGGAATATTTTCTAGGCAGAAGTACAGAAGAAGAAAAAGAAGCAGGCGCCACACACCCATCGTACTGTGCCAACTAAACAGAATAGCACATAAAACAAGAGACAATAATATCCCAAATTATAAGAACCAGAGCAAGAATGGCTCCACAGAGAAGTATTCCTCCCCCAGACTTTTTCTCTAACTACTTGGCCACATCCTTACAAGGAAGTGTTAAACAACAGGCCTGTGCAAAGCTTCAAAGGAGCATTTCACAAAACATTCACAAAGTATAAAAGCAGGAACAACCTATTTCTCTACACATGCATGAATACCTACAGATATATCCGAAGAAGCAAGGCAGCTGTGTATATACATATACAAAGGCTGATAGCCAGAGAAAGTCTTCATAACAGCTGTGGTGAGTCTTCTAGAGGTCACGACTTTAACCCTTTGAAAGGTGCTTTGTTCACCTTGGTAAAGCACCCTTTTGCAATGCTTTGTATATTACCATTATGGGACATTATTGTCTGAATAAGAATTATTTTTATAGACCTTTGCTTTTAAAGTTTCACTTGCCTCTAGTTAGAGTCCTCTAGTCCAGCCTCCTCAGAGCTGTCCCAGAACCTAGATCAACCAGTTAATTTTTTTTTGCTGGTAAGGAACTGGTTTAAATTTGACCACGTGTATGAAAAATGTCAAATCTCCTGCAGATTTTAGCTGGCCTGGTCTTGAGCATTTTTCACCAAGGGGAAAAAATGAAGAAGCTAATCCAAAAAGCAGACCAGAAGACTTGGTCCAGTCCCAGAGAGACAGTATTTTCTATGAGTAATCTGGGACATTTCAGAGTAAATCTGAAAATGTCAAGGAAACAATAGCTGACAATTACAGAAAAGTTTCTAAACCAAAATGCTTCCAAGAAAAACAGATTGCTGTTCAGCAAGACTTGCCCTCCATCAGCAGGAAGGAAGCTCGGTTTCAAAATTTCTTGAAGAAAGCTATAGAAGTTTTGTTTTGTTTCATATCAGATTAGTACATTATTGTGCATTAAGTTTTCAAGATTGCCTTTTTTTTTGTTTCTGTCAAGACCACATAGGAAGCCAGAAAGGCAGGAAAGAAGGTCAGTAGCAGGCCAGCTAAAATCTGGCACATTTTAGTCAATATGCCATACACTATTTTATGCAGACCAAGATCTCCAATCTAAAGAATGCCTTGTAAACCAACATACTTCTGTCCAAATCAACCAACCAACCAACCAATCTTTATCATTGTCACAGACCAGCAAAAGCAAGCATTAAAACAATAATAATGGTAAAAAATAAAAAGAGAATAATATATTGCGATTGTTGGTGGATTAACAGTGGACAGTTAAATTTTGCCTAATTTTATATACAGCATAGAAGAATTTGGCCACATTCAGAGAAACCACTTCATACCAATCTGATAACAGTAGATTCAAGTAAAAACAAACAGTAGTTCATGGATATTTTATTAAGTAAATTGTTATATATTGAGTTCATGAGTCCATATAGAAGATGTAGTATAGCAGGGCATAAACTATAGTTTCAATGGCCTCTTGAAAGTCTCAGCACATATGATATATTTTTGTATCAGCTGTCCAAAGTCTCAGCACATATGATCTATTTTTGTATCAGCTGTCCAAAACTGCTGTGGGAAAAGCATTGCAGAGTGCTAAGGTAGAATGCCCTTCAGATATTTGAATGTATTTCTGCCCATATCCCATGAAGAAGATGATATATGCAGTATATTGACACACTCAGGGTATACATCCCTTCGACCGATCCGCTCCCACAGAGGGGGCCTTCTCAGGGTGCCGTCGGCCGGACAATGCCGACTGGCGACACCCAGGGGAAGGGCCTTCTCTGTGGCGGGCCCCGCCCTTTGGAACGACCTACCCCCAGAACTTCACACCATCTCAGACCTCCGCCTCTTCCGCCAGTGTCTAAAGACACATTTCTTTCATCAAGCCGGCCTAGTGTAACCTCTGCTGTTACTATTTTAGATAGCTTCTATTTTGGGGGGATTTTAATTTGGTTTTAGCGCAGGATGGGTATTTAATGAGTTTTTTAAATTTTAAATTTATTTTTGTATGTATTTTAAATTCCTGTGCGCCGCCCTGGGTCCTCTTGGAGAAGGGCGGGATATAAATTTAATAAATAATAATAATATGATGTTTAGTAAGATATGAAATTGTTTTGAATATTCAAGGTCTTTAGAGACCCTGAAACTAGATCTAGTTTCCAATTTCTTTTGATTACTATTCTGCATGTTTTTGCATATAGCATAAAAGTGCTTACATAAAGGATATGCATGCATAGCTTGCATAATACTTTTTCCACCTTATGAAGAAAAATGAATTAAAATAAACTTACATGGATAAATATATTTGCAGCAATTCTTCTTCTCTATGTACTCTGTCATTGAAGAACACAGGTGGAAGCTATTTGTGATCAATGTAATGCCCTAATATTTTATTTTTTTATTTAAAACAACTAGATAACAGCCCATCTTATACCAAAGATAGTTTAATAACTAAATGATATAACTATGGTATATAAAATGGTTTATACCATTTAGATAACCTCCCTAATACCTCAGGAAATTCCCACTCAAGAATATCAATAATAAACCATAAAAACCATATTAAAACTATTTAAACCATAAATATGAGCTTCGTTATCACATTTCGTCACATAATATGAACATCATTATCACATTTCTTCACATGATAATCAATACGAGATTAAAGAATTGCTTCTTTTCCAGTATTCACATCTTCTCTCTTTCTTTTACACTGCAAAGCTGTCTCCTTTTTTAAAAAGGAAATGTTTTCACATTTCAATAGTTAACTTGCAACTCCTATTCTGTTCCCTCATGACTTGAGGGGAACTGTTAATGTTGACCCAACGCTATGATGTAGTACTGTACTGCCTCTGAAATGCTCTTCCTGAGGATGTTTGTTTGGTTCTACTATCTTTTCAGCAAAAGGCGAAGACATTTTTATTAGTTCTAACTTTTACTGTGATTAATGGTTTCAGTCTAGCTGGTGGCGGGGGGGGGGGGGAGTTTTCCCACTTTTTGCTGGGACTATGAGCATTTCTGCTCATTCACCAGTTTTCAAACTTTTAGAAGAATGTTGATGCCGCCCCTTAAGGAGCCTCACTGTTGTCATCCTTACAACATTCAGTACTCCCCATCAGTCAACTACTGCTCCCTACACCTGAACAATGAGCACACATTTCTGCCTACCTCCTCCTAATGAGATGTTTCTGGTAGCAAAAGGGGAAGAAGGCCATGTCATTACACAAGGAATAGGAACAAAAGGTGCCACTGAAGAACAGCTTTTGCGCTTGGGATGAAAGGCTCTACTCACTGGTTGGAAAATGGCAGTCTCTCAGTCCCAATATTAAAGGTAAACAGCTGCTCTCACTGGATTTGCTCTAGTGCTGGGGCAAAACTGGAAGTGAACTGGATCAGTTTCAGAGGCCCCAAAACACCACAGAGACATAACAGTTCAGAACCAATGCCAGATGCCTTGCGGATAGGACCCTGTATGAATAGCATTGTCAATTTTTGGAGTGTCTCTACAGAGATTCTTCTTTTTCTTCTAATACTTATCAGTCTCCATAAGACAGGGATGTCCAAACTTGAGAACTTTAAGACTTGTGGACTTCAACTCTCAGAATTCCCCAGCCAGCTATGCTGGCTGGGGAATTCTGGGAGTTGAAGTCCACAAGTCTTAAAGTTCTCAAGTTTGGACATCCCTGCCATAAGACTTTGAGCCTTGTAGCAGTGAATTTCCCAAAATTGTTTCAGAATATTTCAAAAATATTTTGTCTGTTAACAGTTTTTTTTTAGTTGAAGTCTATATTTTTGGGACCAAAGTTCCGAAAAGTAGCCCAGTTTGGAAGGCAATGGGATTTACTTGAATTTAGGGACCAGGAGATGAAGAGCTAAATGTTAACAATGCATAAGATCTATCTCAAGTTAGAGTAGGATTTAAGAGGCCATATGTCTTCTACCACTTGAGGAAATATTTTTGAAAGGCTGCATAGTTCTGCTCACTGAGCTATACCCACACTAATCACTGCCTATTTAAACTCACAGAAAGGTAACAGTGCTGCACATGTTTTACATTTTGCATGGGGGACCACCAACAGAATATTTATTGTTTTGTAGAGGAGACAAAAATTGGATCTGACTGCTTGTGGTCACTGCAGCTGAATACTTTCTGGAGAAAAGAATAATAAAATCTATGTCTTATAACAATCCTAAGGCTCAAAGAGCAGTGATGTGATGCAATATCAAGTAATCCAGTTTCTCATTTGGAAACTTATAATTTAAAAACAGAGGCAAATAGTTACAAGGATGGTGGGGGGGGTGTAACTACAAGAAGACAGACACAATTCAAAAATGTTTATTCTCTCCTCAGACAGCACACAGATTTCTCAATCATCCCCAACTTAATGTTCACATTCTCAATACTTTCCTCTCACAAGAAAATTCAATGCTAGTAGAGCAGTAGTGGGTTTCAAATTTTTTTAGAACCTACTCTGTAGGTGTGGCCTATTTTGTGGGCGTGGCTTGGCAGTCATGTGACAGGGTGGGAGTGGCCACCTTTTAAAATGTGGTGAAACTCATTTAACAACACTCTTGCTTAGCAACCAAAATTTTGGACTCAATTGTGATGATAAATTCCTTTCTTCCTTCCTTCCTTCCTTCCTTCCTTCCTTCCTTCTTTCCTTCCTTCCTTTCCTTTCCTTCCCTTCCCATTGGGTCACTGGCAGCGGCGGGCCAGATTTACTTCCAGGTACGCCAGTGGAACCCCCTCTCACCAACCGGCTCCCGCGAGTAGGTGCGAGCCTGCAGAAACCCACCACTATAGTACAGTCTACCAGACAGGTTGCATTTTGATGTCCTAAACAAAGTAAATTGCTTCCTAACTTCGTAATTCTATGAGCCCCATCCCTTCTCTCAATGTTTTTGTGGCATCAGTCATTTCACCTGGATTTCAAAGGTCACTGCATCTGTAATCTTTCTTTCCAAAAGAGTAGCTGCAGGACAATATTGAATATATTCTAGAAAGACCTTCTCCAGTCATAAATATTGCATTATTTCAGCAACTGCCCAAAGCAACAGACACAATTATCTGCAATTTGCACTCATTTCATCACAGGGATTATTCACTGTATTAACTTAAATATGAACTTTTATAAAATGCTATCATTTCTGGATGAAGGAAGAATAGTAAACTGTCACCAGGTAGTTCCCAAAGAGGGTTTGTTCACATTAGTTTCAAGTAGCATCAGCTTTCCAGAGTAATACAGAGAAAAATATTTCTGCTAATGCCAAATTTGCTTCTGTCTAGCTGAAATTCTGTCTCTCACAGATTCATTTGGGGCAACACATAGCAATTTACAATTCAAGTAAATCCCATTGCCTTCCAAACCGGGCCAGTTTTCTGAACTTTGGTCCCACGTTTGCCCATGGTAAGTGAAGCCTCACAGGAAGTGATATCACCTAGTTCCGTGATGGCGAACCTATGGCATGGGTGCCACAGATGGCACACAGAACCATTTCTTAGGGCACACAAAGCATTGCCCTTTCAGCTCTAGCACATATGTGTGCACTGGCCAGCTGATTTAGGCCTTCTTTTGAGGCTGTTTTTCGCCCTCTGGAGGCTTCAGAGAAGCTCCTGGAGCCTCTGGAGGTGGGGAGGGGAAGCTGTTTTCACCCTCCCCAGGCTCCTGGAAAGCCTCTGGAGCCTGGGGAGGGCAAACAAAACACGCCAATAGCAGGGGGTCACGCACATAGCATTATGGGTGTGGCATGCCCACATATGACACCCCCCCCGGCGCTCCCCCCGCTTTTGGCACATGAGCCAAAAAAGGTTAGCCATCACTGACCTAGTTTAACAAAACCAAATATATATGTAATTCAAAATAAACTGTTGACAAAGTTTAAAAGGAAAATGGCTGTGCAGACATGAGCAGCTGCTGGGTTTCCTTTAGAATTGTGTAATAAGTACTGTTGATACAGACGTTGTTAAAACCAGCCCCAGAAATCTGTTGAATTAGACTACCAGTAAAGTAAATGCAATTTTAAAAAGAAATCATCATTAACATCAAATAATGATATTTGGCCTGTATAATTTCACAGAACTGATAAAGTCAAACAATGGAGTAAAAAAGAAATAGAACATATTTTTAAAAGAGGGAAATTTTACAAAAACAAACACATTTGAAAGGTGTTATATATCTGAAATGGTATTTTTTCCAAACAGCTCCAAATAAAAAGTTGAAAGAGTACAAATTCCCCTTTCCCTAGTCCTCAGCTAGTTTCACAAGTTACCACAGCTTTTTGATGGAAACAAGATCATTCTAAAAGAATTCTTGGGGTTTATTGTCTAAACAAACAAACAAAGTCTGATTAAATGCATAACTGGGAGTTTAAAAGCCAAATGATGTGTCCCTATATAATCAAGAGAGAATTCAGAAACTCTAGTAATGTACCTTTAATTTACACTGTTAGGGAAAGGATCTCAAGACACAATCTTCCTTTCTTTTTTGCATAAGCAGTTTAAACTAGAACCAAGAACACCCTTTTTACAATATTACAGAATTACATGGTTCTTTGTGAGAGAAAAGATGAGATAGTTTATAAAAGGCAAAAATAGAATATGGAGGCAAACTGTGAAGTACAAACTGTCTGAAACGAGATACAGAAATGCTTGCAAATAGGAAAAAATGCATTTGCTTTGAGTAACTCAGGAAAATCATGAGTTGTCCATATTCAGTCTTCACAAATATATTGTAAATTAATTCCTGACTTCACATACATTTTCCTTTTATGCCATATTTCTAATCCTATTAGACTGAATTCACATATCGAACTATTCCATGATTTGTTTACTAAGGTAATTTTAGTAAAAAGTGTGAGCCCAGGCATGGAATTCAAATAAGAGGCCAAAAAATACTAAGTGGGTAGAATTCTAAAGTAGGTCAAGAAAAACGTAGTTATAGCTAAACCTTTAAAGCCATCTTATAAATAAGAAGCTTCATAATATGTTGAGGCAAATTAACAAGCATGGGAATTCTCCCTAGAGAACAACAATGTAAACATTACATCATTATAATACTTCTGTTGGAGCCATCCCCATAAAAAAAGAAAGAAAAGCCTTGCCTGAATGCTTTATATGCTTCTCATTGGCTTTCCTTCAATTATTCTTGTTTAGAGCAATGATCCACAAACAGGAAAAAGTATGTTTATTTAGCAAGCTAAGACAAAAGCATTCCTCTCAAGTGGGAACAAGAATCTAGTTGAGAAGTTTAAATTTAGGACAATCTCATCCAGGTTTTGGGGCAATTCCAATGCCATTTTACAAATATACACACTATTTTCGGTTTCTCAAATATGATTACAACAATGAGAGAATTGCTATGCTGTGCATAGTAGCTCAGAGTCCACAGACCAGAACACACGGAAAAACTCATTTCAGTATAGCTCATGTTTATACTGACAGAATATATGTGCTTTGCTTTTGGATTGTTAAGAATTTACAATACATAAATTCTTAAATAGAATTAGGGTTACTTACTATAGTTATGGGTGAGCCTCCAGGTCATCATTTCACAAATGTCTTGCTTACCATAGATATTTCTAAACATGCATAATTGGTGGCAATACAGACAGTCTTGTTGAAAACAGGCATAATCAAGCATTTGCCAGAGCACATACCATCTGGGCTGGGAGTGGGGGGGGAAAATCAGGTTTCACACATGTGCATGTCTCACAAATGATCCAAAGCTCTTATCTTAACAGCATAATGTATGATGCACTTGTGATATCCTTAATTTCAAATATAATTTATGCTGGTCTCTTGGTCAAGTGCTACCTATTAGGCCAGTGATGGCGAACCTATGGCACGCGTGCCACAGGTGGCACGCAGAGCCATTTGGCAGGGCACGCGTGGCGTTGCCCTGTCAGCTGGCCAGCACGCATGCGCCCGCAGGCCAGCTGATTCAGCTGTTTTTAAAGCTTTATATGAGCCTGGGGAGGGCAAAAATAGGGGCCTGAAGGCTCCGGAGGACTAAAAATGCCACTACAAGCAAACCGGAGGTCACTGGGGGCGCATGCATTGCATTATGGGTGTAGCATGCCGGCACACAACCTCCCCTGCGCTCCCCCCTTATGGCACGCAAGCCTAAAAAGGTTCGCCATCGCTGTATTAGGCTATTTTAGAGAGTGACATGAGAGGTCCAACCCATTTGCAAAACTACCCCTAGTATCTAGGTTGATTATATGTGTACTTCTTACAAAAATGCTATGCAGTCAACTTGTTCCAGAGTGCTGTTTATTCGCTCAAAGCCTGTGCTTTTTGTATTAAAAATAACAGTCTTGCTCACAGACCTTTGAGAACACAAAGCAAAATTTATTTTTAAAAACCAACAGAAGTAGTTATAATAACTGAATTAGTGTTTGTCCAACAACCTGTGCAGTGGAATCAAGAATTAAATAAATAGAAACGTCTAGAAAGAGGACCATAGCCAAGTTTAAGAAATCATATTAAATTTCCTAGCAGCCAGCTTCTGTGTAAAAAATATGCACACAAAATACCAACATATTTAAAAAACACTTCACTACAATGTGCTAGCAAAAGAACATGCTGCTTTTCTCTGCCAGGTTTGGAAGCTTAAATTGCTAAAGGGTTCTGATAACATCCACCCAAGATTTTTTTTTTGAAGTATTTGTGTGTGAGATTCTTGACCAACTATCAAAAATAGGAAATTTGACCTTTAAATCAAGCCAGGGCTTAGAAAACTGGAATATTGCCAAGGTGACACTAATTTTTAAAAAAGAGATTTAGTGGTGATTAAGAGAATTACAGGTAGATAGGTTAACATTTGTCAAAATAATAATCAATAAAAATAACCAAGCACTAGAAAAAATAAACCTGACTGAAGGAAAATTGCCATAGATCTTGCAAAAATAAATACTGCTTCACTATCTGTTAGACCCATGATGGCGAACCTATGGCACGGGTACCACAGGTGGCACGCGTAACCATTTCTTAGGCCACATACACGCACTCCAGCATGTATGTGTGCGCTGGCCAGCTGATTTAGGCCTTCTTTTGAGGCTGTTTTTCACCCTCTGGAGGCTTCAGGGAAGCTCCTGAATCCTCTGGAGATGGGTGTGTGTGTGTGTGGCTGTTTTCACCCTCCCCTGGCTCTGAAAGACTCTGGAGCCTGTGGGGGGTGAGAAAAGCACGCCAAAAGCAGGGGGTTGTGTGCATAGTATAATGGATGTGGCACACCCACGCATGACCCCCCCTGCGCTCCCCCCGCTTTTGGCACGTGAGCCAAAAAAGGTTAGCCATCACTGTGTTAGACTTTCTTGAGAGGTCAACAAATGATCTAAAGGGCCTGGGGAGGAAAGTGGCCCTGTCACCACTCCATACTTGGATTTTCAAAACGCCTTTGACAAGTTCGTAAGGCTCTTAAATAAATGTAACTATCATGTGATAAAAGAGCCTGCAATTCTATGGTATGCTAGGCAGTAGTGAAATTTTGGGGTTTTTTTAACTATTGGTTCTGTGTGTGTCTTTTTATTCTATTTTAACTTCCTGTGCACCGCCCCGAGTCCCTTTGAGGAAAGTGAGGCAGTTTATAAATTTAATAAATTGAAATTGAAATTGAATTGCAGCTTGGTGGGCGTTGTGTGGCTTGGTGGGCATGGCTTGGTGGGCGTGGCAAGGGAAGGATATTGCAAGATCTCCATTCCCACCCCACTCTGGGCCAGCCAGAGGTGGTATTTGCCAGTTCTCCGAACTACTCAAAATTTCCGCTACCGGTTCTAAAGAGCCTGTCAGAACCTGCTGGATTTCACCCGATGCTAGGTAGTTAAAAAAGAAAAAAACAAGGACAAATAAATTCGACCTGCGCATGCGCGAAAAGATGGCGGCGCGCCATTGAGTTCCGTGCGGGCCGCGGAGGCCCGCTGGTGGAAAGGAGGTGCTACCCGACCCCATTTCCAGCTTTGGGGGTCGGGACTGGTAGGAGGACCACCTGGGCTTGCGATCGTGCCCTAGTTGGGGCCGCCCGGGTGGTTTTTTCGGCGCTGCGGGTCCGGCCGAGTGAGCCCGGCCGAGGAGAAGACGCCGGGCGGAAGGAGAGAGGGCGGAAGAGAACGCTGAGAATGCCGAGGCCGAGGCCCGAGCCTGGACGCCGAGCCGATGAGAGCTACGGGGAGCCGCGCGTCAGAGGCCGAAGATTGGAGCATGGAGGATGCCTGGGAGCCCGGAGGACCCCCCGGATGGCTGGAGGAGCCGCTGAGGTGAACGGGAGGAGCGGAGGCCGGTCATTCGGGAGGGGGTCGAGGAACGGATGCCGGGCGAGGGCGGCATGGAGAAACGGGGGCCGAGCGGAACCCTGGAGGGAGCCCTGACGGATGTGGCTGAGTGGCTGAATGTTAACCGAGGCCTGAGGGTGGCTGGAAGACCAGAGGCCTGGCGGAGGACCAGAGGCCTGGCTGGAAGACCAGAGGCCTGGCGGAGGCAGAGCAGAGGCCATGTAGAAGACCGTAGGAGGTGAGGCCAAAGCGCAGGCCGAGTAGAGGCAAGGAGGGGTCGAAATGCCTGACTGGATGCCGGAGCCAGGCTGGAGCCAGGCTGGAGAAGCAAAGTTGGGACGAGCATGGACCCCCTGGGACCTCACCGTGGGGCTTCACCAGGGATATTATTCGTTGGGCTGGAGGATTTTGGACTCTGGACTTTATATGTCTATACCATCTACATTATTTATTTCATCTACATCATCTCCCATTTATATTGCACATGGCCCGAATTTTATCTGACTATCGAATTTGAATCTGCCGAATTACCCTACTGGACTATTTTATATATTTAATATTCATATGTTTATATATTTATATATGTATATTTATCTATTTATAACCATCTTTTTGCACCATATTTAATATCTTAACCTTTTATCCAGCATGGTCTCTGTATTACCTAGCATGTACTCAAGGGCCTGCCTTCTCTCGCTGTGAGAGTCCCCCCTCTCGCAGGTATGGCCCGCTGTGTTATCAAGGGCACACTTTGATGAGGGACTAGTAAGTCAGGAGAAGTGGCGAAAGCGCAGGTGTAGGGGTTTTTTTAGTAAAAAAGCTGTTGTCTATTTTAGGGGGTACCAGGGAGGGGGGAGGGTATAGTCAGGTTGAGACTAGCAAGAAGGGAACGGGCCGAGCCAGCAGACGACGGAGGGAGGCGGATGGTTCCGCTAAGAGGGGGGATACAGGGGTCGTTTCCATGGAGGGCCTACCCATTGAGAGGGTGGCAGGGAGAGGCAGATCTGATGGGAGACAAGTTCTATCCTCCCGGTTGGGGGCACGAGGCCGATGGCTACAAACGGTCAAGTGCCACAACCCCCGCAGGCTAGGTGGTCAGGGAGTACAGAGCCAGGGCCTACGGCTGATGTTCTGCAATGCCAGGTCCGTGGTCAACAAAGCCCCCCTCATCCATGACCTCGTGTCAGAGGGGGAGCCGGACCTGGCATTGCAGTGCCAGTGCCTGGAAGCCGTACGGATCTGGATGGGAAGTAACGGACTCAGACTCAACCCGACCAAGACCGAGTGGCTGTGGTTTCCGGCTGCCCGATTCAACGAGCTGATTCCATTGCTGGCCATAGGGGGCGAACATCTTGCCCCTGTGGATGGGGTGCGCAACTTGGGTGTCCTCCTGGATGCCCGGCTGTCCATGGAAGATCAAGTGACAGCCGTGGCCAGGAGGGCGTTTTACCAGGTTCGCCTGGTTCGCCAGTTGCGCCCCCTATTGGATCGGGACGCCCTTCGCACAGTCACTCATGCTCTCGTGACATCCCGACTGGACTATTGTAACTCTCTCTACATGGGGCTCCCCTTGAGGTGCACCCGAAGACTTCAGCTGGTCCAGAATGCAGCCGCGCGAGCAATAATGGGTACCGCAAGGTATACCCATGTAACACCGCTCTTGCGCGAGCTGCACTGGCTACCTGTCATCTTTCGGGTGCACTTCAAGGTGTTAGTTCTCATCTTTAAAGCGCTCCATGGCTCGGGACCTAGCTATCTGCGGGATCGGATTCTGCCCCATACATCTTCCCGGCCGATTCGCTCCCACAGAGAGGGACTTCTCCGGGTGCCGTCCACTAGACTTTGTCAGCGGGCGACGCCCAGGGGAAGGGCCTTCTCTGTGGCGGGCCCAGCCCTCTGGAACGACCTTCCCCCCGACATTAGAACAACTACGGACCTCCGCTCCTTCCGTCAGAAATTAAAAACTCACTTTTTCTGCTTGGCCGGCCTAGGCTAGTCTCTACCTCAGGGGTTAGGGAATGTTAATTTTAAAATGGGGATTTTAGTGCAGGGACAGTTGATTTAATTTGGTTTTATTGTATTTATTTATGTATATATTTTATGTTGTTTTAATTTTCCCTGTGCACCGCTCCGAGTCCCCCTGGGGAGAGGACGTGGTATAGAAAAATAAAATCTATCTATCTAAATTAACAATGTTCCCATAGGACAGAAGGAAGAAAATAATGAAATCCGTAATAATGTATTCTGAACCGGATGGTTTTTAACTTGTTCATAAATGAACAATTTACTGGCGAGAAAGTAGTGGGCTGGCCACTGTTGGATAAAACCAGACTGTAGACAAAATTGTTACTTTGAAGAACACCAAAAGAATTTCTGTAACCTGCATGAATAGTCAACCAAATGGCAAGTGGGGTTCAATTATTTATATGAAATTCATGCTAAAGTGTAACGCTCTGTTTGTGACATACCAAGTAGGTTGCCCCTGCCTGATGGTACTGTTTGTTACTGTGGAGTCAGAATCTGAAACGCAAATTATCACAAATACTGAAGCCAGAAGATGATTTCCAAACTGCAACAGGAAATGACCTATCACTAGTTATCATTTGTTTGGGGAGAGTAAAGCTCAATCCATTGTTATTCCAAACAGAACAAAGCAGTTGTTCTGCATTAAAGCTAGAACTTTCTCGTATTCTCGTCTTATCTATATAAATAAAAATGTAACAAGAGTTTGTTCAAAACCGCTAATCTCCCAAAGTACTGCACCGATCACTTCCAAATTTTCACACAACATTCTTTTCAAGTATGGTACCAATGATATATATAGACTGTGTAGATGTCACACCTGTGCCAGGTACATGCAACGGAAATGTAAAAAATTGTAAAAAGGGTAGGTAGATGGATACAGAGAGAGCAGTGGGCCACAGGTATTATGTCATCCTTTATGACATAAGATACTCTGTCCATAAGATTCAAGGAGAAATACAGTGGTTTGTAGGTAGAGGGATAGAGAGAGGGAGAAATACAGTAGGTAGGTATGTAGAGGGAGAGAGGGAGAAATACAGTATGTAGGTAGGGGGTCATACAGTGGTTGTGTGTAAGTGTTTGTGTGTGCAGGTGTAGATCTACACACAGATTGGTTGGCCATTTAACCAGACTGGGCCACAGCAACGCGTGGCTGGGAACGGCTAGTATTAAATAAAATGAATATTAAATAAAATGAAATGTTATTGTATACAGAAGTCTTAAATCTAATGAACACACTAAACTTTTCTTTTGTCAAGAGTATACAAAAGGGCTTTCAAAAATCACTCTAATATCTGGTTGTAAAGGCAGATACTTTGCTGTGCTTCCCTTGTACTAGGAGTTAAAACTTCTATAAAGCTTGATTTATCACTCTAGAGGAGTTAGCATTTTTATTACTATCTCTATCATTAAAGTACCTTGTGTTCCTTGATGAAAAATATGAAAAGGACAAAAAAGAGATTTCCCAGAACGATCTATCTAATGAGTGCGCCACAATGCAGTAAAAAAAAATTATGGTATCACATCACACCATCACCGCATGAAACTGCTTTGCCAGATATCTTTATTCTTAGAAAGGATTTATGATATAAAAAGCTATAAAACACATTGATAGATATATCAAGAGATACAGTTCAGAACAACCACACATTCCGTTAAGCAACAAACAGACAATGATCACCGATAAAACGTCTACCAGAATGTAATCTTGTACACACCAGGTTCAGACATACCCCTGGGCCATTTATGGATTGCATTAAAATTCTGACTTGCACAAAGGGACATAATTAAGCAAAGATGAAACTCTCATGAGAAAGAAGCACAAGCCCAATGAAAAATATACTTACAGGTAGTCTTTGATTTACAACCATTCGTTTAGTGACTGTTCAAAGTTACAGCACTGAAAAAAGTGACCTATGATCATTTTTCACTTACGACTGTTGCAGCATCCCAATGGTCACACAATCAAAATTTGGATGCTTGGCAACCGGCGTGTATTTAGTAGGGTTGCAGTGTCTCAAGGTCATGTGATCACCTTTCATGACCTTTTGAGAAGCAAAGTGAGTGGGGGAGCCAGATTCACTTAGCAACCGTGTTATTAACTGCAGCGATTGAATTAACTGCTGCAAGAAAATGGGGGGAACACACTTAACAATTGTCTTGCTTAGCAACAGAAACTTGGGGCTCAAGTGTGGTCATAGGTTGAGAGCTACCTGTGTCAGGGTTCCAAGTAACAACCCCAACGAAAGAAGACTCCGAGACTTGAGATTCCTCAAAGTTCCATTTTATTAGAGATGTCATATTGGCACATCTGGGAAAAGCCAAATCTAAAAGTTTCCAGGTTTTTCCCACCCAAATGAAAGTCCAAGTCCCTTCCCAGCATCCCTTCCAATCAGGCACCATTCAAACCTGAAGATGCCTCCTAGTTATGCCATTCCAGATGCAGGGCAAGATGTCCTTGACTCTCTGAGAAAGGAATGTTATTTAGACTATATATCTCCCATATTCCATATAATTCCCCCCTCCCATTTTCCCACAGGATTTAATGTAGCAGACTGGAAGGCCCAATGAACAAGATGGCTTCCAGGCTTGACAACCTGTATATCAGAAGAGAAATGATCAAAACATCTATCTCTCAGTGATGGTTGTCTTTGTGACTCCGGCACTAAGACAACCATCGAACTGCAAACTATTGCCTGTGCCCTTCTTTATTTGTACCCTCTTGTGATGTAATGAATTTGTACACCCATTATTTCTAAGGTTCCCTGAAAGAAATTATTCATTCTATGTTACTTGTTGCCTTGTAGCAGTGGTGGGTTCTGGCTCCCATTGCAACTGGTATGCTGCAATGGGGCTGGGCGTCCGCCATGTGCACACGCACAGCGTGCACATGCGTACCCACCGCTCACGATCCTCCAGCTGCTCGGCAGGGCGTCGCACAAGCGCCGTAGGCCCCGTGCACGTGCGCAAATGCCCCGGTCGGCTGGAATAGAGGTAAGGAGATCAGGTGGACAGGTAGGCCCTCCGGAGCACCATACTGGAACAGTACCTGGTGCTCCCAGCAGGCACCGGTACATCCATACTGGGGCATACCGATCGTATCCCACTATTGCCTTGCAAATATGTCCAAATATAACTAAAGCAGTTGCAGTTGCACTATTAAGACAACTTGTGAGGGGTCCTTGCCTGCCGTCTTGAAAGAGGCAGTAGTAAGGCCCCTCCTCAAGAAGCCGTCTCTGGATCCAGCATTATTAGAGAACTATCGTCCCGTCTCCAACCTCCACTTTTTAGTGAAGGTTGTTGAGAGTGTGGTGGCCCAACAGTTTCCGCGACACTTGAAGGAAGTTGATTATCTAGACCCGCGCCAGTCCGGCTTCCGACCCGGTCACAGCACCGAGACGGCATTGGTCGCGTTGGTTGATGATCTCTGGAGGGCGCGGGATAGAGGATATTCCTCTATCCTAGTTCTATTAGACCTCTCAGCGGCTTTTGATACCATCGACCATGGTATCCTATTGCGCCGACTGGGGGGGTTGGGGCTGGGAGGCACCGTTTTGCGGTGGTTCTCGTCCTAACTCTCTGGTCGGTCGCAATATGTGTTGGCAGGGGGGCAGAGGTCGGCCTCGAGGCCCCTCATATGTGGGGTTCCTCAGGGGTCGGTCCTCTCGCCCCTACTGTTCAACACATATATGAAGCCGCTGGGCGAGATCATCCGTGGTTTTGGGGTGGGATATCATCTGTACGCTGATGATACTCAGTTGTACATATCCACCCCAGACCACCCCAACGATGCCGTCGAGGTTATGTCCCGGTGCTTGGAAGCCGTATGGATCTGGATGGGTGGTAACAAACTCAAGCTCAACCCGTCCAAGACTGAGTGGCTGTGGCTTCCGGCGCCCCGGTTCAGCCAGATTATTCCAACTCTGGCCATTGGGGGCGAAACACCGCCCCCCGTGGAGAGGGCGCGCAATTTGGGTGTCCTCCTGGATTCCCGGCTGTCTATGGAAGATCATGTGGCAGCCGTGGCCAGGGGGGGCATTTCATCAGGTACGCCTGATGCCCCAATTGCGCCCCTTACTGGACCGGGGTGCCTTACGCACAGTCACTCAAGCACTCGTCACCTCTCGACTCGACTATTGTAATGCTCTCTACATGGGGCTGCCCTTGAGGTGCACCCGAAAGCTACAGCTAGTCCAGAACGCAGCCGCGCGGGTGATTATAGGAGCACCTAGACACTCCCACATAACACCTATCCTGCGCGAGCTGCACTGGCTTCCTGTGGTCTTTCGGGTGCGCTTCAAGGTTTTAACGACCATCTTTAAAGCGCTCCATGGCTCGGGGCCTAGTTATATGCGAGACCGCCTCCTGCCCCATACATCCCTCAGACTGATACGCTCCCACAGAGAGGGCCTCCTCAGGGTGCCGTCGGCTGGACAATGCCGACTGGCGACACCAAGGGGAAGAGCCTTCTCTGTGGCGGGCCCAGCCCTCTGGAACGACTTACCCCCTGAACTCCGCACCATCTCCGACCTCCGCCTCTTCCGCAAGTGCCTGAAGACACATCTATTTCATCTAGCCGGCCTAGCGTAACCTCCATTACTGACTATTAGACAGTTTTAAACTTGGGATTTTTAATTCGGTTTTTAGCGCAGGGTTTTATTTATTAGAATAAGTTTTTTAAATTTTATATATTTTGTATGTATTTTAACATCCCTGTGCGCCGCCCTGGGTCCATTTGGAGAAGGGCGGGGTATAAATTTAATTAAATAAATAAATAAACAAATAAACAAATAAACAAATAAACAAATAAATAAATAAATAAATAAATAAATAAATAAATAAATAAATAAATAAAGATGAGATGAGATGCCCAGTTCTGCCTTTGTAACTAGCAACAGCATTAACCCAATTTTGTTTATTAACCCTTGGATCATGTGGTGTATTTTACTGCATTGCATTTCAATTATACTTATTGATTGACCAATGGCTACAATAAATTTGCTGCTGTGAAGAATGTTCTGTCCTCTAGATGTTGCTGAACACAATCATCCGTCACAGCCAAATGGTCAAGAATATAAAATTTCTCTGCCAGGATGAGCAAGAACACCAAATTGGTTATACACATATGACAATGGTTTTGACGTCTTGAAACAAATTCAGAGAAATCTGAAACAAAAGTTAAATCCTTCCTACAAGATCAGAGTACTCTCTTAAAAGGACAATTCCACCAACCAATGCATTCAGGCAAGACAGTTCAGAACAAAATGCCCAAACAATACTTATTTTAAAGTATTTTAAAGAATCAGACATAGATTAACATAATTACTCATCCATATGAAGCAATCTACTCACTCAAGATGTATGTTTGCGGAGCCCAATATGACACAAGAAATACCAACTCTCACACACACCCAGCCCCAAACTTCAGAAAGCAGAGGTTGTGCTGCTATTTGAATCAGATAATGTGGCCTGAGTAATAGAGTATTCATTGCATACTCAAAATCTGTATGGAAGGACTGACAGGGTTATTTCCAGTGAAGAAAACTATTCAAGTTGTTGCACTTTTTGTTGGGCCCATTTTCTATGAATAGTATTTGGATGGATCCAAGACATAATCAGAGAACACGGTTTTCCTATACTGTAGTCAGAGGTGATATTCAGCCAGTTCTTATCGGTTCGGGTGAACCGGTAGCGGCTGGAGGCTCCGCCCGCCCACCCCAATGTAATGCACAAGCTGCGCATGCATGAGCGCACTCCCATTTGCGAACGGTAGCGAAGGTAAGTAAATCCCTCCATGTTTTTCTTTCCATTGAACCTTCCTACATTCTAATCTCTTTAGAAATTATGCTCAAATTATCTTTTAAAATTTCATGGGGTGAAAAGCAAAAAGAGTAGCCAAACAGAAATACAATACAATACAATAGCAGAGTTGGAAGGGACCTTGTAGGTCTTCTAGTCCAATCCCCTGCGTGGGCAGGAACTTTATACCATTTCAGACAAATGGCTATCTAACATCTTCTTAAAGACTTCCAGGGTTGGGGCATTCGCAACTTCTGGAGGCAAGCTGTTCCACTGATTGGTTGTTCTAACTCTCAGGAAATTTCTCCTTAGTTCTAAGTTGCTTCTCTCCTTAATTAGTTTCCACCCATTGCTTCTTGTCCTGCCCCCAGGTGCCTTGGAGAATAGTTTGACTCCCTCTTCTTTGTGGGACTAAATAATATATAATTATTTAGACTAAATAATAAATAATATATAATATAAGACTAAATAATATATAATAGTCTGATATAATAAGACAAATTGGGGCACAAAAATAATATGAAAGGCAGATGAATCCAAGTGGCATTAATTATATCAGGTTTTCGTTTTTTGCCCTGCTGATTGACAAGAAAGCTGGAGTTCCTTGCATTCTTCTCTCCAGAAACTGTTAAAATTATCAGAGAGTGAAACATCTGGGTCTTCTGTCTGGTGATTCTCCCAAATTCAGCACCATTCTTGTGTCACCATTCATTCTTGTCATACCCATTCAACACATTCAACAGCTTGATGTTAAAAAAAAAAAGCTGTCTGCTGTCAAAGAGTTTGCACTATTTTAATATGCTGCTGCTGCTGCATAGTTTCTTTAAAACTTAGGGTAATCAATATGAAAAGGTTTATACAAGTATTTGGCTTTTGGATAAATTATCTGTAGCTGTCTAATAAATAAGCAAAAAAGATTCCTGGCAACATCAATGATGTTGTCTACCATAAGAGACTCCCAGAAAAGATCTGTTTTAGACAAACTTCCTTTTTCATTCATAGCATCTAGGATGATGCCATATAATTTCTCCTCATACTAGAAATCCTCCTCTTTCCCCTTTGTTTCTTCTTGCAAAAATTGAAGAGGGTTTAATGTACTTGTGTGATATCCTTTGATATCCTAAAATTATGAAGCTTCCTTATGAAGCTTCATAATTTTAATATGTTAACTAGGTATATAAATCAAATAAACTATAAACTATAGAACAAAAGGTACATAATAGCAATAGCATTTACACTTATATACTGCTTCATCCCTCTCTAAGTGGTTTACAGAGTCAGCATATTGCCCCCAACAATCTGGGTCCTCATTTTATCCACCTCGGAAGGATGGAAGGCTGAGTCAACCTTGAGCCTAGAGAGATTTGAACTACAAACTGCAGGCAGCCGGCAGTAGTATCCTGCAGTACTGCATTCTAACTACTGCGCCATCATGGCTCATAACCTGAAATCCTAAGGTTACATGCATATTCCCAAAGCCATAGGCTCAGTGTTTACTGCTCCTCCAAACTTAAGCAGTAATAATAAGAACCAATTAATTTTATGCAAATTAGTACCACCCGTTACATTCTGTTTACCCTGCTTGGTTATTTAAGTATGGCTTTGTTGTACCAACAGCAACTCTCAGGCTGGAAAGGATTATGCACACCTGCATCAGACAACCTCATCTTCTGTAATGAACCTGAGGTTCCTACTATCATTACTCTAATTTGATTGGCTATATAAGAGGTATCAAAATCCCCAATCCAGTATACTGGTTTAATTCAGTTCAAAAGGAAGCTTGAGTAGTTTCATAGAGAAAGTGTATATACACACACACACACACACACACACACACACATATATATAATTGTTCCACAACACCCTGTTAGGGGCCCAATTAAGGGAGGAAGCATACTGTTTCCTTTTCTGCCTTTCGGCTCATCACCAGAGAGCATCTAGACAGAAAGCCATGAATTCCGTTGTGTGAATTTTTTTAATATGTGTGTTAGTTTTATGAGCTGATCAATAAATAAATCAGAGAGACTAGGACAGATCTATTTCAAGCTTTTTAGCTCTCATCAGCTAGTCATACTCTTATATCCCGGTTAGAATCCCAGTAAGAGTATGACTAGCTGATGAGCGCTAAAAAGCTCGAAATAGATCTATCCTAGTCTCTCTGATTTATTTATTGATCAGCTCATAGAACTAACACACACACACACACATATATATATACACACACAGGCACACCTGTACCTTTTTCCAACATTTAATGGGGCAGTAGAATCCGAAAATACCTGATTCGTCCTAAAGTTGGATTTTGACATCTCCCAATTCAAAATATTTTTATTTTATTTAGATTTAGAACAGAAAAAAGAGCTGCTCTTTTGATTAAGTAGGGAGTGTAGAGATACAACATATAACTTTTCATCAGCTTGTTCATTCATTCGAGAGTCAATCTTTTTTCTTTCTTTCTCAAGACAGTTCATATTCATGGAAAACAAGAACAAGTAATGTTATAATTTTTTGGCATTTTGGAATACGTTTGCAATTTCTAGTTCTATTGCAAGTACTAACGTTCCAACAATCCAGATTTCCAAGCCCTTAAACTATGGCAATTCTGCTAACTTTCTGTGCTCCAATGCCCTCTCTCCATTGTAAAAACAAAACAAAACCCTGGAAGCAATTTCTTAAGAAGATGTAGTTTAGGAAAGAAGACATTGGCCTAACTTTTTTATCACCATAAAAAAGGCAACAATGAATTATTCAAATAGTGTTTTGTTATGCAGATAGGAGCATAAAACATTCCATCGGGAGACTACTGACAGCTTTATTGGCAGGATCTAATCAGCAGGATAAAGGGTATCGGACAGGATAAGCCCCTTTCACTTTCAATGTGCTAACATTGGGGGGGGGGCAAAACCACCATACTTTTCAAACAAATCACTTGGGAAGGAATAGGGGACAGAATTTATGAGTTAAACATCATTAAATACAGAGTTTTACACTGAAGGGGAAACAAGTAAGCGGTTTTAAAGGACATAGATCTTCCTCAACAAAGATGGAAGGAAAATATTGGCTGTGACCCAGCGAGGAAAAGACATATTAAAGTACTATCTGAAAGGGGTTTGTTGCAGCCATGTGGCAAGAAGGTGACAAATCAGCAGCAGCTTTTCAATGACCCGAGAATCTCTTGAAATGGCTCTTAAACTTTTTTTTTTAAGGATATAGTGCAGGGAGCAATTAGAGAGGCTTGTAAAGTCAAGTACATTAAAAACTGTACTTGGTTTTAATTTGATAGACAAGCCTGGGCAGTTTATATAGGCCAACATCCATGTGTTTTACTTCTCAGATCAACTGTTCCTAATTAAGCCCTTCAGATACCACCCTTTGGGGTCCAAGCATGGATTCTATGCATGCTCTCAAGTGTTGAAAGGCAGCTGCCATTATCTTACATAATAGCACGGCTTAAATTGGTACGCAGTAAAACTTTAGGTAATACATCCTTTGTGCAGACTTAAATAGAAACCCCAAATTTCTGCTGCCTTTGGAATTCTTGAGTCTAAGGATTTATGGCATGCACTGGATTCAATCTGCCACATTTTAACTATTGCTACACATCTGGTCATAAAAGGGGCTAAAAGGTACAGCGAGACAGGATACTTTTTCCTTCCTCCTTAGGACTCATCAAACATTCTTACAATGACAGATGTTTGTGTGGCCTTCTAGCTTTCATTCAGTGATGCTTACCGCAATGCACTGCCACTGAATTCTTTAAATCTCTGCCTGCCTTCTCAGCAGCAACTTCAGCTCATGAAAACTCTACAAACTTGGATTAGACATTAGAATTAACACACATATGCATATCCAGCAGTGGAGTTAAATAAGCAGAAGGCACTTTTATCAGCTAAGGTATATTTTTAAGGGGCTGGCAGGCAAAAAGGACTAAGAAGTGAAACTTAATATAGGCAGGCCAATTCTATCCATTATAGAAGAGTTGTGTTAACTCAAGAGCAATAAACAACGGGAGTCTAAAAGCACCTTTTCATATTTAGCACATTTTATTAAAAGGTACAAGCCTTGTGAACCACAAGCTCTCTTCATTGCATACTATTCTATCCAAGTTTCTTTGAAATAAATGTATGTAGTTCAGATTTTGCTTTAAAGCACGGGGGCTGCTAGCTGTAAAACTAGATTACACTGCTCTTAAAAAAAACTTTCTGGGAGAGAAATACTTAAATTTAATTTAGCCAATCCTTCTATCATAAATTAAAACACAGACTTCTTTCCACCAAGCCTAAATCTAAGGCATCCGAGTGATTGGGAAAAGGTTAATTTTTAAACTAACATTTATTTAATCCTCATTTGGAAAATAAAACAAAGTCCTAGTGATTTGTTTAGACTGCATGGTAATTCTTTGTTCCATGCAAATTTAACAAGAGAATGCTAAATTTTAACCCAACCATATGTTCGTTTATAACAGATCTTTGGTCCTCAAATTTATCCTTGGGATTAAAACCACAATATTAAAAACCAGGGCTGAAAAAATACTCAAAGTCACCACATTTTTCCTTCCTATAATAACTCTCCAACTTGCTCTACAAGAACCGCTTTTCATAACGGTAAAAGGCCATCTTTCAAACACCGCGTCTAGTTTGAAAGAAAACAAAATGTGTAAATTATCCATTAGAACCAAGTATGTATTTACACGGAGAGGAAGGGGGTTTCTTTTATAAGTTTCTTAACAGGCTTTAAAAAAAAAAAGCTTTAAACAGCAGAACGCCTGTCAAGAAGGGAGCAAAACCAGATCCAAGGGTTAGCAGAGAAGAGGGTTAAATCAGAAAAGTTTGTTTTTTGAAGCACCCTCCTCCCGGTACCAAAAGAGGGGACAAGAGGGTGGGCGGCGGGGTTACACTCACCCGGGGGCCCGTAGTTCTGTGGAGGTGGACCTGCGAGAGAAGCAACAGCAGCAGCAGCAACGAAAGCAAGCGAGCGGGCACCAAGCCCTCAAATCTGGCAGGCATGGTTCCTCGGGGAGCAAGAAGGAATATTGCAGCCTCAAGGCAATGCGCTGCGGATAAGGCAGCGGATTGAGGTGTTAATTATGAAGGGCTTCGACTTGCTTCTCCCTGCCTTTAAAAATAATAATAATAAAGGCTCTCCGGAGAAACCCGAGCGTCAGTGACTTTATCCCACTGCCACACACTCTGCGCGCAGATGAGAGCAGCGGGGAAGATCTACCCCTCCGGCCGCAACAGGTTAAACGCTTCAGCCTGAGCCATTGGGAGGCAGGGTTCCCATTATAAACCCCACTGGCGGGGCGGGGCGGGGCCAATTTAGGCCAAGCCCGGGTGACTGACAGGTCGAGGGAACTTTCTCAGCCTCTCCGGGTTTTTGGTTTTTTTTTTTAACCTCCGCCTCAATCCGAGGCAGCGGAGAGCTTGGTCCTTTTCTCTCCTCGCTTCCGATGGGGCGCCTCATAAAGAGGTGACCTTCCAAGAAAGCCTCAGGAACGTGTTTTTTGTTCTGGCAGCGCCTGTCCTTTTTCTTTTCTTTTTTGTTTCTTCTCAGTTTTCTCCTAAAGCCCAGAGTTAACTCACTCCATTTTCTGCTTTTTCATGACCGGCTGAGCTGCAGACTAATCATACACGGGCTGATTTTCCTTGGCTAAAGTAAGACTGGTGGAAGCCACCTTCTCAACAAATTACACACCGTAAACAGGACGACCGAGATCTAGGCTACTGGTTGCCCACCCCTCTTGCAGCAGGGATGGGCAATCAGTAGCCTATTGCACAAATTTTAAAAGTTGTGTGAAACAGTGTTCTCTCTTCTGCTCTTGGAATCATATTAGGAGGAAGGGGGAAGGGGGGGGGAGCCTCACCTGGTTGGGTCCTTGTTAATTATTGGTTATAGCATTTCCATACCAGTCACTGGTGACCTCTGACAGATACCCCTGAAGGGAATGTAACATTTGAGAAGCCTGCTTTGCATGCAGAGTAGTACAGTACTTTATTTATTTTTATTTTATTAAATTTATACCCCGCCCTTCTCCAAACGGACCCAGGGCGGCGCAGAGGGATGTTAAAACACATATAAAACATATAAAATTTTAAAAAATTTATTCTAATAGACCCTGCGCTAAAAACCGAATTTAAAAAACCCAAATTTAAAACTATCTAAGAGTCAGTAATGGGGGTTATGCTAGGCCGGCTAGATGGAACAGATGTGTCTTCAGACACTTGCGGAAGAGGCGGAGGTCGGAGATGGTGCGGAGTTCAGGGGGTAGGTCGTTCCAAAGGGCAGGGCCCGCCACAGAGAAGGCTCTTCCCCTGGGTGTCGCCAGTCGGCATTGTCCAGCCGATGGCACCCTGAGGAGGCCCTCTCTGTGGGAGCATATCGGTCTGAGGGATGTATGGGGCAGGAGGCGGTCTCGCATATAACTAGGCCCCGAGCCATGGAGCGCTTTAAAGATGGTCGTCAAAACCTAAACAGAAAGGATCCTATGTGGGCATCAATATACACTTAGTTGATGGGATGCAGGCAAAATCCCTAGTGCAGAGAGTAGAAAATCTAGCTTGTATTCAATAGAGTGAGTCTGCTGGCAGTAACACTGGTCTTGTGGAGTTCTTGTGACATACTGGGAAAAAATGGTCAAACTTTATGTGCACTGTCCTTATTTGTTGGGAAAGCTGCATCTGGCCCGGGAATGAGTAAGGCTGATAGCCATGTCTAGACCTTCTCTATTTTACTTTTGTGAAAGCCTCCATTGGTCAAAGACATGAAAAGTAGCAAAGGTCACTGTGACCAGGCTAAATGAAAGACGCCCAACTGGAAAATAATGGGAGGGAATGGTAAAAGACATGAATTGATAAATAAAATAGAAGAAAATAAGTATATTACGTGGGACTGTATCTGTGGTGGGATTCACTTACCTTTGCTACTGATTCACAAATGTGAACGTGCTTGCATGCGCAGAAGGTTATGCATTACGTTGGAGTGGGTGGGCGGAGCTTCCAGCCGCCGCCACCCCCAGTTTGCCCAAACCGGTAAGAACCGACAGAATACCAACACTGGACTGAATGTGGAACAGATCGTTATTTGGGTAGTGTCAAGAGTGTATCTTGAAAGGGGGATGAATATAAAAAAGGATTGAACTGAAATATCTAGAACTAGCTGTACCCGGCCATGCGTTGCTGTGGCCCAGTCTGATTAAATGGCCAACCATTGTGGGTGTAGATCTACACCTGCACACACAAACACGTACATACAACCACCGTATAACCCCCAACCTACCTACCTACTATATTTCTTCCTCTCTCCCTCTACCTACCTACCTACCTACTGTATTTTCCCCCTCTCTCTATCCCACTACCTACCTACTGTATTTTCCCTCTCTCTCTTTATCCACCTACCTACCTACTGTATTTCTCCCTCTCTATGTTTATCCCTCTACCTACCTACCTACTGTATTTCTCCCTCTATTTTTCTCCCTCTACCTACCTACCTACCTACTATATTTTCCCTCTCTCTCTGTTTATCCCTCTACCTACCTACCTACTACTGTATTTCTCCCTCTCATCTTGTTTTGGGCCTAGCAGGTCTGCCTGGGCCACATGGAAGTGTGCCATGTGTGAGGGACCGTTGGAAGCTTATTCTGTTGCTGAGGAAACAACTATTGGAAATGTGAGGGGTGTGTGCATGATGCATCATAAGAAGCAGCCAGGTGGGATGAGCTACAGGGAGGTGAAAATCTGAGAAGTGAGTACCTTTTACATTTGTGCTGCTTGCACATGACACAAGTGTGCTAGCCACATAAAAGGTACGTATGATATCATCGGAAGTCCTTGGGAACATTGTGTGAAAATTTGGTGTTGATTGGTCCATTTTACATTTTTATTTATATAGATTAAAGTAGGATGACTGTAGGAAGTGACTGCCTTTCTATCCTTTGCAAAGAGGCCAGGAGGACAAGAATTGCAATAGTTAATAGATTTGAGGGTATTTGTTTATTTATTTACTTAATCCCATGTAAGGGCCACAAGAGTTCAAACCAGCTCTTGGCAGCTTACCATATAATAAACAATGAAATCACAATTCAAAGGATGGGATCTGGTTGGTCAATTTCAACTATGGGGTGCCATCTGCCTTAATCCAAGATCAGGGAAATTAGCCTTATGGCCATGATGGCAAACATATGGCACGTGTGCCACAGGTGGCACACGGAACCATTTCTTAGGGCATGCGAGGTGTTGCCCTGTCAGCTCCAGCACATATGTGTGCACTGGCCAGCTTATTTATGGCTTCTTTTGAGGCCATTTTTTGCCCTCTGGAGGCTTCAGGGAAGCTCCTGAAGCCTCTGGAGGTGGGGGGGGAGGCTGTTTTCACCCTCGCCAGGCTCCTAGAAAGACTCTGGAGGGAGGGAGGGAGAAAAAAGCACGGCAAAAGCAGGGGGTCGCACACATAGCATTATGGGTGTGGCATGCCCATGCACGACCCCCACCCTGCGCTCCCCTCATTTTTGGCACGCGAGTCAAAAAAGGTTAGCCATCATTGCCTTATGGAATATCAACAGAGTGAGACCCACACTATGATAGAAAAGGTACTCTTCCTGGATCACCAATAGATGGCACTGTTTAGTTGAAGGAATTCAAAGTGTGCCAGCTCTGCTGGCATGTACAAGAAAAACTACAGTTAGCAAAATGTTTTGCTAAAAGGTATAACTTGGGGGAGGGGAATTGTATAGCAGCATATCTTGCTAGCACGTTCTTTTGGTTTCAAATGAAATTATCATAAAACTCATCTACCTCCTTTCCTGCATCAGTGGTGAGAGCATAAACTTTGACGGTTATCTTATTAAAAGGTTAATATGAAGTCTAATTGATATTATTTAGTCACTAATTGCATTGTAACAAGCCCTGTTCTTGCTGAACCCTTCCTGACTATGAAAGCTCCACCATTCTTCTTTGGTGGTTTGGTTTGTGTGTATTCTGAGCAGTAAACACTGGTATTATCTGACTGAAAGTGTCCATCTCAAATAGGATGTTATTGTGTAGCCAACTGATTTCATCTCTCTTTGTGCTGAGTTTTCTCAGGCTTGTTATGCTCCATCTTCCCATTGCAATTCTATGTTTTATTTTTTCTAGTGGCAACATTAGCATCATTAGACATCCTGCAATCTTTAATACAGCCATCATAATTAACATTAGTATGCCAATATATCCTCCATTCTTCCTCAATAGCATATTGAATGCCATCCAACTTGATGGGCTATTGTCCCGCAGTATATCATCAATCACTTTATATCGCCTATCCATATGGATTCCTTGGTAAAATACAGGAATAATGTACCACTGCCTTCTCTTGCATGGGGCTAAGATGCTGAGCTTGTCGATCAGTTCAGCAGTTCAGCAGTTCAAATCTCTAGTGCTGCATAATGGAGTGAGCTCCCATTACTTGTCCCAGCTTCTGCCAACCTAGTAGTTTGAAAGCATGTAAAAATGCAAGTAGAAAAATAGGGAGCACCTTTGATGGAAAGGTAACAGTGTTCCACGCACCTTCAGCATTTAGCCACATGACCACAGAGATGTCTTCAGACAGCGTTGGCCCTTCAGCTTTGTAACAGAGATGAGCACTGCCCCTAGAGTCAGGAACGACTAACTGGTTCCGCCCCAGGCGGCTGATGGACCCAGATGGGTTCCAGGCGGCGCTTGGGCCACTTCCTGTACCCTTGACCCGCGCCCCGATGGAGGACCTGGAATACTGCGACCACGGGAGCCTTGGATCGGGTCGCGCCTTTGCGGCCTCTCTTGCGGCGCCGAGCCACCCTGGCTCCTTGGTTTACCGAGGAGCTGAGGGTGATGAAACGCCACAAGAGATGCCTAGAGAGAAGATGGAAGTCTACCCGCTCTGAATCTGAGCCCATTTACGGACTTACATTGTGGCGCTGAGAGTGGCCAAACGTCATCATTGTGCCACTCTCATAGCATCCGCAGATAACCGCCCTGCCGCCCTGTTTAGGGTGACCCGCTCCCTCCTTCAACAGAGGGTGCGGGAAGCCCCCCTACAGGGCAGAGCAGAGGAATTTGTGTCTTATCTGCAGGAGAAAACCGCTCAGATACAGAATGAGTTAGCCCCCATTGCTGGCCCAGTGGAATGCCACAAGGCGGATCTTGTTTGGGAGGAGTTTGACTCCGTTACTTCCGACGATATGGACAGGTTACGTGGGCGACTGCGAGCCACCACATGTTTATTGGACCCGTGTCCCTCCTGGCTTGTACTGGCATCCTGGGAGGTGACACGAGGCTGGCTCCAAGAGGTTATCAACGCATCCTTGAGTGAGGGTTCCTTGCCTGCTTCCCTAAAAGAGGCTATGGTGAGGCCCCTCCTTAAGAAGCCCTCTTTGGATCCAGCTTTATTAAACAACTATCATCCAGTCTCCAACCTTCCCTTTCTGGCGAAGGTTGTTGAGAGTGTGGTGGCACAACAGTTTCCCCATCACCTGGAGGAAGTTGACTATCTAGACCCGCGCCAGTCCGGCTTTCGGCCCGGGCATAGCACCGAGACGGCATTGGTCGCGTTGGTTGATGATCTCTGGAGGGCCAGAGATGGGGGTTGTTCCTCCATCCTGGTCCTATTAGACCTCTCGGCGGCTTTCGATACCATCGACCATGGTATCCTATTGCATCGGCTGGGGGTGTTGGGGGTGGGAGGCACCGTTTTGCGGTGGTTCTCCTCCTACCTCTCTGGCCGATCGCAATTTGTGTTGGCAGGAGAGCAGAGGTCGACCTCGAGACCCCTCACATGTGGGGTGCCTCAGGGGTCGGTCCTCTCGCCTCTCCTGTTCAACACATATATGAAGCCGCTGGGCGAGATCATCCATGGTTTTGGGGTAGAGTATCATCTCTACGCTGATGATACTCAGCTCTATATATCTACCCCAAACCACCCCAACGATGCCATAGCGGTGATGTGCCAGTGCCTGGAAGCCGTGCGGATCTGGATGGGAAGTAACGGACTCAGGCTCAACCCGACCAAGACCGAGTGGCTGTGGTTTCCGGCTGCCCAATTCAACCAGATGATTCCATCTCTGGCCATTGGGGGCGAACATCTTGCCCCTGTGGATGGGGCGCGCAACTTGGATGTCCTCCTGGATACCCGGCTGTCCATGGAAGATCAAGTGACAGCCGTGGCCAGGAGGGCGTTTTACCAGGTTCGCCTGGTACGCCAGTTGCGCCCCCTATTGGATCGGGACGCCCTTCGCACAGTCACTCATGCTCTCGTGACATCCCGACTGGATTATTGCAACTCTCTCTACATGGGGCTCCCCTTGAGGTGCACCTGGAGACTTCAGTTGGTCCAGAACGCAGCCGCGCGAGCAATTATGGGCACCTCCTGGTTCGCCCACGTTACACCGCTCTTGCGCGAGCTGCACTGGCTACCTGTCGTCTTCCGGGTGCGCTTCAAGGTGTTAGTTATCATCTTCAAAGCGCTCCATGGCTCGGGACCTAGTTACCTGCAGGATCGGATCCTGCCTCATACATCCTCACGGCCGATTCGCTCCCACAGAGAGGGACTTCTCCGGGTGCCGTCCACTAGACTTTGTCAGCGGGTGACGCCCAGGGGAAGGGCCCTCTCTGTGGCGGGCCCAACCCTCTGGAACGACCTTCCCCCCGATATTAGGTCAACTACGGACCTCCGCTCCTTCCGTCTGAAACTAAAGACACATCTTTTTTGCTTGGCCGGCCTAGGATAGGATAGTCTCTGTTAAGATTAAGGGATTTTATGAGGGATTTTAGCGCAGGGACATATGTTTAATCTATTTTTAACCTAGTTATTTAGTTAGCTATTTATTTATATTTAAGGTTTTAATTCTGTATCTGTTTGGTTTTAGTTGCTTTTAATACCCTGTGCCCCGCCTCGAGTCCCCTCGGGGAGAGAGAGCGGGATATAAATAAAATCATTATTATTATCATTAAAAAAAAAATCATTAACTCATATGTGCGAGGGGAACCTTTACCTTTACCTCTTGCCCAGTATGAAGTGATGCCTTTGCCACTGACACTAAAATGATGTTTTCTCTCCAGCATCTTTCTATATATTATTGCTTCCCAATATAGATTCCTGCTTGCTTTCACTGAGCAGCTGTGATGACTTTCATACTTTTGATAACCTTGCTGGGATTATGTACTTCTGCCATACACTCTTGGCATTCTTTATTTATTCCTCTCACAAACATCCACAGTACCACAATGAGGCAACCCAGCAGGACTTGAGGAGGGTAACTATAGGACTCCAACCTTTATTGAATTGGAAAACTGCCCTCAATTAGAAAGCAAGTCAGTATTTTGATATTCTATACTTCTCATGTTATTGTATTTTGAATCGCACAGATTTGGAGTCAGGCCAGTCATCTTGCATACTTAGTCTCCAAGTGGCGATCAAATGCTGGAAAACATACAGGTTGATGTGCATTCCTCTTGAATCAGAGGCATTACACAATTCTTGTTTCTGACATGAGCACAGCAATCACTTTCACTATTGGATTGTGCATAATGGCATGAGAGCACCAGGGGTATCTTCAAGACCAAAAAGATTCCATGCATGACGTAGGTCTCCAAGTGTTCACAGTGTTATAAGACAACATCTTTCTATTCTAATAGTGGAGATACTCAACTCAGGATTTACGTGGAGCTATCCAAGGTTCTGTTTCCTTTGCTTTTGCCTTATTTCTCTTCCTGGAGGCCTCCTTATGATCTTTCCTGACTTCCTCTTTGAACCTTCAGTAGCCATAAAAATAAAGGATTCCCTACATTCAATCTCAATTCCTGGTGACTGCATGGACATGGACATGTCTTTTATTAGCAACAATGTACAAGTGGTTTGTCTTCAAGATGCTTTCCAATATTTTTGCCTAGCTTACAGTTTGCCTAGCTCCAAGTATTTTGGTGGGCTCCAAGTACTGACAAAGTCCAACTCTCCTTAGTTGCTGAGCCCAGGGAAGTTGACCAGATACTTTTACATGCTCAGAACTCCAAGTAGTTGTAGAACATGCCACTAAGAATAGCACACTCTCTTTTTATACTTTAATTAAAGAATGAATGAGTAGTTTGAGAATTTGTATTGGTTGACATTATAGATGGGACTGAACTGACCTAATTATAGTTGATATATATGTGTATACACACACACACACACAAATATATGGTTTTGACTCCCTGATGCATCTTGTGATTGTAGATGTTGGAGTAATTATAGGAAAGAATGTAAATTCTAGAAAAATGGTTGCTAGGTATGAATTATCTAAAAACAGAATGGGCTCATTCTTCAAAAGAAATATTAATTTATGAAACTGGCTCAGATAAAACGAAGAAATGCAAATATAAACAAATAAAACTTTACGGCTGATTAATCCGCATACACCAACCATGGCGGCAGCAGCAGGGTAAGAATATCTATACAGTAAATGCAATAGAGATTTTACATTTTAAGGAAAAAAGCTAATTCTTGAAATTAATCCCATGGCATAACATTCAACCCATTTTGCGAACAAACTAAGACTTGGATGAAGTTTGCTCCAGAGTTTCCATAAAAACAGATCTTTGAATCAAATATTGTAGTTAGAACTAGTGAGAACAAAGAGTGGGAAAAAAATCTTTATAGCATAAGAATATCTTTACAACTTTTAAAATGAATATCCAAACTTTTTTTAAAACACTACAACTAATCGCACCCTTAGCTTTAGAGTGAATTTTAAAATATTTCAGTAAATTTATCAATTTCCCTTGCCACTAACATAATAATAATAATAATAATAATAATAATAATAATAATAATAATAATAATAATAATAATAATAATAATAATAATAATAATTTGTTGACCGCTCCCTCTCCCCATAGGGACTCAGAGCGGTGCACAGGGAAAAACTAAAACAATAAATATACAAACACATTAAAAACAAATTAAACATATATCTGTGCTAAAATACCCCATTAACATACTAAAATTCCCAGTTAAAACAACTAAAACCCCATAGAGAGAGACTACCCTAGGCCAGCCAAGCAGAAAAGATGTGTTTTTAGTTTTAGACGGAAGGAGCGGAAGTCCGTGGTCGTTCTAATATCGGGGGGAAGGTCGTTCCAGAGGGCTGGGCCCGCCACAGAGAGAGCCCTTCCCCTGGGCGTCGCCCGCTGACAAAGTCTAGTGGACGGCACCCAGAGAAGTCCCTCTCTGTGGGAGCGAATCGGCCGTGAGGATGTATGAGGCAGGATCCGATCCAAGTAAACAAGTAAATGCCAAGTAAAACTACTCATCAAGTAAATTTTTAAAATCAGCTTTCTGCAGTATCGCCCTGTGGTATATGTTAACCTTTATCTTTTTTTTTTTTTTTTATTGAAAAAGTTTTATTGGTTTTACATTTTTTAACAGGATAGGGTAATGGTTACAAAGAAATTTTGAGAGCATTCACGTTAGAGTCGTCGGACCTTCCGAGACCTCAAAATACACAATAAAAAAGTTGTCATAGAAAACATTTTCCATACCACTACAAGATGAAAGCAAGTACATTTACCAAAATTCTCCGTTCCATGCTGTCAGACATTTACAAAAAGTCCAGATAGAAATATTATGCAAAGTTGTTCAAGAAAAATCAAGGCAAAGTTATTTTTTTGATCTAAGTCTTTTGGCTATTGTATCTTCTTTCTCTCCTCCCTGGCCCCCCGTGGGCAGGGCCGTGGCCCCCTCCGTCCCCCCTGGATCTTCCCCCAGGACAGAGGAATGTTTTTTTAAAAAGGCTTCCGCCTCAGCAAGTGTTTTAATCCTCACTCTCCTCCTTCCCAGAACACCAGCATCCCTTCAGGCGTCATCCACTTGAACCAAATCCCGTGATCAAACAAGGTTTTAGACAAGAAAGAAAATTTCTTTCTTGAATCTCTAATTTTTCTAGGGATCTGCTTCAAGATAGTGACCGTTTTTCGTTGATAAGTTAAAGGTTTCTCTCTCTGCGCTTTCAGGATTTCCTCTCTGGTTGACCTTCTAACAAATTTCACATGTATCTCTCTAGGCACTTCATTTATCCTGGCATATGCTGAATTAATTCTGTAGGCTAGGTCAATGTCCCCCCTGATCTCATCCTTAGGTTTTTGTAAATAGTCTGCTAAAATTGTGCTCATAAGACCAGGGAGGCATTCACCAGATTCCTCAGAAACATTTTGAAATCTCAAAAAGTATGTCATTCTTTCCATATCCATCCTAGACACATGCCCATATATTTCCACAACCTCATTAGTAACATTTTTAATTTCCCCCTTAGCCCCCTCCAACCCCCCTTCCAGTTCTTTATTCTTCTGTGTGTTATCCAGCACTTGTCTTCTTGTATCCAACAACTCCTTCTTGAAGATAATATTTTCAGCCCTCTGGGCCTTTATTTCTGATATCAAAGTTAGCATAGAGGTTTCAAGAGAAGCCATTCTTTGTTCCAGATTTACAATTTATAACCTTTATCTTTTAGTTGATAGACATCATCCTAAAAAATGTAACAGAATACTTGTGCTTGCACAGGGGTATTATCAAAGGAATTGATGTGCTGCATTCCTTTCCTTGAACCCTTCATTTACAAAATTATTTCCAAAAGCTAGGGGTGGGCAGTTTGGAAATTAGAAGACCTATGAGGAAAGCAGGATAAAGTTGCACTGAAGAAAAGGAGAGCGGAAGAACCTATAACCTTTCTTTCTACTTAGTCCAGCGTCAACAAATATGTAACCAATTAATATAATCACAGACTAATTATGGCATGTAGAGAAATAGAGTTTCAAGGATTTCAAGAAAGCTGCACAAAATAGAAGGACTTCCCCACTCCACTCTGCAGAGGTTCACAGGTTGCATCCACGTTCTTATAATTGGAGAGAGGTGACCACCTGTTTTGCAGGTGTGGCCCTACATAGGGAAGTCAGGCAGGAATAGTTGAAAAGAAGAGAACAAAAAAGGTCAGTCTCAAACTGCGAACAGATTGTATGGATTGCTTTGCAGTTATTTCCCAGAAAAATAACACTTCCTAACAAAAGGTACAAAGCAAGCAGTGGCTAATAGCACAAACATGAAATTAAATTAGATGGAAAATAGGCCCACTTACTAAAATGGCACTGAATCTCAAGAAAGTATGCCTTAAACCCTAAACAAAGTCTTCTATAGTCCCTCAATTAAAAGCCCCCAATATATTTGAATAGAGTAGCCACATCACAAGGCTGAACAAAACCTCCCTGGACCTCTTCAAAGTCTAACAGATTTCTTCTGATGTTCGTATGCTCTGTCCCTTATTTAAAAAAAAAAAGACTTTCTCCTTTCATTGTCACTTTCCACGCTTGCCATTCCTCCTCCCTCTGAGTGATTAATATCTACAAACTCCTGACCTTCTGAATGGTTTCCCAGTGCCAACACTAATCACATTTTAAGGAGCAGGTCAGCGGTGAAGGAACTAAAATTCATGTGAAAAAGTCTCAAGGATGGCCTTGGTGGCTCACACCTGCACTTCCTATTCATTGGCACTGTTTACATATTGTCACCCACAATTAATTCTTTCCCTGGACACTTGGCTGATTGCCCTCCCTTTGCACAGGGACCCCTTCTGAGCCGTTGTGGCTGTTCAATTGAGCATGGGTCACCATGATTGAATTAAGTTCTGTGGCAGCCCCCTTTCCCCTTTTCTCTCTCTCCCTTCACTAAGGATGCCTATTGGAAAGTGATGGGCACTGAAGGCCAAAGGTAATTATAGGCAGGACATGTGTGAGGATTGTATTTTGAAGTGTGAACCAGGACCACAAGGGGTGGAAGGGGCAATATATTTCTTGAACTACGGCCTCTTAATTTAAATTGGAGGAGAAGAAGAAAGTAACAGAACAAGATCTGATAAAGAAAAGCTGCATAAAACATAGAACAGCAGGTATATATATATGCTGGTTGGATGTTTTCTCCTTATGATGACCGGGATTTTTAAAAGTTATATATTGGATACTTTTATTTCATGCTGCTCAGTCCAAAGGTTTGAAGAATTGCTAAACCTTTAAGTGCTTTAAGGTTAAAACACTTAATTACTTAATTAATTCAAGGAAGGATTGTATTGTTTTTTATTGTATTGTATTGTACATTACATCCATCTATTATACTATATTATGTGAATACTCATGAAGAAAGAAAAAAACCATGAATAATATTAAGGTGAACTGATTGTAAATCAGTGTAAAACACTTAAGTTGGTTAAAAGTTACTCTGGGAGTAACCTACTTTCTCTCCAAGCCTGCATAGATGGCTAAAATATCTGCTTCTTTAATGAACAACAGAGAGAAATGCTACATTCCTCATGAATTTCTGTGTATATCTTCTGGATAATTTTCAGAGCAACCTTAATATACTTGTTACTGACACTTTTAAACTATTCCACTTCAAAAACGTATTTGTTTGTTTGTAACATTTATTGGTGACCATCTTACTACTAAAATTCTCGTATCAGTTTGTTTGTAACCTTCAATTACATGCCAATGGGTGAAAAAATGCAGGATAGGGCAACAATTGTTGAACTAAGGTGCCTCAAATAGGCTAACTTACAGAATGCCACAATGCATTACTCCCATAAGAATGAAAATTGTAGTCACTTCAGTACTGCCAGTTGCAAGTTGCTCAGAAAAGTCTCCCTCAACTGTGCAACTTTCCCAGCCCCTCTGCTTTTGTGCCATCTTGGCCATTTATGCAACCCCATATACCCTTCTCAAACTGTGCCACCCTTCACATGCCCTGACCAGAAGATACTTCTCACATACCCCAGCACACCCTTCCTGATCTGTCCCCCTTCCAAAACTGCACAGCACCTCTCATGCACTCCCACACAATCTCCCTATCCCCACACACCATCACTGATCCATGGCACTTCTCATACACTTCTGTGCATCTCCGCATGCTCTCACTGAAATCAGGGTGCCCTCTATGTGCCTTCTCTAACCTGCACCGCCCCCACCATGCCCTTCCTGGCTGGCATGGCACCTTTAACAGATTAACAGCGTTGGAAGGAACCTTGCAGGTCATCTAGTCCAACCCCTCCTGCCAAGCAGGAGACCCTACACCACATCTGACAGATTGCAGCTCAGTCTCTTCTTGAAAGCCTCCACTGATGAAACTCCCACAACTTCTGAAGGCAAGCTGTTCCATTGGTTGATTGCTCTCACTGTCAGAAAATTACTCCTTATTTCCAGGTTGAATCTCTCCTTGTTCAGTTTCCATCCATTATTCCTCGCCTGGCACATTCCCATGCACGCATCCTGATCTGTATCATTCTCCCTAAGGCATGCCAACCATAAGAAAGGTACTAAGCGCTAGGTCCATAAAAAGAGGGATCTACCACACTGTGAGGGACGGGGTGCCTCAGTGGCTAAGACACTGAGCTTGTCGATCAGAAAGGTTGGCACTTTGGCAGTTCGAATCCCTAGTGCTGTGTAACAGAGTGAGCTCCCGTTACATGTCCCAACTTCTGCCAACCCAGCAGTTCGAAAGCATGTAAAAATGCAAGTAGAAAAATAAAGACCACTTTTGGTGGTAAGGTTACAGTGTTCCATGCACCTTCGGCATTGAGTCATGCCAGCCACATGGCCATGGAGATATCTCTGGAAAGTGCTGGCTCTTCGGCTTTGAAACGGAGATGATCACTGCCCCCTAGCGTCAGGAATGACTAGCACATATATGCGAAAGGAACCTTTACCACAGTTGGCAGGACTTAAGATGCAGACTGTATAGAGAGGCTTCATAGACAGTCCAACATATAGGCACAACCAAGGAAACATCTGCACAGTGTATGGGCCAGAAGATCCTGCGAAATCCACATGAGAGATTCTACAGAAGGTCATGGAAAATAGCAGGATTAAGTTCGTGTGGGATTTCTAGATCCAGACAGGCAGGCAAGTACTGGCAAATCAGCCAGACATTGGGGTAATAGAAAAGGACCACGATACAGCAGGTGGTGATAGATGTAGCAGTGCTGAGTGGCAACAACATTGGGAAGAAGGAATAATATGAGATACTGGAAAAGTGCCAGGAACTGAAGGAGAACTAAAGGGCTTGCCGAAAGTAAAGGCCAAAACGGTCCCAGTGGTTATAGGAGCATTCAAAGCTGTGACTCCTAAACTGGGAGTGTAGCTCCAACAGATCCACATTAAAGCTTTCTGCCAAAAGAGTGCAGTGCTTAGCAACAATTAAGGTACTATTGCACAGTAGCGGATCAGAGATTGAGAAGGCCCAATCTCATTTAGGGGTGAGGAGGGATTTTTAAAAAATAGATATATATCATAATTACCTAAACTTATATTCTGAGAAGTAATTAAACATATTAATTTAACTTTAACACACGTTAACTGGATGTTTTTGAACATCCATATTCTTTTTGAATTACAGTGATCCCTCGTTTTTCGCGGCTAATCCGGACCGGACCTTTCCGCGGAAACTGAAAAACCGCGAAGTAGGATTCTGTATATCTATACCGGAAACTTGAGTTGGTGGACATCGTTTAAAGCAAGCACTAGGGGGCGCTTGCCTCCTACCAATGCATTTTTTTGCTATTGAAAAACCCGCGAAGCACTGAAGCCGCGGAAAACGAAGCCGCGGAAAACGAGGGATCACTGTATACTCCTTTTACATGGAAATTGTTGTTGTTTTGCTTACAGCTTTCTTTTTTCTGTTGAACTAACTAGAGGCAAACAGAATAGTTCCATTGCAAAAATAGGCTAATGATAACCTAATTATTTATGGGCCCAGAGCTTGGCATTTTTCAAGCAGTCCCTATAAAGGAGAATATTTTTCAAGCAGTGCCTATCACCAGACAAGCAGCACTGGGCTCACTGCCTTATTTCCATTTTCAAGGAGTGCCTGCCCTGTGTACCATCAGTTGGCAGCCCTGTCACCAGAGAGCATGTTTTACTTGGCTAGGCTCCCAGTTCCTGTAATCCTGCTGTGGTGGCATAAATGGCATGGGATCCAAATAAAGAGTAGCTGTCGAATCACCAAAAGCAGCTTGAACAGCAAAGGAGGTTTTTCCACATCTTATCTTTTTTTCCCCTTTCTTTCTTTCTCTTTCTCTCCTTTTTGGGGAAAAGGAAGTGTGACTTTAGGTGCACAATGAAAAGGACGATGAGGCACTTGGTAACTGGTATGACATACGCACTGATTGGCTTATTGTTCTTATGGTCAGGGATTGGTTAGAAAATGGAAGTGCTGATTGGCTCTTGATTTTCTGGGAGCTATAGAGACTCAGAAGCATGTGAACATCTGCTCACAGCACTGCGAGTTTCATACACGCCTCACATCAATCAATCCTGACATTAAATTTAAATTAGAATTTGATTACTTGGGAAACAAAAAAACTGGGTTATCTGGAAGGATTTGGTGCTAGATTATATATGGAATTATGTTTAGAATCATGCAGAACGCTTACATAAACTCAGATATATGAATTGCAGGAACAGTCCTCCCCCAGTTTTAAATGTCCAAGCTCCTGCTGTTCCCAGCTAACATTCTAATAACCAGCATGTCGTAAATCAATTCTTCTGCTGAACATCCCTTGAAAGAAAGCTGACCAACTTTATACAGCACCCAAAGATCTCTGATTGGTGGGCATCGCAAATACCTGTAACCAGTCTCAAAAAGCCAAAGAAATAAGACATCGGAATGTTGCAATTAATGTTAAAGTCAATCTCCTTCTGTGATTTTCAACTGCCCAAGTACGTACATATGTAAATCTGTTCATATACAAAATTATTTGTTTTTCTACGTCTGCAGAGTAGTCATGTTCCTCCAGTCTTAGTTTTGGCTGCTAGAGTGAAAATGATGATACACTTTTGGCTCTTTCCACATTCAAAAAGTACATCAATCCTACCACCTGTAAATATTCTAGCCACTTTTTTAAAAAAACTTTTTTTATTTTAGTGGGAACATTTCACATCCAGAAGAATACATGGGTTTACCTGTAACTTCTGATGCATAGTCCTTTACACAGTGCTTAACATGGTTGTAGTCTGCCTGCCTTTGGCAGTAGATACACCTTTATTTTATTCTGACCCCTTTCTTTCAAATAAAAAAATAAAGCAGATCATGGTATTTTCAATGTCACTGATAGTAAGACGACAGAAATTTTTATTTTCCTTTGGGGGGTAGTTTGATGATAGGCCATGGTGGCGCAGTGGTTAGAATGCAGTATTGCAGGCTAATTGTGCTGACTGCCAGTTGCCCGCAGTTTGGTAGTTTGAATCTCACCAGACTCAAGGCTGACTTGGCCTTCCACCCTTCCGAGGTGGGTAAAATGAGGACCCAGATTGTTGGGAGCAATATGCTGACTCTGTAAACTGCTTAGAGAGGGATGTAAAGCCCTGTGAAGCAATATATAAGTCTAATAGCTATTGCTATTGCCATTGCTACTGAACTTTAAGTGGCAACTTGATAAGGGACTATGAGATGAATGCCAAGATGCCATATCGCTTATGGCAAAAGGCAGTACAGGTAGTCCTAAACTTACAACAGTTAATGTCTGTTCAAAGTTACAAGTCTGTTCTGACTCCCTCTTTCACAAGACAAATGACTAAACTGACTGATACTTGGCAGCTTGCCTGAACTAACCTGAACAAGACTGAAAGATTACACGACCAATTCTCTGACTCTATAGCTTCTCTGTTGTTTCCTGCAAACCTACTCTTCACAGAGGATTTCTTTTAAAGCCTCTTGGGAAGGGCCAGGCAATTAGGCAGCTGATACTGATTATCTCCAACAGTGTCATTCTGCTAATTGCCTCCTCTCAATCCTTAGCCTGACATCCAGGACAAACTGGGTTTCCTCCTCTAGAGCCGACTCATAGGACTCCTCACTAGAGGAATCCATCAGCAGCTTATCTGGAGCCAGCTGGGCCACAATACAACACCATGGAGAAAAGTGAATTAGGACCATTTTTCAAACTTTCAACCATTGCAGCATCCCTGTAGTCAGGTGATCAAAATTCAAACACTTGGCAACCGACTCATCTTTAGGACAGTTGTAGTATCCTAAGTTCACATGATCACTTTTTGGGGCCTTCTGACAAGCAAAGCCAATGGGGAAGCCAGATTCATTCAACAACCGTGTTACTAACTTAACAACTGCAGTGATTCGGTTAACAACTTTGGAAGAAAGGTCGCAAAACAGGGCAAAATTCACTTAACAATTGTCTAACTTAGCAACAGAAAGTTTGGGCTCAATTGTGGTCGCAAATTGAGAACTACCTGTATATAGCCCATGGGTGATAAACAAACTACTTGAGTTTAACACTTTTAGGCTGCAAGTCTACATAAAGATATTTGAAAAGTCACCTCACTGAATGCACTAGAGGTACTTCAACCACTTCTGAATATCAGTTGATAGAGAACGTGTGAGATGATGTTTCTATTGCATTTTGTGGGCTTCACAGGGTTTCTGGTTAGCCACTGAGGAAATTGAATGATGGACTGGATATGGCTTTGGTCTGATTCCAAGGCTCTTGAGGTCATAGAGTCTGGTGCTCTCATATTGCTCTGCTGATTTCATGTTCTTTGTGTTTTTCTAGCGAACAATAATGGCTGGAGCTCTGTGCAATAAGATCAACAATCATGGCATAAAACCAGCCCTAGGAATGAACAACAACGAAGAAATAAATCTATCACTGTACCATAAAGTAATCCATAGTTTGTTTGTTTTTTGAAAAGGAACTGGAAACTGAAATCAGGGATAATCATACTTCTGTCACCACTGTTATTAAATAAATGCTATTTTTTTAAAATAATACTCATTTAGGTCCAGAATATTTCCATATGTAGCCTTTCATATGTGTGTCCTAGTGTTTCGGCATCATGATTTTCCAAATAGATAAGCTTTGGTCTGCACAAGGAAGATACAAACATCTAGTTGTCATACAGGAGTGGGGGTGATACTTCTGGATGGGACTACAAACAGCCATTGAGGATTTATGTTGTCCTTGGTACCCTGGAGGTCTGAAATCTAAAACTGATAACTGATAACCCAATCTTGCATGTGCTGGAAGTTAATTAACCAACTGCCATAAAGAACTTGAAAAAGCAGGAGATGAGAAACATACCCAAGTTTGGCTGTATGCAAGTTTGTTCCAATTAATATATTTTGAGCAACTATAACAATGAGAGGTGGAAGGTAGCAAGGGAAAAAAATAATAACAAAATCAAAATTGGGAAAATACAAAGTTTTTTTCTCTTTTTTTCTGCAAAAGACCAAGCTTCTCCAGCTTCTGTTCCCTTTTCACATTAGTTGAATTAGCTAAATGTAAGGTGTCCAGAATTTCAAAATAAGATCGGTGTAACTAACTGCAATTTTGGAACTGGACATTAAGGAAGAACAAAAGACCATATGATAAGATAATTAAATAAAGCTTAAAATATATGGAACATGGACAAGTATAAAACTGATATGAGAAGATTATAAAGCAGAGGTTTGTGATTCACTTTTATACATGATAATTCTAATTGATTGAATGAATGTGACAATAGAAAGACAATTAAGCATGGGTTAAGGATGAGAGAGGGTGGGGGGAAGAAGAGGAGAGAAAGAAGGGGTGGAAAGGGGAGAGAGGAGAAGGAGAGAGGAAGGGGAAGTAGAGAAGAGAAAGATGACAGAGGGAAGAAAGGAGGTAGGGAGGGAGAGGAGAGAGGGAGAAGAAAGTGATGGATAAGGTACAAATATGGTGTATGGAGAGCAGAAGAGCCAATAATTGTTTTGGGGAGTTGATGGTAAGATGAATTGATATGAACATTTAATAATACAATATGATGTTAGCTATGTAATAGTATACATGTGGTTATATGTTATGAAAATGAAAAAAATAAAAAAACGTTATATATATATATATAAAAGAAAGAAACCAGAACCAGAACAAATAATGTGAGCTTTACTGAGGATTATCTCCTTCCATTACTGAAACCTAAGATATTGATCCAAAGAACAACACAATTGAGATGCGAAGAGCAACCCCCCCCCCCCCCAGGACTCTCCAAAGAAGCCAGACTGAACAAAACTGTGTATAAGTTGATACATATATTCCTCCAGAATGTCCTGCCCAGTTTGCAGGGATAGAAAATAGAATAATAGAGTTGGAAGGGATCTTGGAGGCATTTTTCTAACCACCACTGGAGAAAAACTGTTCGTAAGTATACGTTCTCCATAATGCCACTCTGAAGGCTCTACTGGTTAAAAGGCTTTTTATCCCTGTGGTGGACAGAATATGCTTTCCCCAATTTGTACTAATCTTGTTAGTTCTGTTTACAATAACATTTCCCCAAAGACTCCTTTGAACAAATAATGACTTCCTTTGTCACCCCTTGCTGTCAGAATGAACAGATGGGTATACAACAACAAACTCTTTTTGTTTCTAATGATGGTGGCCTTCAAGTGTAATTAAAAGAAGTCAATTTTCCCCCAAGTGACAGCCACTCTGGAGAATGGAACGCCTAGGCTGGATTTTCCCCAAATGTCTGTACAGTTTCTGTTCCAAGGCAGCCTATCTCTCTTTCAATCTCTCTTGAATTCAGTTTACTGCCAAGTTTTATAACCTGAAGCCTAAGGCCAATTGTAACTCATGAAAACCCTCTCTAAAAATTACCATTAATTGTTGTTTTTAATGTGACAACAGAGAAAAATTAGTATACGCATGATTGGAGCGTATTCAAATGGACTGCACTTAATTTTAATTCAATTTAAAAGTAAACTATACCCTGTTTACTTTGTCTCCTAACCACAGCATCTTTTTGGAGCATAATTCCCTTTGACTAAAGTGAAATCCTTATCCTGGAAAAGGTTGCCCAAAAAAACCTTTGGCCCATTCCTCCTTCCAGGTAGCCCCAGGAGGCTCACCTGTTCAGCTGTCAATTGATATGAAAGCCATGCAAATGACAAACCTTAATCACTGGTTTTACCTCAACAAACTCTGTCTCAGAGGTGAACTTGCTCCTTAGATCCACACATTGCATTAATGAATTGCTTGCTGAATAAACCCCAATTGGCTGAGTTTGCACAGCAGCCAGCTGTAAACTCTAATTTTCAAACTATAGGAATTGGAGCCACATAACCTACTAATTGAAAATCAAATGAATCACATTATGGCTTGAAGGCATGTGTGACTTCAGCAAGTGTCCTTGGGCATAATGGAAAAATAAAGTGTAAAAAAGCTACCATGGGCATCTGCTGTAATTACTCTTTTGTTAGTATAAACTGCATTATAGATTCTGATGCAAAGCCAAGTGCTTTTGGCTTCAGATCCAACTGGGATCTTTCTTTCCCTTAACCATCAAGTTTAAGATGAGAGACTCATGTCTTCTATCCAGTTCTTCTGCCAGTGGTAATCACTGTTCTGCTTTTATCAAAAAGCCTCAACGGCACCCATTCTATACACAATAATCATTAAAACCAACCTCTGCACCAGGAAACCGACTTTTTCTTTTCACCAGAGAATCATAGGTTAAAGTTTTGGTCCGTTCAATAACTTCTGTTTGCGGCTACCATTTTCTTCATACTGGTAGAACTATCTCTGCTTTCTGAACTTGCTTTGAATGTAATGTAACCATTTTGGGAAGTCTCAGCAGGTAGCAGCATTCAGCCAATCTTGTCTAACCATAGTTGGGCCTGGCTGGCTGATACTGCTAGAGCAAGGTTCTCCAACCTTTGCAACTTTAAGTCTGAAGGACTTCAGCTCCCAGACTTCTCCAGCTAGCTTAGCTGGCTAGAGAATTCTGGGAGCTGAAGTTCTTCAGACTTAAAGTTGCAAAGGTTGGAGACCCCTGTGCTAGAGAATTCCTGGGCTGTATGATAGACTTGGAAGTTGGGGGGGGGGATATAAAATACAGAACAAAGAAGTTGGAAGAGAGCTTGGACATCTTCTAGTACAACCCCCTGCTTAAGCAGGAAACCCTATCATTTCAGTCAAAAAGCTGCCTAATCTCTTCTGAAAAACCTCAAGTGATGGAGCATCCACAACTTCTAGAGGCAAGCTCTTCCACTGATTGTTCTCACGGACAGACAATTTCTCTTTAATTTTAGATAGGATATCTCTTTGATATGCTTCCATCTGTTAGTTCTTGTCCTGCCCTCAGATGCTTTGGAGAAGAGTCAATCCCCTCTTCTGGCAAATTCCTTCCATAGTGTTGCTGTGGGGATATAATACAATAATACAATAGCAGAGTTGGAAGGGACCTTGTAGGTCTTCTAGTCCAACCCCCTGCCTAGGCAGGAACCTTATACCATTTCAGACAAATGGCTATCCAACATCTTTTTAAAGACTTCCAGGGTTGGGGCATTCACAACTTCTGGAGGCAAGCTGTTCCAGAGGTTAATTGTTCTATATAAGTAACTAGTAGGACTAGAACCCAGCTCAAGAGCATCCTTATGTTAGCCATCTTCAAATTCTGGTCTCAGTAAATGTGCTCATTTCCCATGGCTTAAATGTGTGGTCTCTCATCTTAAGAATCACAACTCTGGGCTGCTCACAAAGATTATATAAACCAAGTAGCACTTAAAAAGATAAAAGCAAAACAATAACAAAGATTCTTGGTGCCACAACCTTGATGCAACCCACAGCACTGTGCTTCAGTTGCAAGTTCACCCTATCCCAGGATTTGGGGTAAACGCTGGGCTTTCAAGGGGAAAGGTGGCTTCCAAGGAAACGATGGGGACATTTAAAGGAAAGAAGTGTGCCCACTGTATTTCAATCAATCAATCAATCAATCAATCAATCAATCAATCAATCAATCAATCAATTAGAATTGGCCTTCTAGTCCAACCCCCTGCTAGCAGAGACCCTAAACCCATGATGGCGAACCTATGGCACGGGTGCCACAGGTGGCACGCGAAGCCATTTCTGAGGGCACACAAGGCGTTGCCCTGTCAGCTCCAGCGCACATGAGCATGCTGGCCAGCTGATTTTCAGCCTTGATTTTCAGCCACTTTTTGCCCTTCTGAAGCCTCCAGAGGGAGAAAAATGGCCCAACGGCCAACCTGGAAGCCCATTCCTGAGCTTCCGGTTTGTGTGTTGGGCCTTTTTTTGCCCTCCCCAGGCTCTTAGAAAGCTTCTGGAGCCTTGGGAGGGCGAAAAATGGACCCACCGGAAGTCAGAAAATGGGCTGTTTCCAACCTCTGTGGGAGGACATTTTTGCCCTTCCCAGGCTCCAAAACAGCCGTGTGTACATGCGCTGGACAGCAGGGGGTGTCACACATGTATTCTCAGGGGGCACGGCATGGGAGGCATTAAATTATGGGGGTGGGCACACAAGCGTGCACAATAGCGTGAACGTGTGTGCTTTAGGCAGCCGAGGCGAAAAAGGTTCACCATCACTGCCCTAGACAATTTCAGGCAGGTGACTGTCCAGTCTCTTCTTAAAAACCAACAGTGATGAAGCACCCACAGCTTCTGGTGGAAAGCTCTTAATTGTCCTCACTGTTAGGAAGTTTCTCCTTAATTCCAGAGGTTGCTTCTCTCCTTGATGAGTTTCCATTCATTGTTTCTTGCCTTGCCTTCTATGTGCTCAAAGCATCTTTGGTGTTTCGGAAAATCAGTTGACCTGCTCTCCTTTGTGGCAGCCCTTCAAATACTGGAATACTGCTATCACGTCCCTCCAGTCCTTCTTTTCTCTAGACTAGCCAAACCCAAACCCTGCAACTTTTCTTCATATGTTTTAGTCTCCAGGCCTTTAATCATCTTAGCTGCTCTTCCCTGCACTTTTTCCAAAGTCTCAACAGATTTTTGTTTAAGATATGTTTGTTTGTATTTTATTATTTTTTATTTGATCTGGTAGGACAGGGAGAGGCAGTCCCATCCATAACCTGGCTTCATGCCATGGAGGGCTTTAAAGGTGATAATCATCTTCTCGAATTGACTTGGAACAAAAACAAGAGGCAATGCAGCTCACACAACAGAAATGCAACATGGGCAAACCTAGGGCATCTGGACCAGTTTTAACTTTTGGTTAGATTCAAGGGTAATCCCATACAAAGCACATTGCAGTAGTGACCAAGGCATGAGTGACTATGAGATGTGTAACTTGGTATCATTGGCAAACTGGAGGCAATCCGGTTAAAAACAGCACATATTTTTAGTTAAAATAATCATTTTGGCAAATTATTTACACCCATTTAATTTAAATGAATAAAACTGCATGTAAAGGAAAGATTTATTACATTAAGATACTTCCATATGTTGTTGATCCAGAGGTAAGTTCTTTGAGAGAGGTGGGCAGTCTAGGAACATGAAATGAAGAATGAATGAATGAATGAATGAATGAATGAATGAATGAATGAATGAATGAATGAATTAATTAATTAATTAATTAATTAATTTTTGGGTGAGATGCACTTTTTGAATCTTTCTTAATTCAGCAAGTCCCAATTGGGTGTCAGATTGGGGATTCTGGAAGTCATAAGAACATATATATGTAGGGAGTTTGGTTGGAGATTTTAAATGTGACATCATTGCCATTGTTCAAAATTATACTAGGCAAATGAATGAGTGGGATTGATCAAAATTGTTAAGAAGCTGGCTTATGTGATATCTGAGAGTGTGAGTTATGAAGCAGAAACTGCACGGTTCAAATGTCAATGCTACCATGAAACATTTGGTTGGCGGAAGGACAAACAAGAATATCTAACTTCAAGTGCTTGAAAACCAAGGGAAAATAGTCTTGCACTGCCATCTGTTGTTGGCTGCTGAGTTCCAGCCCTTAAAGACTGACATTCAGTTTAAATGAATCCAACAAAAACTAATCTGAGCTAATCCTTTTGATGCAGGATTTGCAATGGATCCCTTCCTATAAAACAAATTTGTGAAACAAATAGGTAGGATACTTTTCACACTTGGAAGACATAGTATTATCACAAAAGATGCCAATCTCCACAGCAAATCAAGAGGAGACAGCTGTCCCGTGTTCTGTCAAGACATGTGTTTTTTCAAGCTTTTAAAAGCATTCAAGTGGATTGAAATGAATAAAGAACTATATTGCCAAAAAACCTAGAATTTATTTAATTTAGTGTAGTCATGCACTGAGATTCTTTAAAGGAGATTTTCTCTCTCTCTCTACTAAGTGACAAAATATCTCTCACAAAAAAGCTTAGCTAGATCAACCATGTATTTTTTTTTCCTCTTATCTTTTTTTTTCTTATCTTTTCAGCTGTAGGCAGCTGAAATTTGCATTATCAATACTTCTGAAGTCATTGAGGTTTGCACCAAGGAGGCATCCTGACTATGTTTGTTTTCTGTGTGGACTAAGGGACCTTGCAGGTCATCTAGTCCAACCCTCTGCCCAAGCAGGAGACCCTACATCTGCCTCTACCTAGGATTGAACTCACAGCCTCCTTATTGGGAGGCGAGAGTTCCACCTCTAGGCCACAGCAGTCCTTCTAAAGCAAAACCTTCTTTGGATTGACCTTGATTCCTGGGACTTTCAAAGAGATGAACTACTTCATCAATATGGAAATAATTTCCTACATTTTACTGTATGACGGTATGAATTTTCAACTCTAATCAATGACCATGAAGGTTTCTGATGTTTCCCCATTGAAGTACCAGTTAGGTCAATCCTGCTTAGTTTTCAGGACAAGGTCAGCCAGTTGCTGTCACCTAAGAGACATGTATGCACTGGAACAATTTAGCATACCTGAGGGATTTTTGCAAATATTGCACTATTAAAGCTTTCTCTGCGTGAATATATCTTCTAAGCCAGGGGTGTCAAACTTGCGGTGTCACATTTTTGCCACATGACATATCATGACTTTCCCCCCTTTTGCTAAAATGGGGGTGGGCATGGCCAGCACATGACACATCCAGCCCCTCAGGCCGCAAGTTTGACACCCCTGTTCTAACCAATCCAAACCCTTCTATGGCTGAGCTTATACAGTGGTTGAACCTAAAATTTAACATGATTATCCTTTCATAAAGCTCCATTTCCACAGGCATTTGGTCTGGGAGTTTGGGTGAACACTGCTGATATTTATTTGTGTGTGTGTGTGTGTGTGTGTGTGTTGTTGTTTTAGCCAGGGCATCGTGGGTTATAATGTTGTTATAGTAATTGTTGTACAACTTCCAGAGTCACTACATTTAAATAGACCACACAGCTTGGTCTATCTTAAGACAAGCCCAGCCAGTTGTGACTTACTTGGAAAACATGGTTAAGGAAATAACACAGCGTGATTGGTGATCATAACATAATTCCTGCCCCAGGGAATTTTCCCACTCTGAAACAACAGCTGCATTATTATTGTTCCCCCCCCCCCCTTTTTTCCTTGTCATCTTTTATTTAGTGACTTCTGAGGGCACTTTTCTCAAACATGCAATCTCCCGCCAAGCCAAAGTACAATTCCCACTATCCCCTTATACCAGGGGTCTGCAAAGTCGGCTCTTTTAAGACTGGTGGACTTCAACTCCCAGAATTCCCCAGCCAGCTAGGCTGGCTGGGGAACTCTGGGAGTTGAAGTCCACCAGTCTTAAAAGAGCCAACTTTGCAGACCCCTGCTTTATACCACAATTTAGCTCTCAGAAGGCATCACAAATTTCTCTATAATGTTAAAATGAATAGGATAAAAGCTTTCCTCCTCTTTTTAACCTATCTTGATGAAAAGAAACAACTTGCACATGTAAAAGTTGTGGCTGTGAGAACAGACTGGTGATTTCTGAAAAACAATTGTATGCCAAATGCTTAGGCCTTTAAATGCCACCCAATATAAAGTGATGCAGATGGGATCATTTCCAACATAGATGCTGCCGGGAATCTTCCTTAAGTCTGAAGGCTCAAAGGCACAACTCTGCTTTCTGTTTCTGAAGATGGTCTTCACCCCCAAAATGCTGGATCTCTCTCTTAGTCACTGTCCCATCTCTGAATCTTATGTGCTATCATAAAGGATGAAAGAAGTCAAATAGTAAGAACTTTTTTTTCAGTTCATATAGCCGTTATAACACAGGCTGTCTGATAAATTCCATCAGTGAAAACATCACACAGAACTAAACAGTGTTAGGCATGGCACTGTGTCTAATTTCAGGAATGGAAAAAAATAAATGGGTCTGCTGCTGGCTTTAACAGTAACCTGATGTGAAGCTTCTGACATAAGTAAAATAAGCATCTGCTCACATCTGTAGGACAAGTTTCTGATAAGAACACAGCTGTAGGGGCTGAGAACTGAGACATGGGTAGTTTACATTAACTTTGGTTTATTTTGACAACTGAAGTTGCTTAACAGTTTGGAACCTGCTTTCTCTCATTTGAAACAATCTCTCCCTCTAGAGAGAGGGAGGGAGGGAGGGAGAGGATATATATGTGTATATTCTACAGAGGAATAATTAGTCTGTCATCTGCATCTCTATAGCTGTCTGGTTTGGCACTGCAACCAAGCAAGAGAGACACAGACTTCAACAGATAGTTCGAACTGCAGAAAAAACAATCGCTACCAGCCTGCCTTCCACAGGGCCTGTATACTGCACAAGCCAGAAAGAGCCCTGTGAAAATATTACAGACCGCTCACATCCTGGATATAAACTGTTTCAATTTCTACCCTCAAGATGACTCTATAGGGCATTGCACACTAGAACAACTAGATATAAGGACAGTTTTCCCCCATGCCATCATTCTGCTAAACAACTAATTCTCACAACACTGTCAAACAATTTAGTAAGGCTGTATTGCTATTCTTCTCATCTTTCCTATTACCTATCTCCTTTTAAACTTATGACTATAACTTTATTGCTGGTATTTGTACAATTTATATTGTTTTTAGTTTCCTAGTACATTGATTGCTTATTTAGTATTATATGACAATGACTGTGTTGTATCTTATGATATCTTATGAATGTATTTTTATGGTGACTATGATTTATCACTTATAGCTTTCATATACAATGAGATACACTAAAGACAAATTCCTTATGTGTCCAATCACATTTGGCCAATAAAGAATTTTATTCTATTGTTGGAAGAAATATCCATCTGTTTCAGTTGCAAATGGAGAGAAAAACACTGGAAATATGGAGGCTGATTGGAAAGATGGTTTACTGATGGACAGGACTACAAGGGTTTGAAGTCCTGAGCAGCTGAGCACATGGAGGAGATAGAGGTAGCTGTACCCTCTTTTGGGCCTTGCCCTTGAGCTTCCTGTTCCTGTGCAAGAAATGTATTCTATTGGTTGTCAGACTCCCAGGGGTCCTATGCAGGGGTCATAGCTGAGGTTATCTGAGATAAGTTTGGTTGAACCTTGCGGGGTGGTGTAATGTGCCCAGGTGATTTTGCAATGCAATGAGTCCTGCTGCTAGATGGGTAGAGGGCTAACCCTATTTAATTTTATTTAATTTAATTTTATTAAACTTGTATCCCGCACCTATCTCCCCGAAGGGACTCAGGGCGGCGCACAGGCAATTAAAAATATAAACATATATAAATACATAAAAACGTCATAAATACTGTTATAATACAAACTGATTAAATTTAGAAAGCCCGTGCTAAAATTCAATAAAATCCCACTAATTAAAACATTTGGCTAATTTAAAACTCAATCTGATTAGATGACCTCAGGGGCCTAGGCTAAGCCGGCTTGATGGAAAAAGTGCATCTTCAGACACTGGCGGAAGAGGCGGAGGTCTGTGATGGTCCGAAGTTCGGGGGGAAGGTCGTTCCAGAGGGCTGGGCCCGCCACAGAGAAGGCCCTTCCCCTGGGAGTCGCCAACCGGCATTGCCCGATCGACGGCACCCGGAGAAGACCCTCTCTATGGGAGCGAATCGGTCAAAGGGACATGTGAGGTAAGAGACAGTCTCGCATATAGCTAGGCCCCGTGCCATGGAGCGCTTTAAAGATGGTTATCAACACCTTGGAGCGCACCCGCACCCACAATTTAATTTAATTTAAATTAAATTACATTTTTCTCATCCAGGGAAATATAATATTCTGCCTTTTTAGTATTTCCTAGAATAGTGATGGCTAACCTTTTCCTCATTGCATGCCAAAAGCGGGGGGAGCACAGGATGGTTGTGTGCGGGCGTACCCACACCCATAATTCTATGCCCCCGCCCTCCCACCCTCGCTTTTGGCATGCGATGGACCCATTTTTCGCCCTCTCCAGGCTTCCTACGGGCAACCCGGAAGTTCGGGAACAGACTTCCGGTTTGCCCATAGGACCGTTTTTTACCCTCTGGGGGGTGAAAAATGGTCCTATGGGCAACCTGGAAGTTTGGGAATGTTCAGTGAACATTTTTCACCCTCCAGAGTCTTCAGGGAAGCCTCTTGAAGGCTGCAAAGAGCAAAAAATGGCCCTACGGGCAAATCAGAAGTCACTTTTTGGAGGGCGAAAAATGGCCGAAAATGAAGGCTGAAGTCAGCTGGCCAGTGCACTCAAGTACACGGAAGCTGACAGGGCAATGCCTCACGTGTGGCACACTTGCCATAGGTTCACAATCACTATCCTAGTATATTTCATTCCTCTAGAAAAGGGGTGGGTGTTGACTTTTTACAATGGATGGATGGATGGATGGATGGATGGATGGATGGATGGATGGATGGATGGATGGATGGATGGATGGATGGATGGATGGATGGATAGATAGATAGATAGATAGATAGATAGATAGATAGATAGATAGATAGATAGATAGATAGATAGATAGATAGATAGATAGATAGATAGATAGATAGATAGATAGATAGATAGATAGATAGATAGCTATTGTGCTCACAAAATCTGCACAAGTGATTTAGAAATATGGTAGCCTTACTAACTAGTGCTCCATTAAAATGTATGTCTTCATTGGCCCAATATGCTCCATAACTGCTTTTATTGTTTTGGTTTTAGTTTTTGCTTTTACGCTGTAACTTGATCCATGGAAAAGTAGGGAACAGAAAGACTAAAAGCACATATCATTGTTTCCTTTAAAATCTGTAGTGAGTTTATATATATATTGCTTTAATGGCATAAAAGGAAAATCATAAGTAACAGATCACTGTTTCGTCCTCTTCATGACTGAATGAATAAGCAACCTTCCAATATAGCAAGCTAGAGAATTCTGGGAGTTGAAGTCCACGCATCTAAAAACTGTTGAGGTGGAGAAACTAGATCATCTTGTAATGAAAATAAATAAATCTAACAAGAAAATTCCTCACCCCCAAGCATGCCATCTTTTGCATATGAATAGGATTTGCCTAATTCCATCAGACCCTTCCCAGTCCCAGACAAAGCTGCCTGCAATCCTATCTAGAGCAAAAGAGAAGCAGCCCTCACCAACTCCCTAGCCAGCATTCCCAAATTGTCCAGACAATCAGATCCCTAGTATTTCCCACCTTTTAGCTCTCGACTTCTGTGAAAATCTTTGCTTTTCCATTGTTCAGGGTCTTTCTTTCTTCTAAAGCAGGCACCCAATGATTATTCCAATAAATGTGGTTCTTCTACAGTTTAACAAATTCCTTCTATCTTAACAATGGATGTTGAAGAAAGTGAATCATCCTGTTAGTGGATGTTAATCATTTGTCTGTGTTTTGCTGAACTCTGCGTCAAACGAAGGTCAACATTATTGAGAAGTTACACATATCCTCATACATTAAACAGCTTTACTTCTTTGTATATGTTTACATTCTAGAGATCATAAAGTATGTGGAGACCAGTTTTAGACAATTGGATGGACAACTTAGCACTTGTATGTTATCCTATTGTGGCTTGATGAAAGAACAGGCTCTTAAGAATAGCACAAGTGATATAATCCTGTTTAATCTAAGCTCTGTTTTTCCTTTGTTTATCCCAACTTTGTAGCTATTTTTGTATGTTTTGCTCCTTTTAAAAAAGTATAGGAATTTCAAAGCTTCTCAACAAAATCCATTCTGACTATAGCTTTAAAGGGTGCTGTTTTAATCAACATCTATTAAGATAATTCCATTAATTCCCAAAATTTAGACAAGATTGAAAACCCCTAAAAGACAACAATGACAGGTCACTTCCATATTTTTGCCAAGAAAAATAACTTACCTTATATTAAACTGCCCTAAACCAGTATTTTTCTATTTTTTGAAGTTGTGTGGATTTCAACTTCCAGAATGCTATTACCAGGAGTAAACTACTGTCTGGTGTTTATCAGACCAAGAACTGAATAAACCTGGCACTTAGACCACCTGATCCAACAGCCAGTGTCTAAAGACACATCTTTTTCAGCAAGCCGGCCTAGCCTAACCTCCCGCTGGGGCTATTTTAGATAGTTTTAAATTGGGGTTTTTAATCTGGTTTTTAGCATAGGATTGTTTCTAGTAATTTAATATGCTTTTAAATTTTGTATATTCTGTCTTATCTGATTTTAAATTCCTGTGCGCCGCCCTGGGTCCCTCGTGGAGAAGGGCGTGATATAAATCGAATTAAAAAAAATAAATAAGGCTCCTATATTTCACATTTACATATCCACAAATTATATGTAGTTTACATTTAATTTGTAAAGGGAAACTGACTTGGAACTTAGTCCCTGGCCAGGCCAAGGACCACCACTGTGATCATCATCCTTCCTGCTCCTAGGAGCCAAAGATCACCCTGCTTCCATCCTTTAGATTTCAATGGAGAAACACATTTTGGCCAAGACTCATGCAGTATCAGCCAACGAAAAAGACATGGCTCGGGACCTAGCTATCTGCGGGATCGGATCCTGCCTCACACATCCTCACGGCCGATTCGCTCCCACAGAGAGGGACTTCTCCAGGTGCCGTCCACTAGACTTTGTCAGCGGGCGACGCCCAGGGGAAGGGCTCTCTCTGTGGCGGGCCCGGCCCTCTGGAACGACCTTCCCCCCGATATTAGAACGACCACGGACCTCCGCTCCTTCCGCCTGAAATTGAAGACTCATCTTTTCCGCCTGGCCGGCCTAGGGTAGTCTCTCTCTCTATGGGTTTTTTAATGTCTATTTATATTTAGTGGGGATTTTTAGTTAATGGGATTTTAGCACAGGAATTAGTTTACTCTGTTTTAAATTTATATGTATTTTGTATATTTATTGCTTTTATTCTCCCTGTGCACCGCCCCGAGTCCCTGTGGGGAGAGGGAGCGGTTAATAAATTCAACATTATTATTATTATTATTATTATTATTATTATTTATTATTATTATTATTATTATTATTATTATTATTATTATTTATTATTATTTATTATGTGCTGGAAAGGGAAATAAATTTCATGAGAAAATGTGATAATTTTAGCAGCTCATTAAAGGTGGAATCTAAATCATCCAAATAAATACATGGCAGGCAAAAATGCAATATGCATCTATTTGTACAGCCTAGGGGTAGTAGTCCTCAACAAACCACAACAGAGCTCCAATTTTCTGTTGCTAAGTAGGACAAGTAGAATTTGTCCCATTTTACAGTCTTTCTGCCACAATTGTTAAAGGAATCACTGAAGTTACGTCACATCAGTGGTGTATTAACCATTAAGCAGACTAAGCACATGCTTAGGGCACCAGGCTCAAGGGGGCACTACAAAGTTGAGAAAGAAAGAAAAAACCAATGAAGATTTGTATGCACGAAGGAAGGGGAACCAAGATTTGTCGGTCCTTAGAGCACCAGTGAGCCTTAATCCACCACTGAGTTAAGTTAGTAACATGGCTAAGTGACTTTGCTTGTCAGACGTGGTAAAAAGTGATCACATGACCCCAAGACACTGCAACCTCATAAATATGACTCAATTGCCAAGTATCTGAATTTTGATCACCTGAACATGGAGATCCTTTCTAGGGCTTAGCCCTGGAAATCCCTTCAAAGTGGGTGAGAGAGCCTCTGTTTTTAGAATCGAGGCAATAACACCCTAGAACAGTGATGGCGAACCTATGGCACGGGTGCCACAGGTGGCACGCAGAACCATTTCTTAGGGCACGCAAGGCATTGCCCTGTCAGCACTAGCGCACATATGTGCGCTGGCCAGCTGATTTAGGCCTTCTTTTGAGGCCGTTTTTCACTCTCTGGAGGCTTAAGGGAAGCTCCTGAAGCCTCTGGAGGTGGGGAGGGGAAGCTGTTTTCACCCTCCCCAGGCTCCTAGAAAGCCTCTGGAGCCTGGGGAGGGCGAAAAAAGTGCCCCAAAGGCAGGGGGTCACGCATATAGCATTATGGGTGTGGCACGACCCCCTACGTTCCCCCCGCTTTTGGCACGCGAGCCAAAAAAGGTTAGCCATCATTGTCCTAGAACAGGGGTCTGCAAAGTTGGCTCTTTTAAGACGGGTGGACTTCAACTCCCAGAATTCACCAGCCAGCTATGCTGGCTGGGGAATTCTGGGAGTTGAAGTCCACCCGTCTTAAAAGAGCCGACTTTGCAGACCCCTGTCCTAGAATGTCAGCTTGATCAATTACCCAGCCAACTCTAAGTATTCCTTTCCACCCACCTTTCAGATTTCATCTGCACCATCTCTCTGAAAGATTTCCGGGCTGTGCATTGATCATATATCACAGGGCGCTCAGCCTGTTTTACCTGCTTGCTATTATGACGTACACAAAAATAACAACAACAAAGGGTGAGGCCTCTTTTCTGGATGTCGCCATGTCCGGGTTCTCGGTTTGCTGAGAACGTTTTCGTTCCTTTTCTGCTGGGTCGTCCGGATTTTTGCAGCTAGCTGAGCCTCAGACTGCTTCTGACTTCGGGGCCTGTTTTTTTGCCGTTGTCTTCCTATTTTTCTCCTTCCTACCAGCCTAGCCTGCAGCCTTGATGTTCTCACTGGTGGAATTCCATCCAGATGTTAACCGAGGCCGGCCCGATTGCGTAACTTCCGAGATCAACCAAGGTCAGAGGGGATGCCCGCTTAGGATACATTAAGCTGACCTCCAACAGGTTAGACGTTTTCAAGGTATGGCAGGAAAAAGCTTCGTGGAACTGGGCTGCACCGATACCAAAAACGACCCCACCCTGTTTCTGCAAAACAGAGCTGCAAAAGGCGAGGCGAGATGGATCGAAAGTGTTCAATTAACAACTTCGTCCTTTAGCGCAAGAACCGATTTCTCGTTCACCTCGAACTTCTTTTCCCCCCCCCTCGCTATTTACACGACACGGCTTTTGAAACCATCCATAGCAAAGACGTATAGAGAGCAAGAGAGTAAATCACCGATCTTCAACAACAAAGAGAGAGAGAATTCGGTTTCCCATCCCGTGAAACTGGGAGTTGTTTTAATCTTTAAAGTGGGTAGCAAATAACCAATCGACCACTAGATGGCAGCAGATACTGAAATGCCAGCTCTTTTTTTGCTTTCTAGGAGCCCTTCGAATTTGCACGGCTCCCACCTGTTCAGCCTTAACCTTAAAAGTTGCCAATACCAATACTGTAGCTTTGCTCAGCAGACGGGAGGATAGTGCCTAAAACTCTTGTTCCAAGGACCTTACGACCGCAACAGATTTGATTTTCTGGGACAGCCCAGCCAGGTTTGTCCTGCGCAATTTATAATCGTACCGAATCCTCCACCGCTGCTTCCCCGTTCTGGGTTTTAAACGTCAGGATAGGAAACTTCAGCAGCATCCACCCGTATACATTAAAGGGCTCGTTTAGTTTAGTTAGTTTAGTTTATTCGATTTGTATCCCGCCCTTCTCCAAAAGGACCCAGGGCGGTGCACAGGAATTTAAAATAACATACAGAGTAATACAAAATACAAAAATTTAAAAACCTATTAAATATCAAAACCTGTACTAAAACCAATTAAAATCCCCCATTTTAAAACTATCTAATACTAGTCACAGTGGAGGCTATGTTAGGCTGGCTTGATGAAACAGGTGTGTTTTTAAACACTGGCGGAAGAGGCGGAGGTCGGTGATGGTACGGAGTTCAGGGGGTAGGTCGTTCCACAGGGCAGGGCCCACCACAGAGAAGGCCCTTCCCCTGGGTGTCGCCAGTCGGCATTGTCCGGCCGACGGCACCCTGAGAAGGCCCTCTCTGTGGGAGCATATCGGTCTAAGGGATGTATGGGGCAGGAGACGGTCTCGCATGACGTTGCTGTCCCTAACCTTTTTGTCTAAGCAGAGGTCACCTATGGAGATTTTGTCATCCAGGTCATGGTTGTCCCAAAGATGCTTCCCGTCCCCCCCCTCCCAAATTTTTCTTTGGAAACGTTGAAGAGCTGAAGCAGCTTCTTGGATGAGAAGCAAAAAGTCTTCAAAGCAAAACCAGAAAATCCAGTTGCCTCTTGAAAGGGGGAGGGAGCACCTTTGGGACTACGCAGAGAGCATGTAGGTAGCCCAGATAAGATCTATCAGGACATAAATCCTGAAGCATTGAGTATTGCCAAGAGTCACAGCAGGTGAACTCTGCTCATATACCATAATGGTTCATTGGATATATTGCAATTGGCTGGGCCAATGGCAAAAAAAAATATGTCTAAAACATCTTATAAATCATAAAAGCTGAGGGTGAGCCCAATTGTTATGGAACCTGCCTGCAGTTGGCCTAATTTCTTTTTCTGGCTGCCACCTCCCATTTGCATCTTAACACAATAGTTAACTTAATTACTGATTCAAACAGCAGCTGCCCCCTTTATTTATGCTCCATTGCACTCAACTGAAATGCAACTACCAGGTATGCATCCGCACTTCCTTTTTCTCCTAATATTTATTTGCAAGCTCATATTGCTCCATTAATTTACGGTTAGGTATTATATTATAATTTAGATAAATTTAATAAAAATCTACACACCACCATGGAAAAATAAACCAGGCCAAATGAAAACACTGGTAGGCAATCACTGAAAATCACCATTAAAAAGCTTACTTTTGAATTTGCCCTTTGATTGTGGCAAAATTGTTCAAATGCCAGTGAAGTTTGTTTGGAGTAAAGTTATAATTCACTTAAGCTGTTTTGTTTAAGAACATTGTTTATAACGGCTTGCCGTTTCTAAAATGCTTTTTTCTTCGTTTACTGGGAACATGCAAAACCCAGACAGGCTGCTAGAAGGCAAAATCACAAAATTCCGCCTCTCAGCCATCTCATCATGCGATCAAACTCACTGGGAAAGGCAGAAATGACTAGACACCATCAAAGACCAACCAGAGCATAAACTGAAAGCTGTACAAAATCAGAAAATGTGAAGAACTTGGTCCATAGAATTACTGAATCAGGCCTGATTGGACCAATAGCAGAATCACCTTTAATAATGGAATCCAAGAGGTAAAGGATTCTGTACCATCTATTGATTGTACATGCCTTGCAATGTACTAGAATTAGGCAAATCATATTGCTTTTGTTTTACCATAAAAGATAAAAAATACATTGTAAAATATAGTGTCCTTTGGAAAAAGTGGGCTTTGCATTAAGGATTCTTTGATTATTGGGGGGGGGGGGGGGAGCCTTCCAATATGAAAAACTAGTTTGGAAGATACAATATGGTCATGGTATCATACTACTTTTGACCCCCGTAAAGTATTTGCATTTAGTACAAGCTTGGTCAACTACTTTATTACATGAGTTATCAGTCTTGAAAAAGGCTTGGCAGAAGTGCTGTATTTCTCACTGGATCTATATTCATAGAGCACATTAAACCAGAAGCTAGGTGAGCAAACTGCTGACTTATTAAACTGCACCGTATTAAATTATTGTTATACTCACTACTCGTACAACTGAGCCACTTGGTATCAATTGAAATGACCTGTTATCTTCATTTCACAACAGATCACTTAAAATTACCTAAACAGCTTTTTATACTGTTAACAGTTCTATTTTCATTTTGAAGAATTCAGTGCAATTATTTTGTTGTTAGTTGCAAAGCCGTGTATACCGTATTTTTTGGAGTATAAGATGCACCCAGGTTTTGAAGAGGCAATTTTTTTAAAAAAAGTAGGTAGGTAGGTAGGTAAAGGGAGAGAGAAATACAGTAGGTAGGTAGGGAGAGTGCGTAGATAGGTAGATGGATAGAGAGAAATAGAGAGAAATACAGTAGATAGGTAGGGGGGGAGAGTAGGTAGAGGAGGAAGATAGAGAAATACAGTAGGTAGAGAGAATGTAGATAGGTAGGGGGATAGAGAAATACAGAAGATAGGGAGAGAGAACAGGTAGGTAGGTATATAGAAGGGGGAGAAATACAGTAGATAGGTAGATAGGTAGGTAGAGTAGGTAGGTAGATGTTTCCAGGTGTATTTACCTATGTGCTTGAGAAGGGGAAAAAACCCTTTTTACACTTTGCAAACCTCCCCCAAACGGCCAAACCTCCCCCAAATGGGCCCGTTTCACAAAAATGGGCCTGTTTTTTTCAAATAAAAGGAATGAATAGCCTTGGAGGGGCTTGCAGAGTGCTCCTTTTTTTGCTCATTTCTGCCCTCCCCAGCCCCCAGGAGCTCTCTGGAAGCCTCCATAAGGGTATGAGCATGGTCATTTTGGTGAAGGGGCGAGGTTTCAGGAGGCAAAAAAATGCTGTATTCGATGTATAAGACGCACCCAGATTTTCAGCCTCTTTTTAGAGGAAAAAAGGTACGTCTTGTACTCCAAAAAACGGTAGTTATACCAAAATATCATTTACCTAAATATTTCTTATTCTCAATCAGGGCTAGCTGTAGTATACCATTACTTCATGAACCTTTCATTAGCTGCAAAGTACTATTCCAAATATCAAATATTAAGTAGAAGTTATAGAATGCATTACAGTAGAATATGCTACAAAATATATCACAACAGGCAAGGAACATTTGGGAAAATGCAGCAAGTTGCAATACCATGTCCAAAGTGAGGTACAGCTTTCCAACTATCTTTTTTATGTTTTATAACCCTATTTCTGAAAGGTAATATCTAAGTGCAATCCCATGTTAAAAACGCAGCTCTCCCACAGCTTTGAAAGAAAAACACAGATTTATTTTAAAAAAAAAAAAGGTTTATTGTGAGATTTGACCAGTATGTTTGGAAATATGGCCAAGGCAGCAAACAAATACTTGGGAATGATTCCCAAAACCAAAAGCTTTATTTACAGCTGGTGTAAAGCTCAATTAACCAATTTAAAACATTTAACATCCCAATTTTCAATTTCTAGAGTATACTGAGAAAATGTTCAGAATTAGATTTTTTTAAATACAAAAGAATTAGTTTCTTCAAAGAACTCTAGCAATATACATAAAGCTACACACTTCTGATTTAATGAAGTGAGCAAGAAAAAGATTATCAAAAAGAGAATACAATTAGTTCAGTAACTTTCTGATGGTCCACATTTACAAAGTTGTTACAACCCTCCCCTCCCCTGGTTCAGTCCCTTTCCCAAAAGTCACATACTTACCACAACTATTAGCAAGTATGGTTTTAAAAGTTCCAAGGCAACCCACACAATTCAGTTGCCGCTATCTACAGATCTTGACCTTGAGCGTGATCTCTGGCGATCAACAGAAGCAGGAGACTTTGATCTACTGGAGGAAGCACGTTTTTGACTCTTTTCAGGAGCAGGAGATCGACTAAGTGATTTTGATTTGCTACGGCTCCTGCTCCTGGATCTGGTGTAAGATTTGCGGCTTCTTGATCGAGAACGGCTACGGGATCTTGAAGAGCTCCTGCTACGGGATCGAGACCTGCTTCTAGACCTACTGAGAAAGTTAAATATCCATGTTAGGTTAGGTTTATACTGACCACAACTGTGTATACATAAGCATATTTTAGCTGAGTTCTTACCTGTGCCTTTTGCTGCCCTCAATTAGTTTGATTTTCCTTCCATTGATTTCCTTGCCAGAAAGTTTTTCAATGGCATTCTTTAGATCACTATAAGAGGCAAACTCAACTACCCTAATTAAAAAAAGAAATACAGCTTATATATTAAACTATCAATGCTTAAACTTCCCAAAAAAATCTACTTTGGAGATGATTTCTCCCAAGTTATCTTTTGCAATATATTACAATGGTTCCAAAATACTTACCCTTCATTTAATTTGGGCCTGTGTGCATCTGCAAATGTTACTTCCCCAGCTTGTCTCATGAAGTCTTTGAGATCCTATCACAAGATTAAACATGTTAGATAAAGGAGGTAGACAACATTTATCAATTAATAAAAATTACTACTGCAAAAAAAGATGTTAACAATTAAAACGTGGCAAATGCCACACTTGTAGATAATTCCATATTTGATACAATATATCAGGGCACGAAATAAATGAAAACAGCATATTGCTTTAAGCAAAATGCTCAAATCATAAGTTATTTGTCTATACATTTTTACACAACTGAATGCAAGACAGTTTACTTGTATGAAAGCATTCTGAAATGTCTTACAACTAAACAGCACATTTACAAAACAAAAACCAGTTATTTTGTGCCCCATATGTCATTAAAAATATAGTTTACTTTACCTTTATTAACATTTCCCTAGGCTAGCCAAGCAGCAAACTGCATTAAGCGATCGAAGATACCACCACGGAACATGCCCGACTGGCTCTTCGCCAACCATTTGAAGAGAACTACCCAGTCGATGGAAGCCTTTAATCGCACAGCCCTCCCTATTAGCAGACTACTGTCGGATCCAGACATTCTCTACTCTTGTGAAGTTACACCAAGGATCACTTTACTGCGATCAGGATTCCAAGGACCACCTAATTCGTATCTTTTCAACTCTCGATCACGATCTCTTATTTCGAAGCGTTAGAGGAAGTACAGTTCTCAACTTAGGAATCAGATCTCGTTAACTTTCGGGGATCGCTGCAACCCGGCACTCTAAGGAAGTGCACCGATTACGTCTAGACCGGCAAACACAGATCTAGAGGTGGCCAACTGAAACACTGGAGGAGCTGACTGGAAAAGTCAACCAGGCCCAACCAAGAGTGACCAAGACAGAACGATTAGGATAACCCACAGGCACTCCTCGTCATAAGGCCAACGACACAGATAGGCTGGCAAATAAAATGGATTTTTAAAGTGGTTAAAATGGAGTTTTAAAACAAGATAAAATTACATTAAAATACTATTAAACTACTTTTGAACAATGCATTTAAACATTAATTAATAATTTTGATAAATGTTTTAAATTTAAGATAAAAAATAGCTTTTAATAAAAAATTTACATATTACATACCCATTAAATGAAGTCTAAGATAATCATGTTTAACAAACCTGCCAGCTGACCCGAGAAGACAAATTTTCTACAATGAGACGATTTTCTGTTCTTACAGGTGGTGCATTTCTAGCAAAAAAAATAATGTTCAGTTCCATTAGTTATGCCTGCAGAAAGTTAAACTGAGCATCAACCTATGTTCTTTGCATAGTATTTACCTTCTGTCATTTCGTGGACGGCGGCTGCTAAAACGATCAGAATAACGCCCTCTGCCTCTTCCACCTCTAGAGCGGGCTCTAGCATGTTCGATTGTAACTCTTGAAAGCAAAATAGTTACACCTATTTATAATACAACAGTCCATTCCATCTTTGTGACATTAATATGAGAACACTAATTATGACTCCTACCAGTTTCAGACAAATAGGCCAACCTGAACATACTGAAGTCAAATATATTTGAAAAACATTTGTTTTGGCTATTGTCAAGCATACAATAAAACATGTACAAGGGTTATGAAATGTTACCTTTCACTGCAGAGTTCTTTTCCATCCAATTCATAGACTGCATCATCAGCATCTCTGGGATCTTCAAACTCCTGTTAAATAACAAAATAATGCATCAGCAATTTACTGAAGAGCATCTCTGGTTAGTTCCAAGTTTCTTAATGGCAAATAACAGCAACCAGTTAATTTGTGTTTTGGTCCATTGAATTTATTCCAAATCATTAAAGACTACATTTTAACTTGTTTTTTTTAAAACTTACTACCAGTTCCACATATTACAAAGTGTATTGCCATTGCAAAGATCATTCTTAAAAGACCGAGGGCTCTGAAGGGGCTACCAAAACCACGGTAGCTCTCTCTTCCCATAGGAAGTAATCCACTTCACCGCTACAAAGTGCTGATTGCACGAAGCTTTTTTTTTTTACCGCTTACCACAAATCCAAAACCTCTCTTCAAATCAATGTCTCGGATGCGTCCATATCCCTTGAAGAATCTCTCTACATCCTTCTCTCTGGCGGCTGGATTCAGCCTTCCGATGAATACGCGACAACCACTCATGGTACCGTTTTAGAGTAGCTGCAGAAGGAAAAAAATTAAAAGAAAAACAATTAACGTAAAAATTCAAGTCGGCAAACCGAGTCTTAAAAAAAAAGAAAAAAAGATGGCCGCCGCCCAAGAGGAGCAGCAGCAGCAGCAGCCAACTCGATTCATTGCCGCAGTACCTCCTCCTCCCTCGGTTGCCGCAGTCTGACATCAGGGAAGGCAGAACCCACGCAGGGCCCATCGCCCCGCCCTGCCGCTCGTTCCAACCAGCCACCGAGTTCCGCCTCCCACCGTCCAACTGGAAAACGCCACCTCGGTTCCGCCTTTTCTCCAGGCAGCCTAAGCAGCGAAGTTACGGAGAGCTGCGCATGCGCCTTGCACACGACCGCCCATCAATCCTAGCCCTTTTGATTGCTTTCACGAAATGGCGGCGCGGCCGCACCCCAATGTTCCAGGCCAATGTTACCTCTCCTGGCTTTTTTTCTGTTAAGAGGAAATGTAATCACTCACACACACACACACCGCAGACGGTTTAAGGTACCTTTAAAGCTTCTCCCACTTAATCAGACTTATACAATGCAACCGTGTCTCTCTCGCCCCCACCCCTGCTCTTCTACATCGCCTATTAAATTTGAATAGGTAGGCACTTACGATCGTCTTTTCTCGGGGTTGTTGTTTTTTCCAAGTGCAAGTGTCAACGGACAAAGACGAGCTAGCAACCGCCCCCGACGACGTCCTCGCCTCGACTGGGTAGGTTGAGCGTTAACTACGCCACAAAATGGAACCTCGTCCCACGTGATCGCGGAGGCTCGTGACCTAGTTGTCGCTCAGTGATAGGTGGAAAGGGAAGGCGGGGGAAATGAGGTCGGTGGTAGAAGGGCTCTCGGCTTGACTGAGACACTGCCTCGAGGTAGTTGGCGCATGCGCAATAGTCTATTCTCCCTCCTTTTATGTATTTTGTAGTCCGTCGAAACTACAAAAGATGGCCCCAAAGGTGCTTTTTTTTCAAGTGGCAGCTGGACTTTCTGGTTTTTCTTTGAAGACGTTTCGCTTCTCGTCCAAGATGTTTCTTCAGCTCTGGCTGGAGGGTGGGGAATGGAAGGAATCCAGCCAGAGCTGAAGAAGCTTCTTGGATGAGAAGCGAAACGTCTTCAAAGAAAAAAAAACCCCAGAAAGTCCAGTTGCTTCTTGGGTGGGTGGGTGGGTGGGGGGGGGGGAGAAGCACTTTTGGGACAACCATGACCTGGATAACTGAGAATCTCCGTTGACATTTGTAAAAGAGGATAGCGAAGCCATATTACGTAAGAGACAGGGTTAAGGGTGGGGGTGTGTGGAATAACCAAATCAAGGCTACAACGATCCGGACATCCACGAGATGGCAGCAAAGTAGCGATGGTCCGGATTGTTTGCAGCTCATAACTGGTGCGGGTAGGTACCGTAAATGGGGTGTATGTGTGTGTCGCGTACATACCATTCAAAACACCTTTCCGTAACTACTTTTTGGTACATTGTGTCTTTACCCGGGCTTTAATCTCGCCAAGTGCATCCGTACATCCGAACTAGTCTCTGTTGATTCTCTGTGTTATATAAAATATATGGGGTTGAACCAACAAGCAAGCGGCTGCCTGTTTTGTTTTGTTTTGACTTGAAACGAAGGCGGTCGCTCCCTTCGAGCTCAGCCTGTGGTCCTCCTTCCCTTCTCCGCCCCGCTGGCCCGCGTGCGACCCGGTTTCCCAGGGCTACAAGGAGGCCGGCTCGGCCGGCTCATCTTTCGACCTGTTTTTCTACTACAACCTCGGCTGATTTCCCAAGCTGCGCGGGATGGGGAGAAAGATGCCCCAAAGCGCCGAGGATCTTTCGGGGGTCTGAAAAGCCTGGAGCTGAAGGCGGGGAGGGGGGCTGCAGGTTGTGCGAGCCCGCCTCTGCGCGGAGCCAGGGGGATTCGCCTTATGGGTCGTCAATTTCCCACCTCAACAAGGCTTTGTTTTTCGGGATTCGGGGTCGGTGTCGAGGGGTAAAGCGAGGACTCCAGAGCCCCGGTCTGTTTTATGCCACCCTTCCTCGCCAACTCTTTTTAACCAGTATTTTTTTCAATCCGTTCTAGTACGCTGGGTGTTAGTACTTATAGTAGTAAATGACAATTTCTCTAGTCAGTTTCACAACTCAAAGCATGGAAGGTGCCAGGTAGCTTTTCTAATTAATTTTTAACATGCCTTTTTTGTCTGATTACTTTCACAGTTAGAGCAGGGAACTGCAGGATACATCCTTAAACCTCCTTATTCTTGGTACACTGTATTGGATTAGAGAAGATTTAGTCCTGTTCCTTTTTAATTTTAAAAAGCAGGCAGTTTGTATGAAAATGCAAAAGGACTTTATTCCTGTGCAATTTTTCAATTTTTTAAAATTTAGCATCAGTAAGACTGCAGCTTTACAGCCATCTTATCATCAGTCTTGGTTCACATGTTGCTTAAGGTGACCAGACGTCCCGCTTTTGGCGGGACAGTCCCGCTTTTGAACAATTTGTCCCATGGCGTTTTTAAAAAGTCCCAAAGTTTGGCCGAACCCTCAAAATGGCGCCCTAAGCAAGCCCTGAAGTGATCTCCGCCGCTGGTGGCTAAACAGCCCGATTGCTGCCTCAGGGAAAACTGCCTTTGAGGGAAGGTGCGCCCCGATGCCTCTGAGGCTCCGACCAGCCAGATCGGACGGGCGCTCAAAGATCTTTGCGCGGCATTCGATGCCTTCGCACCACACACACCCTTCTCGGCAGGCCCCGAGCGCCTGAGACAAGCAGCAGGAGCCACGCGACGCTTCAAAGAGCCTCAGAGAGGCATCAGAAGCCATGCAGCGCTTCCAAGAGCCGTAGAGTCAGCTGCACCGCTCAGAATGCTCCAGCGGTCTTACTATGAACAAAATCATGGCTTTTTAAAGAGTAGTACTTAACTGTATAAATAAACTGAGGCCTCTATCTTATGAAATTTACACATAACATTTTCAACATTTGCGAGGGAACTACTGTACTGCATTTATTATTAAAGAATTTGAATGTGTTTTTGCAATACCTCCGCCTCTTCCGCCAGTATCTAAAGACACATCTTTTTCAGCAAGCCGGCTTAGCCTAATCTCCCGTGGGGACTATTTTTAGAGAGTTTTAAATTGGGGATTTTAAAATTGGTTTTAGCATAGGACTAGAAAAATTTAATATGTTTTTAAATTATGTATTTATTCTTTTGTATGTTTTTAATTTCCTGTGCGCCGCCCTAGGTCCTCTGTGGAGAACGGCGGGATATAAATATGATTAAAATAAATAAAAATAAAATACAATCATATTACTTTCAGATTTTGTTTTGCTCTCACTAGGTCAGTGGTTTAACTTTCATCTCCACAGTTGTAAATTTTAACATATTAACAAACTACGGCTTTGAGAAAATGTCTTGAAACTGATAATTATCTAATGCAGTTTCCTCTAATGCGCTTGTACTAATTTTCTAAAGAAACTCTTGAATTGGAAATTCATCTTTACAGTATAAGTTATCATTCTGTCTTGTGTATTTATCTATGCTTTATGTCTATGGAGATTCTCAATCTCAATCCAGGTCACTGTTGTCCCAAAGGTTTTCTTCCCCCCAAAAGGCAAACAAACTTTCTTGTTTTTTTCTTTGAAAACATTTTGCTTCTCGTTGAAGAAGTTTCTTCAGTTCTGACTGACAGGTGGAGAATGAAAGGATTCATAATCTTTGCAGTCATCTGATTGTTAGCTCTCTGAAAGTCAGTTGAGACCACCTGGGGTTTTATCTGCACCCACAAGGTCATCTGAATCAGAGTACCAATGGGTATGGAACCTTCTTGGGACTACTGGAAGGACTGTTTTGTAGATGAGATAGCTGGTGTCATATCCTCCCCCTCTGTTAAGAGAGGATTGTTCAATTTTAACTTGATGGCCTCTTTGACCCCTCTTTCAAACCAGAGGTCCTCTCTGTCCAGAGTGTAAAATTGTTGTCTTCAAAAGAGTGACTTTGTCTTTCAGATGCAGATGGACTCCTGAATCCTGTCTTGATAGGTTTGTTCTCCTATGTTGTGCCTTGCATTCGCGAAGTGTTTGTTTTGTTTCCCTAGTATACAGATCTGTTTCTCAAATTGCATTGCATATATCATATGCTTTATTATTATTGTTGTTATTGTTGTTGTTGTTGTTATTATTATTATTATTATTATTGTTATTCGAATTTGTATACCGCCCTTTCTCCCTTACGGGACTCAGGGCGGTGAACAGGCAATGATAAAAAACAATAATAAAAACATCAATATAAATACCTATGCTAAAAACAAAAATACTAAGCCTGCTCTAAAATGCACAATAAAAACCCCAATAAAACCATATTAAAAGCTACACCAGGCGGGCCGTACGAAAAAGATGGGTCTTCAGGGCTCGGTGGAACAGGTGCAGGTCCGTAGCTTTGCGGAGGTCAGGGGGCAGGTCGTTCCAGAGGGCAGGAGCTGCCACAGAGAAGGCTCTCCCCCTGGGGGTCGCCAGCCGACATTGACTGGCTGACGGCACCCTGAGGAGGCCCTCTCTGTGGGAGCGGACTGGTCGAAGGGAGGTACTTGGTAGGAGGCGGTCTTGCAAGTGAAACGCCGCAAGAGATGCCTAGAGAGAAGATGGATGCCTAGAGAGAAGATGGAGAAGATGGATGCCTAGAGAGAAGATGGAGGTCTACCCGATCTGAATCTGACCGGACACAGGTAAGAGCCCATTTACGGACTTACATTGTGGCGCTGAGAGTGGCCAAACGTCATCATTGTGCTACTCTCATAGCATCCGCAGACAACCGCCCTGCCGCCCTGTTTAGGGTGACCCGCTCCCTCCTTCAACAGAGGGTGCGGGAAGCCCCGTTACAGGGTAGAGTAGAGGAATTTGTGATTTTTCTGCAGGAGAAAATCGCTCAGATACAGAACGAGCTAGCCCCCATTGATGGCCCAGTGGGATGCCACGAGACAGATCTTGTTTGGGAGGAGTTTGACTCCGTTACTTCCGAGGATATGGACAGGTTACGTGGGCGACTGCAAGCCACCACATGTTTATTGGACCCGTGTCCCTCCTGGCTTGTACTGGCATCCTAGGAGGTGACACGAGGCTGGCTCCAAGAGGTTGTCAACGCATCCTTAAGTGAGGGTTCCTTGCCTGCTTCCCTAAAAGAGGCTATGGTGAGGCCCCTCCTTAAGAAGCCCTCTTTGGATCCAGCTCTATTAACCAACTATCGTCCAGTCTCCAACCTTCCCTTCTTGGTGAAGGTTGTTGAGAGTGTGGTGGCACAAAGTTTTCCCGTCACCTGGAGGAAGTTGATTATCTAGACCCGCGCCAGTCCGGCTTTCGGCCCGGGCATAGCACCGAGACGGCATTGGTCGCGTTGGTCGATGATCTCTGGAGGGCCAGAGATGGGGGTTGTTCCTCCATCCTGGTCCTATTAGACCTCTCGGCGGCTTTCGATACCATCGACCATGGTATCCTATTGCATCGGCTGGGGGGGTTGGGGGTGGGAGGCACCGTTTTACGGTGGTTCTCCTCCTACCTCTCTGGCCGATCGCAATTTGTGTTGGCAGGAGAGCAGAGGTCGACATCGAGACCCCTCACATGTGGGGTGCCTCAGGGGTCGGTCCTCTCGCCTCTCCTGTTCAACACATATATGAAGCCGCTGGGTGAGATCATCCGTGGTTTTGGGGTAGAGTACCATCTCTACGCTGATGATACTCAGCTGTATATATCTACCCCAAACCACCCCAACGATGCCGTAGCGGTGATGTGCCAGTGCCTGGAAGCCGTGCGGATCTGGATGGGGCGCGCAATTTGGGTGTCCTCCTGGATGCCCGGCTGTCCATGGAAGATCAAGTGACAGCCGTGGCCAGGAGGGCGTTTTACCAGGTTCGCCTGGTTCGCCAATTGCGCCCCCTATTGGATCGGGACGCCCTTCGCACAGTCACTCATGCGCTCGTGACATCCCGACTGGGCTATTGTAACTCTCTCTACATGGGGCTCCCCTTGAGGTGCACCCGGAGACTTCAGCTGGTCCAGAATGCAGCCGCGCGAGCAATTATGGGAACCTCAAGGTTTACCCACATAACACCGCTCTTGCGCGAGCTGCACTGGCTGCCTGTCGTCTTCCGGGTGCGCTTCAAGGTGTTAGTCATCATCTTTAAAGCGCTCCATGGCTCGGGACCTAGCTATCTGCGGGATCGGATCCTGCCTCATACATCCTCACGGCCGATTCGCTCCCACAGAGAGGGACTTCTCCGGGTGCCGTCCACTAGACTTTGTCAGCGGGCGGCGCCCAGAGGAAGGGCTCTCTCTGTGGCGGGTCCAGCCCTCTGGAACGACCTTCCCCCCGACATTAGAACGACCACGGACCTCCGCTCCTTCCGTCTAAAATTAAAAACACATCTTTTCTGCCTGGCCGGCCTAGGGTAGTCTCTCTTTCTATGGGGTTTTATTATACTTAATTTATTGGGAATTTTAGTTTAGTTTAGTTTTAGTTTTAATGGGGAATTTTTAGCACAGGAATAAGGTTTAATCTGTTTTTAAATATGTTTGTATACTTGTTGTTTTTATTCTTCCTGTGCACCGCTCCGAGTCCCTATGGGGAGAGGGAGCGGTCTACAAATTAAATTATAAAAAATAAATAAATAAGTACCTAGGTCCCTTGCCATGGAGCGCTTTAAAGGTTGTTACTAGCACCTTGAAGCGCACCTGGAAAGCCATAGGCAGCCAGTGCAGCTCGCGCAGGAGAGGTGTTACATGGGAGCATCTGGAGGCTGTTGTATGTTGTTTGTTTATGTTGTAAACTGATACTAATTTTCATATATAAAAGCATTTAAGAGACTTTTTTAATCCACAGTATTTTTTTAAAAAATGCTGTAGTTAATGTGTTAGGCTTTCAAGTGAATAACACAGTAGAAGCTTGGATAAATGGGCTACCAATTATAAATTAAACTCTTGGGATAAAATTATTTTTGTAAATGTGATAAGTACTTAAATGGTTGTTTGCTGCGGAATTGTTTGGGTCCTGTTGCTAAGAAGTTGTCAGGAAAAATTGGAGTTTAAATAAATATTTGGTGCACTTTTAAGTTGTCATTTTTAACTTAAGTATAAAAGGAATTTCAAATAGCAGAATCTTAAATTTGGATTCCTCCACTAGAGATGGTAAATTAGACTGATTTGATATTTAAACCAAAAACAGAATAATCATCATATGACAAAGAATATTAAAGTGTAACATTCTGGTGGCTAATAGACCAAAGAAAGGAGAAATTACTTTAACCTCTCTTTAAAATAAAAAAAAAACACCGGAGGAGCAAAGGTAAATGTTTCAAACAGATGAGTTACTTTTTATGCATAATTTTAGTTACACATTTGTCTTTTCAGGCCTTGAATTTATATTATAACCTGGCTAAAGGAATTGCAAAATCTGTCCAACTTATCTAACTGCTCCATTAGGTACTTATATAACTTTGCATAAATTGGAATTGGTTCAATTGTCCCAAAAACGCTGCAGCTCAGTTAAGACAGAAACAACATAAAAATTACAATAGAAATATCTATTCAAAAGGCAACCACACTAGCATGAAATACTAGCCTTGTGGAAATTCAGCTTCTGTTACAAACTCATTCCATAATATTCACCCACGTATATTAGTTTGTATTGCCTAAGTAATGTGAATTGTTATGCATCTTCAACATTTTTTATATGGGTTATGGACACATTTGCATCAAATTAGATTTATGTAAGTCAGCTCTTACATAATCCAGGCCTTCCTTACTGGCTAACACAAGAATGTTTGAATGAAAAAAAAAGCCTGCACACAAAAAAAATGCTATGAATTCAGTGACATCCAACTAATTATCTCCATGTCAGAATGCTTTTGTATTATCTTTAGTTTTTAATCCCAATGTGACAAAGTCCTATCTTTTTTCCTTATGTTATTTTATAAAACAACATACATATTGATTGTGACATAATCATATTCTGACAAAATTATGATTGTTTACAAGCTGCCTTGCTTTCAAGGTAGGAAGGATGTTTTGAATCCAATGTAAGGATGCATTCTATACCAATTAAAGGTGTGAAAACAGCTTCAGGTTGTGTCCTGGTTGTGTCCATTTCTGAACTGAGAGGGTCTGCTCACCGCCGCTGCCCTCATGAGCTCCCATTTGGAGTACTGCAACGCACTCTACATGGGGCTGTCCTTGAAGAACATTCATAAGTCTCTTTGGAGAGAGGGGGCAGTCAATAAATCCAAATAAATAAATAAATAAATAAGCTTCAATTGGTACAGAATGTAGTTGCAAGTGTAAACACCTTGAGTTATTTGAACAGTAAAGGCAGGAAATAAACAAACAAATGGTGTTGGCTATTGGGCACATGCAACACTACTACTTCAGGGACTGCATTTGATTGCTAATGTGTTTCCAGGTGCAATTCAATGTATTGGTTGTCACCTTTAAAGCCCTCCGTAGCTTGGGACCAAGCTACATGAGAGGCCATCTTCTTCTACTTGTCTCTATCTGTCTAATCCTGTTTGCCAGGATGGGCATAGAACATATCCAATCAGCAAGAAATGTTGCTTAGCAGGGACCAGGAGACATGCCTTTTTCTGTTATAGCCCCTGCTCTCCTTCCTCATGAGATTAGTCCCTATTGACCTTTCAGAAGTCCTTGAAGAGTATCTGGCTCTATGCAGTTTCTTGGAATGTGGCACGGAAATGAAGCTACCAGGATATGCTTGAATCTAAGTGAAATGAGGAAATATCCATATAGATAGAGGACATCTAGTATGCTGTTTCTCTATTTCATAGCTTGTGCCATTAGATAATTCTTTATATTGAGCCCAAATCTCCATTCATTTAATTTCAACTCTCTAGGCCACTTCTTTTCAAAAGAAAATAGGCCCACCTCCTCTTGCACACTTAGCCATAAACTGCTCTCATATTTCCTCATGGTTGCCTTTTTTGCAAGCTAAACATGCTCAGGTCATCAATCAGTCCTCTTACTCTAGGCCTTGCTTTCCAGGTCAGATTGTCCAATCCTCAGTGCCCAGAGCTTGGCAGAGTCCTTCAAGTGCAGTCTAGGCATTGCAAAGAACAATGTAACTTTAGCTTCTCTGATCTGGATATAGCCCAACAACACATGGTCCTTTGAAACATGTTGTATACCAGGCTTGCTCACTTTCACTTTGTAGCCCATTTAGACTCCTTTCACATGCGTTAAAACGAAGCCAGGTCTTTCCATTCTTTTAGTTGTACATTTTATTTTTCCTAATCAGAAGTAGACTGTCACCATTGCCGCAGCCCTAAATCAGTCCTCCTAAATGTGGCCCAATGTCAAAAACCTAGGTCATTTTGAATTGTGATTTTATCCTCGGTATTTTCCAATTTCCTTAGTTTAATGCCATCTGAGAATTTGTTAACCATCCTTTCTTCTAGGTTCTTTATACACAATTTCAGTAACACTGGACCAAAGGAGATCCCATACCTCTCTTTAGAAAAACTGTCTGAATGTCTGTCTGTTGAATCTATATGCTGCCCATCTCACTATCCAAAGTGACTCTGGGCGGTTAATGAGTATCCTTTGGATGTGGTTTTTTCAAGCTAGCATCAAAACAACTAGAACACCTAGAAATAAATGTTTGTTTTGGCAAGGTGGATGATGTGTAATCTCAAAAATGTTAACAAAGAACTATTTGTTCTGTAAAGCATTTGGTCCTGACAGACAATACTGCGACCTCTTTCACACAGTTTGTTCTATTAAGGGATCAATGAGATTGTTCCAGTCCACATTGTTCCCTTGGGTCTAATCAGCTAGAGCAGGGGTGTCACTCAAGATGACAAATGATCATCACATAACGTATCAACTTTTTCCCCCTTTACTAAAATGGGGGTTGGAGTGTCCGGCCTGATGCATCTGGCCCGCGGGCCACAGATTTGACACCCCTGAGCTAGAGGGACACAATGACTGATATATTGTAGATGTGTTTGCCCACAGGCTGTGAGTGCATCTGACTACCTCTTTAAGGAAAGATTCACTTTCTCATAATAGCTTTGGAAACGGATTCCAAATGTGGGAAACCATTTTGAGACAAGCTGGAGTATCAGCTGCTCCTGGGCCTAGCCTGGGAAAACAACTGAGAGATCTCCGCTCCAAGGGCTTTGCAACAGTGTACATTGATTGCACAATGTATGTATGTTAGTTTCATAGGACATCTGAATTTCCTTTGAACTGATTTATGATGTGGTAAAATTGTAATTTGCAACATTTTGTAGCTGAAAAAGTAATCTGTCCATATTAAAGTTATTTAAATGAGAGAGTTGCCTTTAAGTTTCCTTTCCCCTTGACAGCTCTGTGCATTAATAGGCAGCTGGTGCACTCACTGGAGTTCAAAGATCAAGTTAGCTCAATACTGCAACACTTCACAATTTGTTATTCCCTTCTTTGCTTGCTCTGTCACCACCTGCTGTATACAAAGCTACTGAAGAAATTATTGTGTACCTGTTTACATTTACCCCTTATTGCCTTGTATAGAAATAATATATTTTAAGGTTGAATAAAAGCTAAGTATAAAAGACATGTTAAAAGAAAAGTTAGAGCATACTTAAAAAGTAATCTGTAGGGATACTGGCAAATTGTAATAAAAAGACTGAATATGGTCATTTGACGTATTATTGGCATGTTCACTTCTAAAATTTATTGGGAAATACACAGTGTGCCCATTTTCAAAACATTTTATTTTTATTTTATTTTATTTCGATTTATATAACCGCTCCTTCTCCATCGAAATAGACCCAGGGCGGTGCACAGGGAGTTAAAATCAATAAATAACAATAAATACAGTACTAATGTCTAAAATGAATTAAACATGGCACTCTACTGAATTCAGTGGAGCATACATGTTCAGATTTGAAAAAAGATAATTTCATTGTACAATATTCTAAACAGATTGCAAATTGAGAGGGGATATTTTAGGTTGTAACTAAAAGGTTCTGTTTTAAAGAAAGCAAATATAAATGCAGAAATAGAATACAAACCTTTTCCAGCTTAGGCCAAGTTATAAGCCATAGATATCCTCTTTTCTAAGCAGTAGAAGCTGAATAAATAATATTAAGTGAGCTTTCCCTCACCTGGTAGATATAGCTGTTTATATTTGAGTAAATATTCTGTCAAAGCCAGAGTGAATGATTACTATAATGACACTACTCTTTGGGGATCAGATATTCGTCGACTTGCAATCAGTTGCTTAGCAACCATTCAAAGTTATGATAAAACCCTCAAAAAGTACTTATGACCTGGTTCTGAAATTTCAACAACCACCCTCCCACAGTGATATGACCATATTTTGGGTGTTTGGCAACTGGCTCATATTTACCGCCATTTGCAGTGTCCCACGATGACATGACAAATTTATGATCTCTAGGCTCATAAGTTAAGGACTACCTATATGGAAATTATAATTAAACTTAGGCACATCTGGATAATGCCAGGGCAAGATGTCTTAGAATTTGAAGTGAAGAATAGGTAGAGAATTGGGAACTCCCATTTGTCATCACCAATTGTTCCTTGAAGCTATTGGGAACTTGCTGGCCATCTGTTGGGTTTTTTTTGTCACCTAGCAGGTTTTTTTTAATGCACTAAGACTAAGAATCTCTGTGGTCCAATATAAATGACAAAATTATTGTAATATTTTAAGCATAAATAAATTAAAAATTTGCCAGAATAATTTTTGACTTTTTAATAAATATTACCTTTGATATTAAAAATATAAAAACCATATCAAGGCATTTAATATGGTTGCTTTGACTGACACTTTATTGGAAATTGATGTGATGTTAGATTCTTATTATACTTGATTCAGTCAGAAAATCCATTTCTCCAGTAGTTCAAAGATTTTGTCTCTAAGTCTTTCCAGATTTAGGACTAGGTTATAGTGTTTGAAGGAGTACTTGTCATCATTAATAATCATTTCTTAGAGTTAATGATAAGCGTCTAACAGTTTCTGATTCAATAAAAGTGTTAGTCTTTAAGAATCTTTGGTAGGGCTGTCAAACTCCCAGTCCGCTGGATGTGTCATGTGTTGGCCATGCCCACATCCGGTTTAGAGAAGGGGGGGAAAAGTCCCGATATGTCATGTGACACCGCCGTGACTCTGAGTTTGACACCCCTAATCTATCGGATTGTTTGAAAACTCCGTAAGGCCTACACCAGGGGTAGTCAACCTTTTTATACCTACCACCCACTTTTGTATCTCTGTTAGTAGTAAAATTTTCTAACCGCTCACCGGTTCCACAGTAGTGATGATTTATAAAGTAGGGAAGTCAATTAAATTAAAAGAAAGGAAAGTGTTTCAGTATCGGACAAAACCTCTACCGCCCACCATGAAAGCTGGAACGCCCACTAGTGGGTGGTAGGGACCAGCTTGACTACCACTGGCCTATACTATGATGACTGGCTACTGCCTTACTAGGCAGGAGAATAGTGGTCAGCTCCTATCTGTATGAAAGGTAAACATGTAGGAAGTTTACAGCAATCAGTCTTATTGCAAATGCAAGTTGTAGGTAGAGCAGAACAATCTCTATATTCCCTCAGATCAGAGGCGGGCTGCTGTTGGTTCAGACCGGTTCGGGTGAACTGGTAATTCCAACCACCGGCTGGGCCTGCCCACCTGCTCCGGTGCTATCCCATCCTATATATCTCACTCTCTGGCTCTCTCACCCTACCCACGCAGCCCAGTTGATTTCTGCGCCTCACTCACTCTACTCATTGCGGCTGCCCAAGTAGGTGTGCTGGAAGCCACGCTCAGGAAGTTGCCGTGTGTTTGAAGCTGCGCGCAACACATTTTTGGTTCTGCACTAGGCGAACCGGTTGTAAAATTATATGAAGCCCACCTCTGCCTCAGATGCAAAGGAAAATACATGATGGTATTACATGGTTATCTATTTGGAAAAGTGTTGTATTTATTTGCAATGCTTTAGTTACTAATCTTCAGTGCATATACAGTATTCTGTCCAATATTGGATCTTCTTATTTGGGAAACAATTTCAATTTTTTTTTTTTTTGCTTATGTTACCTGAACATACCTCTCAGCTTCATATTGGCTTGGGCAATCTCAATAGATTGGTTCCAGCCTGCAGATGTTCCTTTCATATCTTCATTGACAAAATTATTTTAAAGCTTTACTGAATTCTGTACTTTCCTTCTTGCAGTAACTATGTTTCAACACTAGATGATGATATTTAATTGTAGTTGCCTTGATATATTTGCAGAGATATGAAAAATGCATCAGCCACAATATGCTGCACAGGGTTCTTAGAGGAATCCAGTGGTATCCAAAATAAAAATACAGTCATAGCAGCTGCCAGTTTATATGCCTGGTGTTAAGGTTTGTGCATTTAAAACTTAGAACAAGACTGTTGTAATTACTTTTGGAGAAGATGAACATAAACTAGAGACTTTACTATAATAAATCACTAATGGTATCACACAATTTACTTCCAGAAAGAGAAACAATAAAGTGATTGGAATATTTCAAGCTGTGGTTATGTAACTAAGCCTTGTGAATAAGCTAATTTTGAGAGGCTAAGAGAAAGCAACTAGACAAATTAGTTCCAAGTAAACGGAAAACCAGCAGAGTCAAAGAAGTCCCTAAGAATCACAGTACTTACAAATATTTCAGTTCATTCATCTTTCTGTTCTTAGGCATTAGTAGAAACTTTTATATTTCTTTTTCCTTTCTCAAATTTCTTTTAGTCAAGTACCCATTTACATTCTTCACTGTGATATTGGCTTCTAAGGTAAGGTTAATTAGTTGAATTTGTTTTTCCATGCCCACATTTCTGTACTTTCGGTTATTATACAACTCCAAAGTATAATAGACACATGCCAATGCTGGGTTCAAAAAATGTTGGGTATTTCAGGAAGAAATAATCCCTATGCCTCCAAGTTAATCATGAAGTACTAAGGAAAAAAAGACCCCAAGTTTAAATATTGAAAATGCCTGACACACAGCATACATAGAGAAATGTAAGAATATTTTTGAGCTAGAAGTTTTCTAGAAAGAAGAGTAAGGGGAAAAAAGAAAGCAAAAATGGTAAGACTTAGCTGGCTAAGAAATGCTAGGAAGCTATTAGAGGAGAGGTGACTGAAAGAACATTAAATGTCTGTGTTTGCCATTGTCACTGTTTTCTCACTGTTTGAATCTGTAAACAGCTATATAGTAAGTACGCATTCAATGTGCAAAAAGATGTTGGGGATATCTCCTTTAGGAGACAGAGAGTTGTGCAACGGAATTGCAGCAAGAGAAACGTTGCTAGAGGACACACCAATAGAGTCGCAAACACTGATAGTAAAAACAAGTAGCTTTACTTGTGATGGAAAAATAAACTACTGCTTCACAAGCAGTGATAGTAAGTAATATATATTGCCAACCCAACACTAGGCTTATAGTCCTAATAGATGTCATTCAATTTTGTACCCTACATCGTGTCACTTTCTGTTTAGTTAGGGATTTATTTGTTTGACCAGGGACATCTAAACCTTTGCATATTATTGGATATGGGAGGTAAAAGGGGGCATAGGTCACCAAGGAAAAGTTTGTTCTTTTTCCAGGTGACCTGGTTGTGTAAAGATGTCAGCAAAGCTGAACCTAGTAAAGGAAACCAAAAAGAAAAAAAGCTGGCTTCAGATAGGTTCAACATAAAAGAGAAAATAAATATATATACTGTACCAACTTCTCAGTGAAAATTGCAAAACTGTAACAGGAAGAACAGGTCCAACTCCTAGTTTATAATTAGAAGACAAGTTTGAAAAACCAGTATTCAGCTCAAGTTAGGATTTACTCAGTGGAGAGACAAGACATTTGAATTGCAAGATATTATTTTTAATAGACTAAAACAAGGATATTTTGAATATAATACACAGTGCTCTTCTAGACATAATTGGTTCTAGTATTTTTAAAGTTGCACAATTCTTTAAAAATTGCAAAAGCATGGGAGAACATTTGAAAGTTTGACTGAATTTGAAAATCATGTAGCACATAATATGAAACATTTGTTAGGCACGACTTGTAACTTACTAGTAGAATGCAAATCAGAACCTGTGCAGATTGAAATCTGTATGTTTAAATGCATGAAAAATATAGAAATAAAACAATGGGAATTTCAATGGAAAAGAAATGAAATATTATCAGCTGAATATTATCCTCCCAGGTGGAATGCCTGACCTTTGTAGATGGAGCAGTTGCAATTCTCACTTGGCAACTGCGTACCTGAAGAACCGGGAAATCTAGCTGGCCTTTTCATACCTAGAAAGCATTTTCATCCTCTCCAGTTGTATAATTGTATACATTAATGAAAATTTTACAACAAACTCATTACTGCCCTTTATCTAATTTCTAAAACAGCCTACACATGAAAGCATCCATATTTGTCTTCCAGTTGCTGAATATGAAGTCTGTAGTTACGGTATCTCTAGCTGAGTTCCTCAGAATTTTTCCTTTAAAAGGCTGATTAGTGTATATACCCTCAGCTGCATCCAGACTTCCTTCTGATTCTTTTCTTCTGAGACCATTTCTTTGTTTATCATCTTTCACCCAGCTTCCCAGAACCCGTCTATTTTCTGCAAATTTATCACTTGTTTACAGCATCACTGCCACGGCCACAATTTACCACTTTTCCTGTCAGGAATTCAGACATGGTTTGATTGGAGTAATAGTCTTATGTTTCCTCATTTAGCAGAATTAAATAAGTAATTTCTCTCATTCTGACACACCAATGTGCCTATACAAATTTACTTTTTGTTTTTGGGAAAATAGACCCACTTTTTAAATTGGTGGGTGCCCAATTTCTTTTGATGCTAGGATTGCATTACAATTTGTGGCGCACAAGTAGATCCATTTGGGGAATTGGATGTAGGATACTGAAGGGCTGAAACGCATGTTTTCAGCATTTCAAGATTTGTATCTGGTGGAATGCAGTCTGGATTCCCAAGAGGGAGGGGCTGCTTTCCAGTTGTGAAGAGGAAGCAAAGTTTGGAAACTTTGGTCAGCAGGAAGAGGGTTAAAATGACCTCCTTAGCAGTTCCCAGAATATATCTATAGTTATGCAAATGGTTGCTTTAGTCTTGCAAGATTCTATGTGTAGGTAAAGAACTATAAAGAAAAGTAACTCCATGTATTGTTCTAGGTCTGTGATGGCTGAACCTATGGCATGGGTTCCACAGGTGGCATGTGGAGTCATATACAATACAATACAATACAATACAATACAATACAATACAATACAATACAATACAATACAATACAATACAATACAATACAATACAATACAATAGCAGAGTTGGAAGGGACCTTGTAGGTCTTCTAGTCCAACCCCCTGCGTGGGCAGGAACCTTATACCATTTCAGACAAATGGCTATCTAACATCTTTTTAAAGACTTCCAGGGTTGGGGCATTCACAACTTCTGGAGGCAAGCTGTTCCAGAGGTTAATTGTTCTAACTGTCGGGAAATTTCTCCTTAGTTCTAAGTTGCTTCTCTCCTTGATTAGTTTCCACCCATTGCTTCTTGTCCTGCCCCCAGGTGCCTTGGAGAATAGTTTGACTCCCTCTTCTTTCTGGCACCCTCTGAGATATCGGAACACTGCTATCATGTCTTCCCTGGTCCTTCTCTTCATCAAACTAGACATACCCAGTTCCTGCAACCGTTCTTCACATGTTTTAGCCTCCGGTCCCCTAATCATCTTGGTTGCTCTTCTCTGCACTCGTTCCAGAGTCTCCATGTCTTTTCTACATTGTGGCGACCAAAACTGTATTTGTTAGGGCGCGCAAGGCATCGCCCTGCCACCTCCAGCACTTGTGTGTGCGGGCCAGCTGACTTCAACCTTTTTTGGCCATTTTTCGCCCTTAAGGGAAGCCTCCGGAGGGTGAAAAATCACCCAACACGCAAACTGGAAGTTTGGGGAGCCTCCTGAAAGCTCCGTATGGAGAAAAACAGCTGCACAGGCAACCCAGAAGTTTGGGAACGGTGACTTCTGGTTTGTCCATAGGGCTGTTTTTCACCCTCTGGAGGCTTTAGGAAGCAATGGGCAACCCGGACTTCCGGTCATGTGCGATGTGCACAGGGGGGTTGCACGCACATAGCATTCTGTGTGTGGGCACAATCCCCCTGCCCTTCCCCCGCTTTTGGCACGCAATCCGAAAAAGGTTAGCCATCACTGTTCTAGGTTCGTGGTGTCTCAGATTATCCCTTAAACTTACCAACATGCAAATGTGCCCAAACTGTTGATTTAGTCTTTAGGAGGGAGGCTCTGTTGGCCAAAGAAGAAATGCTGGCAAGCCCCATTCAGTTCCCAAGCACAACACAGATCAAACAGGGCAAATACAATATATTTATCTATGCTTAATCAGCTGTCAGCTCCTTCCTTTCCCCAACTGGATTTAATCTGCCACTTTTTCTAAAACATACTGTATGGTAAAATCGAATGTAGCGGGTAGCACTGTACCAATAATCAACATTGATGATACAATAATCTAACCTACATTTATTTTACTTTTCCTTAAGTAGATAAAATTTTTGTCATTTACTGATATTGCGTAAGAGCCTATTAATCACATCAACAGCAGCAGATGAAGGCTCTCTGGCCTATCATGTTACCATAGCAACACACACAGTAATTATTGAAGGACATTTTATTGATACTTAAGGAATAAACCCTATTCTCTTTAATGCTTACAGGATTCTCTATAGTAAAAGTGCAACCTTTACAGTACTTGGCAGTATCTAACTGCCATCCAGGAATGTTCTTAACTAGCTAGGAAACTTTGGAAGTTGTAGTATAGTTAAGAGACATCGTCAAGCCATCATTTTTTGGAAATGGCTGGGCTGGATATTTAAAACACTGCAGAGAGCACTTTTTAAATAATATTTTCACTTCCATTTATTATTTTAATGTTTGTATGAACCTCTGAATACTATAAATGATGCGGATAAAAGAATTGAATCAGCATAAAGGAGTGCTTTAGGCAATATATTGCAATTCTAATTTATATTAGGGGGATGTAGTTCTTAAGAATTTTGTGATGTGTTTTGAAGTATTTGCTTTTCTGGGAGTGGGGTGAAGGTGTGTGATTATTAAGGCCTTCCTAATGTGCTGACTGGGAAGGGTATAGCTCCGCTTGGATAGCAATAGCAGTAGAAAAGAGTAATGTGCTTTAAATATAATCTTATCTCAATATAAAGTGTACATAATTTACTTTGTACATGTTCAGTCGACTGTACCCTGACTATCAAACGTTTTTCAAAAATAAAAACAGGATGTTATAGTGAACATCATCAGTCTCATGAGACATAGTATGCCTAGGCCCTGATTCTGGGTCTCTGCTTCGTCTAGTTTCAGAAAACTATAAACCTCAAGTTTCCTTGGTGGACATTCTATCAGATCTTTTCAAAAACAAACACCAATTTTAATAGACAAGTGAGATGCTTCTAAATAAGACTCCTGCATGATTAAAAAATTAGAAGTTAATGAACGGAGTTCCAATGAGTATTCAAAGATAAGACAAAATCAAAAGAAGATGCCCTTTTAGTAGGCTGACTGCAGACTTTATGGAACAAATTAAGAGATTATATTAAAATGCAACACATATGACACAACACTTTAAAAAACTAGATTATGAAACATGGAGATTCACTCAACTGAAGCCTGATGCTAAAGATACACATTTAAATTTAAGAATGTTTACTTCCGGGGGAGGTAGGGTGAACTAGCACATCTCTGAACAAGCAGAGACAACAACTATAACAAAGACTGGCGAAACAGCAAATAGATCAGTTCTGTGGAACATCTTCAGATAAGGAGAGGGTGGGAGATTTCCAACATGTGCTCCAGGCAGCTACTGTTTGAGAGGAGACCCCAGGACAGCAGGAGATGAGGAGAAGGCCATCTGTGGTAAGCCTTTTGAAGAACACTGGGCTTATTATACTCACTTTCTAATCACTTTCAGAAATTACCTATTTAACTACCTTAAAACTATTAGAGATCTTTGAAATGACAACTTTGAAAAGCCGAATGGTGAGACTAACTTCATTCTCGAAAGAGGCGGTAGTGAGGCCCCTCCTCAAGAAGCCATCCCTGGACCCAGCATTATTAGAAAACTATCATCCCGTCTCCAACCTTCACTTTTTAGTGAAGGTTGTTGAGAGTGTGGTGGCCCAACAGTTCCCTCGACACCTGGAGGAAGTTGATTATCTAGACCCGCGCCAGTCCGGCTTCCGACCCGGACACAGCACTGAGATGGCATTGGTCGCATTGGTTGATGATCTCTGGAGGGCGCGGGATAGAGGGTGTTCCTCTATCCTAGTCCTATTAGACCTCTCAGTGGCTTTTGATACCATCGACCATGGTACCTTATTGCACCGATTGGGGAGGGTTGGGGCTGAGAGGTACCGTTTTACCGTGGTTCTCGTCCTACCTCTCTGGTCGGTCGCAATGGGTGTTGGCAGGAGGGCAGAGGTCGTCCCCAAGGCCCCTCACATGTGGGGTTCCTCAGGGGTCGGTCCTCTCTCCCCTTCTGTTCAACACCTATATGAAGCCGCTGGGTGAGATTATCCGTGGCTTTGGGGTGGAATACCATCTGTACGCTGACGATACTCAGTTGTACATATCCACCCCAAACCACCCCAACGATGCCGTTGAGGTGCTGTCCCGGTGTTTGGAGGCCGTACGGCTCTGGATGGATAATAACAAACTCAAGCTCAACCCGTCCAAGACCGAGTGGCTGTGGTTTCCGGCTCCCCAGTTCAGCCAGATAAGTCCAACACTGGCTATTGGGGGCGAACAACTAGCCCCCGTGGAGAGGGCGCGCAACTTGGGCGTCCTCCTGGATTCCCGGCTGTCCATGGAGGACCATGTGGCGGCCGTGGCCAGGAGGGCGTTTTATCAGGTTCGCCTGATACACCAGTTGCGCCCCTTACTGGACCAGGGGGACCTTCGCACAGTCACTCAAGCGCTTGTGACTTCTCGGCTGGATTACTGTAACGCTCTCTACATGGGGCTCCCCTTGAGGTGCACTCGAAAGCTACAGCTAGTCCAGAACGCAGCCGCGCGGGTAATTATGGGTGCCCCAAGGCATGCCCACATAACACCTCTCCTGCGCGAGCTGCACTGGCTGCCTGTGGCCTTTCGAGTGCGCTTCAAGGTGTTGACGACCATCTTCAAATCGCTCCATGGCTCGGGGCCTAGCTATATACGAGACCGCCTTCTGCCCCATACATCCCTTCGTTCGATCCGCTCCCACAGAGAGGGCCTTCACAGGGTGCCGTCGGCTGGGCAATGCCGGTTGGCGACACCCAGGGGAAGGGCCTTCTCTGTGGCGGGCCCGGCCCTCTGGAATGACCTACCCCCCAACCTTCGCACCATTTCGGACCTCCGCCTCTTCCGCCAACGTCTGAAGATGTACTTATTCCAACAAGCCGGCCTAGCGTAGCCCCCCCGTTTCTGACTATTTATAAATTTTAAATTCTGAGGGTTTTAAATGGTTTTAGATTAATTTAATATGCTTTTAAGAGTTTTGTATTGTTTTGTAATGGTTTTAATGATGCCTGTGCGCCGCCCTGGGTCCTAACAAGGAGACGGGCGGGGTATAAATTTGATAAAATAAATAAAATAAAAATTCTCGAATAAAGGTTAACTATAAGCTTAAGAATTTAAGGAACTGGAAATAATCACATTTGGTCAATAAAGAATTCTGTTCTGTTCTGTTCTGTTCTGTTTTGTTCCCAGTTCTGTTCCATCCTATCCTATTACTCTGATCCAAGTAAGTTATAAAGTAAAGGACCAGGCATTTTTGCAATATTAGGACTTATACTATAAGATTTTAGCAATAATTATATACCGTATTTTTCGGAGAATAAGATGCACCAGAGTATAAGACACACCCAGGTTTTGAAGAGGCTTTTTTTTTTTAAAAAAGTAGGTAGGTAGATAGAGGGATAGAGAGGGAGAGAAAGAGAGAGAAATACAGTAGGTAGGGAGAGAGGGTAGGTAGGTAAGTAGATAAAGGGATAGAGAGAGAAATAGAGAAATAGACAGGCAGAGAGAAATACAGTAGGTAGGTAGGGAGAGAGAGGGTATAGATAGGTAGGTAGGTAGTAAAAGAGAGAAAAGTACAGTAGATAGGGAGGGAGAGAGAGTAAGTAGGTTGGTAGGTAGAGGAATAGAGAGAGAGAAATAGAGAAATACAGTAGATAAGTGGGGGGGGAGAGAGTAAGTAGGTAGGTATATAGGTAGATAGAGGGGGGGAGAAATACAATAGGGAGGGAGGGAGAGAGTAGGTAGGTAGGTAGGTAGGTAGATGTTTCTAGGTGTATTTACCCATGTGCTGGAGAAGGAAATAGCTGACAACCTGTAGCACCTAAATCTTTGTTTCTGCAGACACAGCACTTGACCAATGTAATTCTTATCAATCCCTCTAACTAAACAGCTTTCCGAAAGGAGAAAAAAAAGTTTTTGCACTCTGCAAACCTCCCCAAAATGGCCCGTTTTTCGTGAAAACAGGCCCGTTTTTCCCAAATCAAAAGATAAGATAAGATAAGATAATTTAATTTCTAGACCGCTCCCTCTCCCCAAGGGGACTCGGAGCGGTGCACAGGGAAGTTAAAACAATAAATACACATAGAAATACACATAATTCAATAAAAACAAATTAAACATCAAACCCTGCGCTAAAATTCCCCAATATACTAAAATCATATAACCCTATAAAACTATAGAAGAGAGGCTACCCTAGGCCGGCCAAGCAGAAAAAGTGCGTTTTCAATTTCAGACGGAAGGAACGGAGGTCCGTGGTTGTTCTAATATCGGGGGGGAGGTCATTCCAGAGGGCAGGGCCCACCACAGAGAGCGCCCTTCCCCTGGGCGTCGCCCGCTGACAAAGTCTAGTGGACGGCACCCGGAGAAGACCCTCTCTGTGGGAGCGAATCGGCCGTGAGAAAGTATGCGGCAGGATCCGATCCCGCAGATAGCTAGGTCCCGAGCCATGGAGCGCTTTGAAGATGATAACTAACACCTTGAAGCGCACCCGAAAGACGACAGGTAGCCAGTGCAGCTCACGCAAGAGCGGTGTTACATGGGCAAACCTAGCGGTTCCCATTATTGCTCGCGCGGCTGCATTCTGGACCAACTGCAGTCTCCGGGTGCACCTCAAGGGGAGCCCCATGTAGAGAGAGTTACAATAGTCCAGTCGGGATGTCACGAGAGCATGAGTGACTGTGCGAAGGGCATCCCGGTCCAATAGGGGGCGCAACTGGCGTACCAGGCGAACCTGGTAAAACGCCCTCCTGGCCACGGCCGTCACTTGATCTTCCATGGACAGCCGGGTATCCAGGAGGACACCCAAGTTGCGCGCCCCATCCACAGGGGCAAGATGTTCGCCCCCTATGGCCAGCGATGGAGTCAGCTGGTTGAACCGGGCAGCCGGAAACCACAGCCACTTGGTCTTGGTCGGGTTGAGCCTGAGTCCGTTACTTCCCATCCAGATCCGCACGGCTTCCAGGCACTGGCACATCACCGCTACGGCATCGTTGGGGTGGTTTGGGGTAGATATATACAGCTGAGTATCATCAGCGTAGAGATGATACTCTACCCCAAAACCACGGATGATCTCACCCAGCGGCTTCATATATGTGTTGAACAGGAGAGGCGAGAGGACCGACCCCTGAGGCACCCCACATGTGAGGGGTCTCGAGGTCGACCTCTGCTCTCCTGCCAACACAAATTGCGATCGGCCAGAGAGGTAGGAGGAGAACCACCGTAAAACGGTGCCTCCCACCCCCAACCCCCCCAGCCGATGCAATAGGATACCATGGTCGATGGTATCGAAAGCCGCCGAGAGGTCTAATAGGACCAGGATGGAGGAACAACCCCCATCTCTGGCCCTCCAGAGATCATCGACCAACGCGACCAATGCCGTCTCGGTGCTATGCCCGAGCATGAATAACCTTGGAAGGGCTTGCAGAGTGCTCCTGGCGGAGGGGGGGGGGGGGCAAAATGAACAAAAAATGGCCCATTTTTCACGAAAATGGGCCATTTTTTGGTCAAACAAATTGCATGCATAGCCTTATGGAGGCTTATAGAGTGCTGCTGCTCTTTTTAGAGCAAAAAAGGTGCGTCTTATACTCTGAAAAATATGGTAAATAAATGGCCTTTTTGAGAAGTTGATTGTTTTGTCTATCTTAAATCATAATAAAAATTCAAGATTGAGTTCAGAAATTGGTTATTTGATGGGACTGAAGATGTCAGGGAGAAAAGAAAACAGAAAAAAGTGAAAGCTTCTCATTTTTGTTCCTTTTCATATTTGTATTGGACTGTGGCAACAGGGGTACAGTTACATGTGTCCTTTATGACACTGCTGTTGGTTGCTCAGCTACAGAGTCAGGATGGAATCCGACATTTCCTCACAGTTCTTTCCAAACTTTCTTAGAGCTGCAGCAGTGGTGGGTTTCAAATTGTTTAGAACCTACTCTGTAGGTGTGGCCTATTTTGTGGACGTGGCTTGGCAGTCATGTGACAGGGTGGGAGTGGCCACCTTTTAAAATGTGGTGAAACTCATTTAACAACGCTCTTGCTTAGCAACCAAAATTTTGGACTCAATTGTGATAATAAATTCTTTCTTTCTTTCTTTCTTTCTTTCTTTCTTTCTTTCTTTCTTTCTTTCTTTCTTTCTTTCTTTCTTTCTTTCTTTCTCTCTCTCCTTCCTTCCTTCCTTCCTTCCTTCCTTCCTTCCTTCCTTCCTTCCTTCCTTTCCTTTCCTTTCCTTTCCTTCCCATTGGGTCACTGGCAGTGGCGGGCCAGATTTACTTCCAGGTACGCCAGTGGAACCCCCTCTCACCGGTTCTCTAAATTTCACCAACCGGCTCTCGCGAGTAGGTGCGAGCCTGCAGAAACCCACCACTGAGCTGCAGCCAATTTGTCTGGTTTCTTCCTGTGGGCATTTAAGTATCACTATTTAATGCAACGTGGTAAATAAATGGAATTGCAAAATAAAAAGGAGGTAAAAGAGCAGTGCTATGGCTGCCTAACACAGAACATTGCCTGCTGTAGCAAAAAAGCATAACACCTCATAACTAAGGTTAACAGTGTTTATTATTTCGATGCACGTAATCAACAGCTGTAATTGGTATGTTAGTGACGAAACTGAAGCTCTGTTGTCAACTGATAAACACAATCTTTACGTTTTCTATTTTATTCTTAACAGACTCTTAATGTTTTTCATGCCATCTGAAAATCACATGAAACCCTTTTGGAGGAATGCCTGGCAAAAGGGCTTGCATCTCAATGACTGCCAGGGGGGATAAAACAAGGAAGAAAAAACAGCAACATGCTCAACATGTTGAGCACTAATACATTATTAACAACCTACTTCCTGATCTGTTCCTTTGTTGTTGTTTTTGGTTTTTGAGACTGATAGAGGATTTTTTAATAGAGGGGCACAATGGCTCTAGGGCAGGGGTAGGGAACTATGGCTCTTTTATGACTCATGGACTTCACTACCCAGAATTCCTGAGCCATTGCAGTCCATGAGTCATAAAAGAGCCATAGTTCCCTACCCCTGCTCTAGGGGGTATCTCTCCATGCTTCCCAAAGGCAATCCAATATTTTAATAGATGGATGGTTCAATACTTTTAATTCAATATTCTAATCCTCTAGAATATATTCGCCAGAGTTTGGGCTTGGAGTTTCCTCACACATGCCTGTCGACTAGGCCACTATCGTCAGTAGATAAAAAATGATGATGGAGGAAAACTAACATTGATGTAAATTGCACAGTTCAATTCCTATCCATTTCATGGAAATTTTTGAACATTCGGGATTTAGGAGACGCTGGAATGACTTTGAGCACCAGGAAGCTCGAAACATGTCCAGTTACCCTGCAGACGGAGCCTCGATGGACCGAGGGATGGAAGGCAGGATCAGAGGGTGAGCCTCAAATGACATCCCAACTCTGGCAGAAGGCACCTCTGGGGCTGGGCTTGGGCAGGGCAGAGCAGAGCAGAGAAAGGAGTCCTGGCTGCCTCTTGGGGATGGAACCTCCCTGCTCTTTCCATTTGCTGGGGCTGTTGAGGTGTAGCAGCAGGCAGGAAGTTTGTCCCACATGAATGGCTGGAGCTGGAAGACAAGGTTGGATGGTGGAGGCCAAGTAGGCAGAGGTTGTGACGTGGCAGTGACAACGATCGCTTAGGCTGCCTCACCATGGCTCCACTGTCTGTCTTTACTTGTCCATGGCCACTGAGGCTGGGACAGGGTGGATGGCTGCCCAGCGCATCCAACAAGCTGGATCAAGTACCTCCTCGCCACACCTCTGCCTCTGCCTGCCGCTTTAAGGGCCCACTGCGTTGCATGAGATGTGGGGCCCTGAGGTGTGTGAGTGCACTGCAGTTGGGATGGGGTAGGGCTGAGCGCAGCTTATTTGACACCCTGGGCTCACATCCAGCTTGCCATTACTGCCGGTCTATGAGCAGCCAAGGGGCCAATCAGTTGCAGCTGCTGCCAGGCACTCCAGCCCCCACACTTGCTACCTTCTGTCTGTGCACCCAGGGAGTGGGCTCAGATGGGCTAGGGTGGGTGGGGGCCAGTACCTCGCCGTCTCAAGGGTAGTCCTCTGAGTCATATTCAAACACATTGTGAGCCACATCTGGCCTGCGGGCCTTGAGTTTGTCAAGCCAGCCTCCTCCATTAACCAAGAAAGAAACCACTCAACTCCATTTTGAAGAATTAAGAGTACTTTTACTGGTTATGAAAAGATAGCAGCTAGGTAAAGCAAGGTCTGAAGCCGAAGTGTGTGAAATCATACACATCAATATATGTCCAACACCCTCCCCCCAACATTCCCCACCCCATTGTCCAATCTGCAAATCCCTCAGGTGTCATGTGGGCTGCATCTCCAGAAGCATCATCAGGTTGGTATGCAGGACGGTTGGCCTTGACCATCTCAAGGCACCAGCCATCAGCATGTGCAGTAGATAGTGAGAACATAACTCCCTTTTCCAATATCTCTCCTGTACCAATTAATCCCATCCCAAATACCATGCCCCCCTACCCGTTACAATGGTAGCCGAAAGCGAGTAGCGAAGCAGAGGCTGAAAACATGTCTGAATAGATGAATGATCTCGGTTCAAACAATAAGGCTCCCACCACCTTTTGAACATGTCCAAAAGAAAGGACTAAAATCACTGCAGAGAAATACCTGAAGCCCATCCCACTAGACAGCCCAGAAAGATGTTGGAAGTGTGGTTTTAGTTGCAATAACTCTCGCCACCTCACAAGCTACTGCCCACAAACGGCAACAGGGTTAGAAATAGGAAGTTAGGAATTTCCCATTAGTTGTCTCTTCACTCTATCTACTCTTTTTGTGTAGGATGAGTGCTTCCTTCCTATCTTTGCTTTGCAAAACACCTCCTGCCTGCCTGATAAGATGTGTGTAGGCGAAGAGCTAGGTTTTGCCCATTCCTCCCCCCCCCCCTATATTTCCTGTAAAAACTTTTCTGTTGCAGTTAGGCTGCATAAACAGAGGGATAGAATCAAGATCACGTGAAGTGTTAATACCACTTTATAATGCCTTGGTAAGGCCACACTTGGAATACTGCATTCAGTTTTGGTCACCATGATGTAGAAAAGATGTGGACTCTAGAAAGAGTGCAGAGAAGAGCAACAAAGATGATTAGGGGACTGGAGACTAAAACATGAAGAACGGTTGCAGGAACTGGGTATGTCTAGTTTAATGAAAAGAACGACTAGGGGAGACATGATAGCAGTGTTCCAATATCTCAGGGGGTGCCACATAGAAGAGGGAGTAAAACTATTCTCCAAAGCACCCGAGAGCAGGACAAGATGCAATGGGTGGAAACTAATCAAGGAGAGAAGCAACTTAGAACTAAGGAGAAATTTCCTGACAGTTAGAACAATTAATCAGTGGAACAGCTTGCCTCCAGAAGTTGTGAATGCCCCAACACTGGAATCAAGAAGATGTTGGATAGCCATAGGGCTTCCTGCCTAGGCAGGGAGTTGGACTAGATGACCTCCAAGGTCCCTTCCCTACTCTGCTATTGTATTGTAAGTTATAAACAGTTGCTTTATTAGCCTTTACTCAAATTCCCATATCCAGAAACACTCAAATTGCTTTTGGTAACAAAATGCCATAGAAACCATACAAACCATAAAAGTTGGTATTAAAACCAGCCAAGCGGTCTAGAACAGTGGTTGGCAAACCGTGGCTCGCGAGCCGCATGCGGCTCTTTGGCCCCTCGAGTGCGGCTCTTCCTCCACCCTCGCCGACGGTGGGACTCTTGGGACCCGCTGGAGCAACCCTCCCTACCAGCCGCCGATTCCCTCCCTCCCTCTCTTCGCGGAGCCTCCCCAGCTGGCATGCCGGCCACTCGTCTACTTCCAGGGGGTGCGGAGGCTCCGCGGGTGGGGGGAGGGAACAGGCATCCAGTGGGTAACCCACTGAATGCCGTTCCTTCCCCCCCCCCCCCACAGAGCCTTCTCACCCCTGGAAGTAGCCAGAGTGAGCAGGCGGGCAAGCCAGGCTACTTCCAGGGCGATTGGAGGGAACCGGCGTCAAGTGGGTCACCCACTGAACGCCGTTCCTTCCCCACCCCACACGGAGCCTTCTCAACCCTGGAAGTAGCCTGAGCGAGCGAACGAGCGGGCGGGCGAGCCAGGCTACTTCCAGGGCGATTGGAGGGAACCGGCGTCAAGTGGGTCACCCACTGAACGCCGTTCCTTCCCCCCCCCCCCACGGAGCCTGGAAGTAGCCGGAACGAGTGAGCAAGCGCGACGGGCTGGGCTGAGGAGGCTCCGCGGGGGGGGGGGGCAGACAGACAGACAGAGAGAGGCACAGACACAGAGAGAGACAAGGAGGGAGGGGGGAATCAGAGAGTGACAGACACACAGAGACAGGGAGAGACAGAGAGAGGGAGGGAGGGAGAGAAAGATAGACAGAGACACAGAATGAGTGATTAAGTGCTTGAATGTGGGACAGACAGACACACACACACACACACAGAGTGACAGAGATGGGCGGACGAAGGAGAAACAGAGATAGAGAGAGAAAGAGAGAGAGAGAGAGAGAGAAAGAGGGAAAGAAAGAAAGAGAGAGAAAGAGAGAGAGAAAGAAAGAGAGAGAGAAAGAGAGAGAGAAAGAAAGAGAGAGAGAGAGAAAGAAAGAGACAGAAAGAGAAAAAGAGAGAGAGAGAAAGAGAGAAATGGAGAAAGAGAGAGAGAGAGAGGAAGAAAGAGAGAAAGAAAGAGAAAGAAAGAAAGAAAGAAAGAAAGAAAGAAAGAAAGAAAGAAAGAAAGAAAGAAAACTTATGACCACAATTGAGCCTAAAAGTTTGGTTGCTAACCAAGACCATTGTTAAGTGAGTTTCACATTTTCCAAGTTGGCCACGCCCACCCAGTCACATGACCGCTGAGCCACTCCCACAAAACAGGCCACACCGGCTCTCAAAGGAAATTTCTATCGTGGTATTGTTGATATTTGGCTCTGTTGACTAATGAGTTTGCCCACGACTGGTCTAGAAGAAGTAACCAAGTTGTACTCCATCTAGTTTCTGACATAGTTATCTACCAAGCTGACTATATACCTGATGAAACCTCTGTTTCTGACCATATATCAGATGAAATGATCCTGGCAACCAGTTTTCCAAATTTCTGACTCAGGAGATTGCTTATAGATCTACAAAGGCAGGAAATTACATAGATGTGCCAGAACAAGAAGTGCTGGCAGAAGGCATGAAGAACAAGCAAGCACACTGTGGGCCTCATTTCTCCACATATCCTATCCATATCCTAAAAATGTACAAGCTAAAAATTATCCAAAAGAATCAGCCAAAAGTTTTCCAAGCTTACATTCCTTCTGAACATTGGAATCCAAGCTCTGGTCCTACAGAGATCTGGCAAGGCTATCTTTCCAGTAAATATCTATGGAAATTATTAGTCATCCAGGTCATGGTTGTCCCTAAAGTGCTTTTTCAAGAGGCAACTCCCCACCACCCACTCAGAGCTGAAGCAGCTTCTTGGATGAGAAGTGAAACGTCTTCAAAGAAAAACCAAAAAGTCCAGTTGCCTCTTGAAAAAGTACCTTTGGGCCTATCTTTCCAGTGTGGGATGTTTGCTATTTTGTACTTTGCTCTTTTAGAATACTCATTAGAGCAAGGGTCTCCAACCTTGGCAACTGTGCTGGCTCAGTGCTGGCTGAGGAATTCTGGGAGTTGAAGTCTACAAATCTTAAAGTTGCCAAGGTTGGAGACCCCTGCATTAGAGGACAATTAAGGGCATTTCAGGGTTCAGCAATCTAAAGAGGAAAGCATAAAGCTGTCGCTGATCCCCCATGAGTTGTAATTAAACAATGTATAAATAGGAGACAGAAGGAGCCTTATTATGATTATTGCCTTAAGTTACTTATAAAGTAATAAGGGCGGGATAAGAATCCAATAGATAGCTAGATAGATAAAATGAATATATACTCTGAATGTTACAATGGTTTTGTTAGGGCATTGGTGAGTCCATGGACTGGAAGAATGGAAATCTTAAGCCTCTTCTCCCAGAAGTCTTCTAGTTTCCACCTGGATCTGCCTCCTGCTTCTTGGAGTAATGGCTTGATAGTTCCTCTTGGCCAGCGGTGGGTTTCTGCAGGTTCGCACCTACTCGCGAGAACTGGTTGGTGAAATTTAGAGAACCGGTGAGAGGGGGTTCCACCGGTGTACCTGGAAGTAAATCTGGCCCACCGCTGCCAGGGACCCAACGGGAAGGAAAGGAAGGAAAAAAGGAAGGAAGGAAGGAAGGAAGGAAGGAAAGAAAGAAAGAAAGAAAGAAAGAAAGAAAGAAAGAATTTATCATCACAATTGAGTCCAAAATTTTGGTTGCTAAGCAAGAGCGTTGTTAAATGAGTTTCACCACATTTTAAAAGGTAGCCACTCCCACCCTGTCACATGACTGCCAAGCCACGCCCACAAAATAGGCCACACCTACAGAGTAGGTTCTAAAAAATTTGAAACCCACCCCTGCTCTTGGCACTACCCATTGTATCTCCTAGGGAACTTCTTCGCATCCTTGCCTGAACCATGTTGAATGAGAGCAATAGGGCTGCCAGGTTCTGTGTTACTTTTTCACGACAATATTGCTATTGGAAGAAATATTCATCTGGGTTCAGTTCCAAGTGGGAAGAAAGACACCGGAAACATGGAGGCTGATTGGAAAGATGGTTTATTGATGAACAGGACCACATGGGTTAGAAGTCCTGGGTAGCTGACCACATGAAGTGGAGAGTGAGTGTTATTTATACCCTCTCTTGGGCTTTGAACTTGAGCTTCCTGTTTCTGTGACGGCATGTATTCTATTGGCTGTCAGACTCCCAGGAGGCTATGCGGGGGTCACAGCTAACCTTGTAGGCTGTCTCTGTCCCAGGCTTGGTTGAAACTTGCTAGGTGAAGGGCAATTTCTATTGTAGCTGAATGGCTCTGCCCTGAAGGATAATCCTAACATCCTGGAGCTGAAGGTCTTTTGTCTTGGAGATAAGCTGGCACCAAAATATCTGCTGGGGGCAGGGAGCTGGGGCGGAGTTTCTGTCTCCAAGAGCATGTTTCTCAGTTTCTCATCCAGGGAAATATAATATTCTGCCTTTTTAATATTTCCTAGGATATTTCATTCTTCTAGAAGAGGGGTGGGTGCCAACTTTCTACATTACTCTCTGGCAGCATTGTACCATATGTGGCAAACATAAAAACAACATATATTCACAACAGAAGTTGTTCCATTTTATTTTTATTTATTTTATTCAATTTATATCCCGCCCTTTTCCAAAAGGACCCATGTATATTACATATTACACACAGCATTCAAGCACCTAGAATGTGGTTTTTAAGGGAAAAAAGTAATTGAAGAAATGAAGTGTGAAATACACGATCATTTTAAAAGTTTATAAATGTCCTACATCAGTTGGAATAGAACAAAGGGGAGATTAAAAACTAAATACTTAGCAGTGATTTTTAGTCGATTTTCTTCTTTCTATCCCTAAATAACCAAATAATGGGAACTTTGGTACTTTACTCTTTAAATCCTTTCATAAAACTAACTTCCTATACACTTAGGAAGATTATGGTTAATTTTCCATCAATGATTGAGCACCAACTTTGTAATCTCATTGATATACTGCTGCATCAATTATTTTTCTTTGTTCCTTTTTTGTTTTTGTTTTTTTTAATGTGTAAAGATCATTTTGGATTTTTAAATATAAAAAATGGAGATTAAAATGGAAAGGATAAATTGCAGATCCAATAACTACAGATGAATGGGGAAGAGAGGACGAATCCCACAGAAAATATCCAAGTAAACAATTCTGGGAAGCCACCAGGTGGCACTGATCTGCTATTGCTGGTGTTATAAAATGGGAGCAGCCCCAGTTTAGTAACACAGATTATGAATTAAATATTTTAAAGACAAAATATTGCATTTATGCACAGATAAAAGGAGCTGGCACAAAGCATCCTTTCCCAATTTAATCCAAGAGGCAGCACCAGGCAAACCAAGTCAATAGATTACAACAAAGTTCTAAGTTAAATCTTTCCCGCACTTATATTAAAAATAGCGATGCTGGAAACAGACGCTATTTTTGTTCCAGGGGTTACCAGGAAAACTCTCCTTCTTGGGAATATTTCTATCAACAGACCTTGGAGTAGAATAGGCCTTGGAGGGTTCTTTCGCTCTCCAAGGCCTATTTTTTCGCCCCCAACATATACATTCCTGTTTCTCTCCATTTCCCTAGAGATTCCCCTGTGGTGTCCCGAAGAACAAAGCCTCTTCCTATTGAGGAGGGGAGGGGGGGGGGTGGATTTGATGCTATGTGTATAAACAAAGTCCATGTCACCTCAGAGTAAATGTGGATTGAAACTTCCCTGCTCTCCATCTGTCACTTAGGCTGATCAGCTTGAAAATCTGCCTTTCACAACAGGCCACTTTTGCAGCATACTGTGCTGGTTGGCAGACAGATGGGGGGAGGGGGCAGGGAGGGAGACAGAGACTGTCCTATCTTCTACTTCCTTTCCTCCAAGGACAAGATTGGAGGACAGGGACCAGCCTTGCTAATGGCCCAGATCAGGCTTGGCTTGGCTGCCTTAAGCCAAACCAGTTTACTCTGCTTTCCCAAGTGTAATCATTGCTTTACTTGAAATGCGGATACTTCCTGCCTACATAAGATAACTCAAAGCACACTTTAGTTCCTCCTTCAGGCATGAAACTAAAGTGACAGTCGCTTTGCAACACAAGATTTTGTAGATAAAATGCTGGAAAGGGGGGAAAAATCAGCAGCAATTGATGCAGGAAAATCTGACCTTGTACATGTGGCAAAGTACAATTAAAAAGCAGAGCAATTGAAGTTGCAGTTGCTGCCCACACAGACCCTGCATGAAGCCCACCTACACAGGAAACAGGATCTTTAAAGCCTTTGGATTTGTTTGGAAGGTTTTCAGACTTAGCCGCAGAAATGATGTCACAGCACCTCAAGATGTTGGGAGGCAAGAGACCGAGCAAAAGAAAAATAAAGATAATTAAGATTGAGTTCTATTCCTTTGGGAACACCTGACAAAGCAACTTTGGCATTTTGTTTACAATATTAAACTATGACTTAGCAGCTTTTTAAAATGCCTTATCCAGTGTGGCCTTCCAATTATATAGAGCAAAATTCCTATTCTGGCCCTTGGTTGTCCTGCTAGGGTTGATATGAGCTTCTTGAGGTACACTTGGAAGACACCATGTTAGGAAAGGCTGGTTTGTGCTACCAAACATTGTTTTCTGAGTTTGGGACGATAGTAGCATAAGCCTTCTTCATTGGAATGTCCCCCACTCTTGAAAACCTACTTGACAACCAAAGTGGCAGCCACCGCCTTTTATTTAAAGGAATCGCTGTAACACAGGGGTCTCCAACCTTTGCAACTTTAAGTCTGAAGGACTTCAGCTCCCAGAATTCTCCAGCCAGCAAAGCAAAGCTGGCTGGAGAAGTCTGGGAGCTGAAGTCCTTCAGACTTAAAGTTGCAAAGGTTGGAGACCCCTGCTGTAACACTCCAAATTCTTCTTCCACTATTCAATCAGACCCTGCCTCTGAAACACTCAGCTCATTCTGTCATTGAAAGTAACTGAACATAGATATTTGTCCTTTCCTGTGTGCCAGCTTCTTCAGATATCTAAAACATTCCCTAGAATTTTTCTTCATTATATTTATCGACTATATTGGCATTTATAATTGACTCATCTGTTTTTGGAGTCTTAAAGGTATGTACTCAAAACTTTAATTGTAGTGGGGCGCAAACAAGCTAGCAAAGAAATGGAATTAATATTATAATTCCACATTTTAACTAACACTAGCTCTCTGAAGGCTCTATGAATACAACTATTAATATTGTGTAACATAAAGAAATGGATGTGCAGCTATAAAGTGAAGGGGGGGGGGGAGGAAAGATGAAATGAGTAGTTTAACTACCCAGAGTCCATGTTCTATTGTCTTGTCTTTCAAGTTCCACCTGTTTTAGTGCCTGGCTGGGGTAGTTTAGCTTAGTTTATTTTAAGTTATGAACCTCGATTCAATGTTGCTTGAATATTGCACTTAACACTATACGAACCCAGTCATCATTTTGCAATGGTTTTTCTAAATATCTGATGCTAGCCAACGAAGTATTGGGCTTTATAAAGGTCCATTAGCAATTTCATCACTGGAATTGCATGAGTCATCTTCTCAAAATCAAGACGATTTGTCCCAAATGACATTGGGCAGCTAGCAGCTAGAATCACAGCAGAGGCACAGTAGCAGAGGAATGAGTTGAACTGGAGGACACACCGAAGTACATATTTCTCCTTCCTCCAATAATGTTCTATACAAATATAGCATGCCATTTATTCTTCTTCCTCATGTTTAGATTCTCACAAAAGTTAAAAGCCATGTTGACATTGTATCCTGTCAATTTGGAATTTATAAAACACACAAAGCATTCAAATTTCTCATTTAATTTGCTCCTCTGAAGGTAGACATTGCATTGCAAGGAATGCTCAGCATGGCTGAAATCGGGTTGGGGTGGGAGAAGGGAGGGGTAACAGAAGCAGACATGTGAAAGGTTTAGAGGTGAATGTATAGGAAAAGCTTGTATGTAGACAACTCAGAGAATGTTTGTCTGCTAAGGCTGAACAAGCGCTGTTTGTTTTTTTCCCTTGGTTAACGTATCTGTGCAACACCCTTCTGGATTGAAGTTTGAGTAAGACTTGGCCAGATTCTGTTTATTGTGAAATTAGCTTTGAGCTCAAATCAGTTTCTGATGAGTAACATGGACTAGCCATGAGTTTTCTTGACATAACACGGAAGTGTTATAGCATAACACAACAAGTGACTTTGGGTGGCATACATTATAAAATATAAAATCAAATTAAAAGCAATTAAAATGATACAAAATAAATATAGATGGTAACCATAAGTGTTGATGCAACCAAGAAACAGGAACCTTAACACACTCGTGACCTTAGGTCGGGCACACAACCAAGTATTCATGGCCTTATGAAAGGCCAGCAGGATTGGGGTCATTCCGATTCTCCAGAGGGGCTACAGCAGAGAAGGGGCATCTCCTGGTCCCTGCAGGCCAACATTCCTTGGCTGATGGGATCCATAACATTCCCAACAGGCCAGATCGAACTGGATGGATAGAAATGACTAGGAGAAGATGGTCCTTTAGATAACCTGCCTAACAAACTAGGAAGGGCTTTAAAGATGACAACCGGCATCTTGAATTGCACCTGGAAACATGCTGGTAACCACTGCAGCTCGTGAAGCAGTGGTGTTTATATGTATCAAATATCTAACATCCTTTATTACCTGTGCAGCTGCATTCTGGGACCAGTTGAAACTTCCAAATGCTGTTCCGAGGGCAACCCCATGCAGACAGGATTGCAGTAATCCAGATGAGTGGTGTGAGCAAAGCCTCTCAATCACAACTGGTTCACACCCCTAAGATGTGTAAAGGTCCCCCTGGCTACAGTTATTACATGCTCTTCTAACAGGAGCTGTGAGTCCAACAGACAATCCCCCTTCCCAGATTGTGCACCAGATTTTTCTTTGGTTTTCTTGATTCAGCCAAAGTTCATTGTACTCATTTTCCGAATTTTTAAAAATTCCTTTGAAGTTCAGCTTTCTCTATAACTGGTGCATTTCTTTGTTTTATGATTATAACATAATAGTTCAACTAACCACGGAACTAGGCCACATATTTTGAGCTAGTGGGCCATTAACACATTGAAATAAAATGATTTTCAGAATATACTGGAACACAAGGGGAGTTAGAGCCAAGGGGACAACATGTTCCATAATGTATAGCCCCTTTGTTATGGCTATCCCATTCTTTGATTTGCATTTTGCTTGCAAAGAATTTTATGTCCATTTTAGGTTTCCTTTCCTGAATTAATACTGGTCATTAACACTGAAAATGATTTCTCAGACCTTGTGAACTTACTGCACTAATTTTGGCAAAGATAGTTGCAATTTTTCTGTGGCAATTTTTCTACTCGGATATAAATTAACTTTATATTTCCAACCAATTAATACTGTTCACAACTTTTTTTAAGTTTAAATTTATATCCAGGATTGTATCCATCTGGGCTATTTCATCTGACCATTTAAGATTCTGTTAAGCAGCTGCTTCTTCAAAGACAGAAAATAAGGTATCAGAAAGAGAGTTTTGGCATGGGGTAGGGATGTCCTTTTGTTTCAGCCCCATGCACTAATTCTGAAGGATATTTGTAGAAAAACATTAGGTCACTCCTGTTCTAAAGCAATTCAAGATTTCTTTAAAAATTTATATACTGTCATTTGACCAAGAGTTTAAGGTGGTATACATAGCACTTCCTTCCATTTTGCCCCATAAACCTCTGAGAAGATTGGGTTATGAATAATTCATGACTGAGGTGTACTGAGGCTCTCCCTGGTTAGTACATTATTTTAACCATTATACCATGAATACACATCTAGCCAATCTTCTTCAGAGTAACAGAAATCATTTTTTGTTATTTAACACCTTCTCATCTAGATGCAACTCTGATTTTATTTTGTTGGAAAATTGCAACAGGATTTTAGTCAAATGAAAGGTGCAATACTGTTTGTTTAGGCCTTTGTATTGTCATTCCTTCTTTTGAAGTTCCTACTTTGATGTATAGAGACAATGCTCTTCTGGATCCTCATATTTATTCTTTGCATAGTTTTATTAAGTAATGCTATACACCATTCATTTTTTTCCGGCCTTACCAAAGCTACACTTTCTTCTCACCTCTAATTTTCAGAATAAGCATAACAAAATGTCAGCTCTTTTTTTATGTGTCTTTACCAAACTTCCCAATTCCAGTGTCTGGATTAAAATATCCATACAGACAGAAGAAACTTGGAAGAAAATATTACTTCGAGCCATTTTTATAATACCAAAGCAAGATATTTGATCCATCACCAAGCAACCCTATCTAATAAATCTACCAGAAACAAATTAAAGGAAAATTCTAAATTGCTGCTTAAAACATTTGGGAAATCTAAGGAAAGATATTGAGTTTTCTCTCACATTTTCTCTTACTATTTCTACAACCTAGATACATGCCAAGAAGGGAGTACTGAAGGAAACTCTTGTCTGAATTAAGAGAAATACGGTAACAAAGGAAGGCTGCACGCAGCAAAAATGTTTTAGAGTTTGTATGTGTTGGCGATGTAAAATTGCCGAGTTCACAAAAGGCGTTAAAATTATTGACACATGGTTTGTCTGGAGGCATATGTGGCTTTTCTCCTCCTTCCATTCTAAGCTATACCAAATCATTCCAGAATAGGGCAGACTCCAAATCAAATCAATAAAAAAAAGATGCTGCACTGAACCTAAATGACTGCCTTAAATGAAATGTGACATGTCTATTGGAGCAATAGGTTTTCTGCCTATGAATCTCGGAAAAAAGTTCATTATCCAGGTGTTGGTTCAAGAAATCACTTTGAATTATCTATTCAAAATATTGCTTGTATATGAATAGGAAAAAAAAAGCCACACCATGGCCAATTGACTTCAAAAGGTATTTTAATTTAGAAATGCAGTTATATACATAGAATTGAAATTAAATTAAATTTTGTACAAATATTAAAATACTATCATCACACCCACTGCAATGTACGGGATGGATCTATATCTATATCTATATATACATACCCACACACATACACACACACACGCGTATATATATATATAGATCCATCCTGCACAGCAATATAGAATCTTTAAAATCCCATATATATATATAGATATAGATATATATACGAGTACCATTCTGTAAATAAATTCCAATAAATTCCTTAGTGATGCAGTTCAGATTACAAATAAAAAGCACTGAAGGCAACCAGGTTTTCCTCTTTTATATCTCCAGCTACCTGCAGCCTGTCATCTGCATTACAGTGTAAATGTGTGCCTGAATGTTTGTTCTAACAGGATGTTTGGTCTGAGCTTTCATGAAAAATGAAGCATAACAGTCAAATTTCCAGCAGAAATTGACTGCTATTGCTCCTTCGCTCACCAGCTGGAAAAATGATTTACATTAACACAGAGGTTTTTCCATTATCCAACGGTATTTCCTCTGGAATCTTAATAACACGAAAGAGGTGATCAAGTTCAAAAATCATTAAAAAGCATCTAGGAAATAAAGCAGACATGGGTTTGAAATCCATAAAATGCCACTAAATTGTGGTGTGATGTGCCAAATTAATGATTGCAACTTGCCTCTCTTAAAAGCATGTTGCTCCTTTTGGGAGTGTGTGTGTGATATATATATGATAGTAATAATGGAAACTGAAACCTGATTCACAGGATGGCAACTGCATCTACTGTATACAGTAGTTAACATTAAAATGTTAAGAAAATGCCATGTACTTCTCAGGGATTTGCAGAACACAAGCCCTGGGACCTGAGGTTGACCACAGATGATTAGTTTATGTCTGTGTGTTTACTGGCATACAATGCAATAATTATTGCAAATCCGGTTATGATCTGTCATGTAAAGTATGAGTTAGATGTGACACATGGCCTGTTTCTATGCTTCTAAGCAATGTCTGAAAATTGTATGGGGGCATTATATTTGAAAACAATGTGAGGACACAGTAGTACTAATTTTTTGCACTGTATAGACAGTCTCACCTCACAATAATGAGGATATAGGAATACATACCACAGTTGTGTATGCACTATTACTCAACCTAGCACAATTAACAAAAACATCTTTGGTTCTGGAACAGCTTTCCATACACACACCCCTTGTAAATATTTTAATTAGTATCATGGTTATTCTTGTGTTAGTATACTTGAAATGAGTAAACATTACAGGTAGCAAAAAAAGAAGACAAACTGAAATAGTACTGAGATTTCTGGAGACTAAAAAAAAAAGCATTTTGTAGCAAGGAAGTGAAAACTACTAATTGATTGTGCAAGATTTTTCAAGCTGCAGACCTAGCTGCCCATCTATCCATGTCTGAGGGCTGCTGACACTGATGTAACATTTTAATCAGGAAATGGACTTGCAGACCCTTTACATCTGCCACAAATAGCAGGAGGTGATTATTATAATTTATTTACTTAAAATGACTAAATCTGAATCATTAAAAAGTGCTCCAGTGTTTTTAAAAAAAGTTTTCTGGGAAGAGGACTCAGAAGAACGCTTGATAGATGTCGCCTGCCCTTAAGCATCTAATGTTCTTCAGTTTTATTTCTATACTTTCATCCTACTGATATTCCTTGAGTTATGACAGTTCACTTAACGATGGTTCAAAGTTATGGCACCCAGCCCCAAAAGTACTTACGACCCTGTCCCAAAGTTAGATATGTTGCAATATCACAGCGATCATTTGCCCTTATGACCAACTGCAGAGATGCTGCAACATGCCTCCTGCCTATTTCTCCCCACCCATCCTGTCCCGCTGGGTCTCCACAGGCACTAGGCCTGCTTTGCTAGCCCACTGCTCCTCCCCAACCCATGTGGACCTCACCAATTGCTGCCGTGGAGACAGAGAGATGGAGACCTTAGTACCCCCATTCGCCATTCGTACCCCCATTCGCCACTGCCAGGGAGTATGCCTCAGGCTTTGGCATCCAAGGCACTGCAGGGCGTGAGCAAGCATGGGCGGCATGGGACTCTCAGGCATGGCACCCACCAGCTGCAATGACTGGCTCACTGAGGGGGGCTTGGGTGTCCCCAGCTTCAGCTCGGCTTTCCCTCTGCTGCCCAGGCCAGCTGTTCAACTGCAAAGTGCTCCCGCCTCTTCCTCCAGCCAAAACACTGCAAAAAATGCCTTGTGTTGATTGACGGCCTCCGCTGAGTCACACCATAATCCCTGAAGTGGCTCCTGCCTTCTCTAGTCAAAACAGTATAAAAAATGCCCCATGTTGATTGGCTGCTGCTGCTGCTTTCGCACTGCAATCCCCGAAGCCACTCATTCAAACCGGCCACCCAGCAGCACCCGTGGCACCACCCAGGATGGGACCAAATGATGGTGGGCTTGTGGCAGAAAAGTGGCCATCTTTTTTACTCAGACACCGGTGAAGCTGTTTTCCTTAGATCTTGCGTTCTTAGAGACGATTTCATTCTAAACGCAAAAAATGTGTGTGTGTAAGAACGCAAGATCTAAGGAAAAGAGGCATCTGAGAAAAAGATGGCCACTTTTCTGTCATGTGGGTCAGCCTCTTCTGGAACTCTGGATATTTTTGAAAGGTAAGTGAGTGATTGGTGACACAGGGTTGGTGCAGAAATGGCCCAAGGAACTATGGGGACCCCAAGAGATTGAAGCGGAGAATGAGATATCTCAGTGGGTGAGGGGAGGCCTTGGATGGCCAGTTCCAGCACTATCCCCCACCCCCATGGGTCTTCCCCAGTCTGAGACACCTCATGTGCACTTAACAACCTGTGCATTCGACTAACAAATTCATTGGGGAAAGCAAAGGGGGCTCATTCATTTAACATGATACAATTAATGAATCCTCGGGTTATGAATGTAATTGGCAGGCTTTATTACATTTGTAACTTGAGGATTACCTGTATATTTTTTGTATTATTGTATTCATGCCTTAAATGTGCAGTTTTTAAAATATTAAAACACAAAAGCAAATTCATTCTCAAACTTCTTCCCCAACTTCTTATTTTATATGAAACTTCACAAACAAGGGCAAGAAAATAAAAAAGGAACTTGGTAGTCCTGTTTATTTTAACAGGCATGGATTCTGAAGCTTAGCTTTTCTTTCAAAAGAGGAAATACTGGGGAAAATGTGTCCTCTCCAGATCTACTCTTGCAATGGTAGTAAGAGTGGCAGCTGTTTTAAGATATTGATATTATACTGATTAATATATGAGAAAAATGGAGTGCTTAGGCGTCTCACATCCTCGTTAAATGGCAACTTTCTACAGTGCGCATCAATCCACTTGATATGTATTTAACACAGAAAAGCAGCATTGCGTTTTAAGTTAAATGTCTTGTTTTTAGCATGTATTGGGTGGAAGAATAAGGAAATAACTTTTCTCAGTGGGAGAGAAAAAGGCCCTATGGTTAATTTCTACAGTTGACCTAAGATCCATATGTTCCAATGATAACTACTGGAATGGGGGGGGGGGGGGGAGAACCCTTCTTAATAACAAAAAAAACAAAACACCAATGAACTAGACAGACCAATCTAAGTCTCTTTAAGGCAGTTTCATGGGTTCACCTACCAACCAAGATTTGTAATAAAATGGGGGAATGGAATGGCAAGCATTCATTCATCAGAAGAACAAGATTAACCAGGAGACTCAAGTTTCAGAAAAGGCTTACATTTTAAAAACCAGAACCACATTTTACTCCTGCAAGGCACAAAGTGTGCTCTTGCAGCATCTAGTTCTCCCTATAAAAGGCTGCAAAAAGTTAAATGAATAATTAGGCACCTAAGAACTACACAGTGTTGGAGTAGCAGCCCTTCCAACTACGTTAATGCTCTTTGATGCGTCAGAACTTTCATGTCAATTAAAAAAATATTCTATTCATTTACATCTTAAGCAGATACCCCCAGCATATACTTAACAACTATTGGTATCTTTGCTTTATATGAATTTGCCAATCAGATCAAGAACCTGAGAATATTAGATTTTAAAGGGAAAAGAAGCAATTTTGAAGATGGCATTTTTATTGTTGATCTTCAAAATTCAGTTTTCTACAAAGGAAAGCTATTTCTTGCCCTGAAAAAATCACAAAATCCAGCTATAAATTATTCAGGTAAAATATTAAGACCCAAATCCTCTATAAAGATTATCTATACTAAAGGTTTCCAGAGAATACGGATGCAGTACACAGAACATGCTGGCTACATATTAAAAAGGGAGGATGCTAGTGCTTTCATGCCTTCCTTGCGTGGTTCCCATTAGCATCCAAGCTAACAATATGATCTGCTCCACCAAAACCCTTCTTTGAATGGAAACACAGGATTATAAATTTTGCTTGATGGAATGAAAATACGTTATTTCAGGAGTTCTTACATAAAATGCATTGGTTTAAAAACTGCACAGCTGAGTGAGAAAGAAGATTCAAATTCAAGGCTAATCCAATCATACGAGTCCAGAAAGAAATTGGTATTAGATAAATGTCACTCTTTATACTTAGAAACATCTCCATCTCAACCAAAATATTTACCGCTGCACTAAGCCACAGTTATTTAATCTTACCAAATGAGTTAATTGGCTGTGTTCACAGACCATGATAAATCATTCACCAACATTTATAAACCACAATAGGTAGGTCTATACAGCAGGATAAACATTATTGTGGTTATTTGGTTTAGGAAATTATATTCCCCTAGCCATTACGATGGTAAAATTCCTTCAAAAGAAGTGCTTCTAACTTTGTGGGCTCTCAATCAAAGCTCCTCTTTTCACTAAAGTAGCCATAGGGGGAAAACAGGTAGAGATAGCTGGAAACGGCAGCACAAACTTGGCAAACAGATTTTTGTTTGATTGAAGAAGAGGTGTTTTGTACCTAGACTTGTATCTGGATGCAGCTGTTTCAAATGATTTGCACAGCCTTATTAGCCTCTGTATAATATTAGTTATGGCTGGCTCTTCCTGCACATTTGCTTTCTAACTGTTACTAGAACATCTTCTATGTAATGAGATGTATATATATTTGATATGTATCCATTCACTTACAAGAGAGCAGAATCAAAGGCAATGCAATATATATTGATACCAGTATCAGGCCCCAGGAAAATCCAGAATTGTTTGCCTCTGTCAATATTATTAAAAGCAAGCAAATTATTGGTTTACTCAGTACTTCTGCACATCCTGAAGGATAAAAAAAAAACCCCCACACAGAGTTCTAAAGTTTTGTCACATTGCCACAGCAAATTCTACTATACACCTTGAGATTGTCATATACATTACCCTACAAATTTGCAGGAATATATTCACAAAGGTCAGATATTTTACCTTTATTATTTGAAAAATGCAAGCTGTGGTTTTCTGAGTATTTGCTTTCAATGCTAAATTTCTGTCAGGAATATTCACAGGAATACTTATAATTCTGAGCTTGTGCAGGCCACCTTAGGGATTATGGGCGGCCATCCAAAGAGGCAAAAGCTATTTCCCATTCCAAGTTTTTTATGCCTGCAGCTGGTATGTCCCCAGGATTGGGACAAGGTGGAGAACTGGTACTTTAAGCTGCTTACGTCTGTTGTACAAATCTTTGGGAAATCACACAAAAAGTCTTGATTTGGGAGGTTCACTTGAAGAAAAGCTATTGAATCAGTACTTCCATAATGTCATCAAGAAAAGTTCACAGATAGCTAGAAAAACAAGAGCAAAAGCAGACTTGTGCGAGAGGACGTGAGGTAAACAAGCATGTTCCCTGCATAGTAAGAAGTTTCCAAGTGGAAGTAGCATGCAGAAGGCAACACACACACACAAAAATAAAGCATGTTGAGGAAGGGAGGATCTTGCATCTGAACAAACAGCAGCATGGCTCTTTTTTAAGGCAGGCTATCACTAATTCATTCAAGGCAATTGGACATACCAATTTCAAAAGCTAAATACTTGCTAACCATGAGCAATACTTTAAACTAACAGTTGCTTGCTGAAGAAAATGCAGGCCCTGGCAATACCTCCACAAGGACAGAAATCAACCACAGCAACAAAATTAAGTAGCAATGCCAAAATCACTCTGTGGTGAGCTGATACAGAAACCGCATATGACAGGTGATAATGCTACTCAAACACAATAAACTGATGTTCTACTGATATTTGAAAGAAACTAAACCAATCATATACTCAAAGATGGAAGGCTTTGGATCAGCTGTAATATGGCCACAGTATTGCTGATAGGATGAGGCCATGGGCTTAGCCATGCAAGTGCTCTTAAATCTGGCTACATACAAGGGAATTTCTCAGAGCTTTCTGCAGCCTTCAATGTATGCCACGCAGCATGTTCAAAGAGATAAAGAATGTCCTAGTGGATGTGGTGGAATGAAAAAAGAAAAGAATGAATACAAATATATGAGAGGTATAGTCACTTTACCCTTGAGGAAAACAAAGCACAAGTAGCAGCCTAAGCTATTTTTTCTAAAGTGGCCAGTAGCAATTCCCTTTAACACAGCCAGCACTGCTTATTAATGTGTGGATGTACAGTTACATTATGGAGTATACAATTTTCAACACCTGAGGTCTACAACCAGTATGTGTGACTTTTATAAACTCCCACTCAGGCCATCTCAAGGCATTCTTCTTGCCTTCATAATGTAGTTAATAAACAGAACAAAACCATCTGCACCAAAACAAAGCAAGCTGGGGTTTGACCCTGCTTTCTGAGACATCCAGAAACTAGCAAGGCCTATGAGAAATTGCAGCGAGCCAGTGTGAGAAGGAGCAAGGCACAAGTAAATGGCAACTCTCCAGAGACTGTACTCAAAATCATCGATCTGCCAAAGAGGAGAGGCTGGAGGAACCTGAGTCTCTAAAGCCCTCCTTTAATGCTTATAGAATGAGATGGAGAAGATAGCTGGCACGGGTGCACCCCACTGATGCACTGAAGGTGATGTCTTGATGGCATCCTTTGGATCTTCAACTAAGGGATATTTTCTGGAAATATTCAGGGTGCAGCACTTCAAGGAAGGGAAAGCCAGCACGAAGCGCTCATCATTCTGAAAAGGAAACTAGAGAGTGTAGACTTGATGACTGTTGTAACCCTCATGCTTCTTTCAACAATGGAATATCTGGAGGGAGGGAGAGAGAGAAAAGGATGTTAGATCATCTTTCTATTCGGTTCCAGGTTTCAAGGACAACCCAGCACAGCCCTAATAGAGTATGAGAAGTCTATGAAGTCCATTGGAGTTACAAAAGTTCTTGTTTAACCAGCCAAGTTTCTATAAAAGCTTGGCATTCTTTAAAACTTTCACTGGCTGTGTTTTTGCAAGGCCTTTCCCTTAGAAAAGCCCTAGAGTCTAATAATAAGAGCTTCTTTGGATTGATTCAGAAAAGAGAACAAAGCTTATTTATTCTTCCTAATCTTCGGATCAGACTAAGGCTCCTTCCAATAGTGAGAACTGTACCAGTCAGAGACTGATTTTGTCCTGTGTCAGTTGAACTTCTGGTCTAGAGAAAATACTGTAAAATAATTGTGCATTATGCCAACTGGTGCTGTAGAATAGGTAGTTTTTCACTGGAAGAACTTCCCCCTTCTGTCACTCCCTGGGATGCCTTCTCATAGCTCTGTCCTGGATGTAAAGTACCATGTCGCTACCATCCACATGTCTTCAGTCATTCTATGGGGTGGCTTTGACACACTCTTACATAGTATCTGGCTGATTTTTTTTTTTTAAAAAACACCCTGTTCCCCTCCTAATTTTAAAAAGAAAATGCACCAGGGTTAGGTTTTTGTGGCCAGACTGAATAGAAACTGTCCAGTTCCAAGCATAACCAACTCCTTGGTCAGGAAATGCCCATTAATGTAGAAGTGCTGCAGAAAAGTAAGGGAGGAAGGCCTTTTCAATAGGTATTAAAGTATTCTTGAGTTTAAAGTTTAGTTTTGGATTTCTAAACTACTATAGCACAATAAATAAAGACTACATATGAAATAAATTTTGCACCTTAGTAAATCCTGAATGCAAGACTAGGGTTGGGGTTTTTTTGGTTTGGTTTGTGTACTTTTGTGAAATGCATAGAAAATTGCAATTAATTCTATTAATGGGCAACCCTATGGAGTTGTTAGGGAGAATATGTTAGGCAGGAGATCTATGTGTGGGTTGCTATAGGGTTTTGGTACTTTCTTCACTGCTGTTTAACGTCTACATGAAGCCAATGGATGAGATTATCCAATGATATGGGGTAGGAGCCACCAGTATGCTGACAATACCCAGCTTACATTTCTACCTTAAGTGATGATGTGGAGGTTTAATAATAATAATAATAATAATAATAATTTAATTTTATATCCCGCTCTCTCTCCCCAAAGGGACTCGAGGCGGGGCACAGGCAAATTAAAAACACAAATAAGACCACAACAAAATACAAGGTTAAAAATAAATTAAATTGATCCTGCGCTAATATCAGTGTCTGGAAGCTCTGGGGTTTGGATGGGGAACAACAGGCTTCAGCTCAACCCAAGCAAAATCGAGTGGTTTGAGGTCTTAGGGCAGGGGTCTGCAAAGTCGGCTCTTTTAAGACTGGTGGACTTCAACTCCCAGAATTCCCCAGCCAGCTATGCTAGCTGGGGAACTCTGGGAGTTGAAGTCCACCAGTCTTAAAAGAGCCGACTTTGCAGACCCCTGTCTTAGGGCATCTGGCTTTGTGGACTTTCCACCTCTTGTCCTGGTTGGGATTACTACTCCAAACACAACGTGTGTGGCTCCTGCTCGCTTTTCACAAGGTCCTGAAAACATGGTTTGGCAATGTGCATGAGAACCTAGGAGTGTGGTAGAGCCTGTCCCATGGCTGCATTGACAGTTATGGTCAGATGTGACTACTTTCAGCAATGAATTGTTTTGTAAGTTTTATGCTTGGTTATATATGTTTTTAATTTGCCATGTTGTTTTGATGTTTTTATACTCTTTTTAATTTTTTGTGAGTCACCCAGAGTCATATATTGAGATGGACGGCTATTTAAATCAGAAAGATAGATAGGTGATGGATAACAAAAAGGTTCTGAAACAGTTTTTCTCTGAAGACTATGTTACTTTTTGTAATTTCTTGATTGAAGGAATAAATGGAGCTTGTAGGATGTACATACATTTTTATTCCAGTTATATGAATTCAGATTCAAGACTTTTTTAACATTACTTACCATCCATGTATTCTTCTGAGGAAGCAAGTGATAAAAGGCTTTGTACATCGCTGTTTTCTGAGTCTGAAGTCTCTTTGTGCCCAGATTTACTACTAGATGTGCCAGCCACCCAGGAAGACGTGGTCGCCTGATGCACTAGAACAGTTTCTGAGTGGTGAGAGCTACCAGCTTCACACAATCCAGAGCGTCCAGGGGTTTCATCCTCCCTAATAAAGCCACTGGGGACCACTTGATCTGGTGGTGGCTGTTGCATTTCCCTGGCCTCGCTCTGTCCAGCTCCTTCTGAAAGGACGATCTGTATCCGTGTATCTGAGGAGGGTATGCAGTTTCCAGCACTGCCATAAACAGCTTCTTCATAAGATGGCAAAGCTACCTGAACTCCATCCACCATAATAGAAACCTGGTCCCCAGAAACACCTTGATCACGCCTGTGTTTGGAATTCAAAGAAATATTTAGGCACAATGACATAAGCAGCATTGTATGCAACAATAACATGTACAGGATTAGTAATCCTATTTGCTTCACTGTTGTTTCAGAGGTAAAGATATTAGTAATAAACCATGTCTGTTCTCTGGTTTCCTCCAAATGTCTTAGGACCACAATTTTTTAGAATTCTCAACCACCATTTCAAACTAGCAGAGCCATCAGATATTTAGTGAACTGTAAGGTGAGAGCCAGTTTGGTGTAGTGGTTAAGGTACCAAGCTAGAAACTGGGAGATCATGAGTTCCTAGTACCACATGAGGGCACAAGCTGGGTCACCTTGTGCCAATCACACTCTCTTAGCCCTAGGAAAAGATAACGGCAAACCACTCCTGAAATCTTGCCAAGAAAACTGCAGGCACTTGTCCAGGTAATCACCAGAGTCAACATTGACTCAGAGGCACATATATACCCAAAAACCCCAATGTATCTATTTATAGGACATTAAATGGGAAAAGGTTTTAATAAGCCTAAAGTAGAAATATGGTTCATTTTGGAATTATTTTCAATGAGGTAGGGCAATCCTTTAATGAGCAACACAAACTTTCCTTCCTAAAATCGATGTGCTTATTAAATTGTTGATAACTGAGGTCTGGACCTAAACTTCTTGAATAAAAATTATGCTGAAATAAACTTTTCTTGTTTAATACTGAGAGACTAGGGTCTTTGTTCCAATTAAGACGGATATACCCCTATTATATGCTTTCAGGTGCCTTTTATGCATTTAACGTTATATTAAATTTGTTGAGCATGTTACTTAAGAACTTTATATTCCCACTGTTTCATTACAATGTTTCCCTCACAGACATTAGGCTTTAAAGTACTTTCTATGATCAATATGCCACTACTGTACTAGCTGGTGAGCATGAGGGGGACTTAACCTTGTTTCCAGTTTAAACCTGCAGAAATAGGAAGGAATTATTATGGTCATAGTGAGATTTCTCCCATTCCAGCTGTACGTTTTGGAGGGAGAACGTCTGCCATCTTGTCAAACCAACTACAGCGTCATGACAATGCCAGGCCAATCTGGGAACCAAAAACCTTTTTGGATATTTCAGATTTATAGTGGGCAGATGAAGCCCCCATTTTCTTTTCTTGAGAAAAGGGGAAATATAGCAATATAATGTGTAATACATTTCATCCTAAAAGTCCCTCTTATTTTCCCAGTAAGGCTTAACCCAACAACGTAAGATAAAAATAAAAGCGGAAATAAGAGACTCTGTAAAAATGTATCTATCACCACCTAGTAAATTCATAAATGAGCTGGGATAGAATTACAAGATTTCTATATCAGAGCTAATAATAATTGCACTAGGGCTAAAATACCAGATGCAGATGAAAATATGTTAAGGAAGAGAGGTTAGATGTGATTTGGTTATTCCATTTCAATTGCAAATTACGTTAGAATTAAATAAAGAGAAACAGAATGGCTTTATTGATAATCAATTCCCTCATGCTATCATGGGCCCACAGTCAATTAAGGAAGTGTGTATTCTTTTATAACGTTAGATTGGTTAGAATTCTGTAGATTAGCCATCTCTGCTGGAGTCAGAACTATGGACTAACTTGACAGATACTGTCTGCCAGGTAAACTGTGAGTCACACATCTAATTCTGCTTAAAGGGACTTCATAATTAGAAATACTTAGAATTTTGTCTTGCATCCAAGCTTTTTCACCAAGCAACTACCTAACAACCACTAGACTGACTGGCAATATTACCACTATGTGCATTTCTTGCCAAAGTGTACTGAAAAAATGAACTGTAAAATCTCCAGACATTGATCTGAATTTCCTACAACCAAACACATTTCACAAAACTAAGCGAGATCTGAAAAGTGAATACAATTTATAGAAGTCTACTCCAAACACGGCCATTTGATTTATAACACAGTATAAAATGTGTAGAGTAAGACATTTTATGAAAGTAAAGTTAAATGGGCCCTAGAAAATACTGCTATGAACAGAGCTGCAGGAATTTGTGAAATACCTGTGGAACTGTTTCATATTTTGCAAGGATGATATTCTAAAATACTGCTGACAGTTCATGGAAAACACAGCAGTGGCCAGAGAATCGTAAATAGGAATCTGTACTTAAAACAACAACCAAAAAAGCCAACAGTGCCAAGCATTCCAGATGTTCAAGCTACCAAACAATTGCATGTATTATACAGATTACATCAGGGGTCTCCAACCTTTGCAACTTTAAGTCTGAAGGACTTCAGCTCCCAGAATTCTCCAGCCAGCTTTGCTGGCTGGAGAATTCTGGGAGCTGAAGTCCTTCAGACTTAAAGTTGCAAAGGTTGGAGACCCCTGGATTACATGGATAACTGAAAAGGCAAGAAGGTCCCCTAAAAGCCACTGGTTTTTGTTTTATTTATTATACTAATATCTCTGTTGCGAACCACAATGAACTGCAGATAACTATTAAACACAAGGGCTGGACTACTCTATCTGAATATTTTGAGAATTTTTATGACATCTAGGAAGCATCAGTTAAAATGAAATATGAAATAACACATTTGGATCAAAATTGGGAGAGGAATGTACTAAGATTGTACACAATCAGCCTATCTAGATAATTCATATGAAGAGCATAAAATGAAAAGTACTGGATTGGAAACATAAGTTGGAATTAAATTTGCTGTAAGAAATATTGATAACCTCAAATAGATTGAAGTGATACGACCTGGTGGCTAGAAGTCAGGAAGGCTTAAGGAATTCCTTGCTAAAATTTTAAAAACAGAATGGAGAAGCAAGTCTGATTCAAAATACAAAAAATATGTCAACTTTGCAAGATCACCTAATGCAGTGTTTCTCAACCATGTCAACTTGAAGATGTCTGGACTTCAACTCCCAGAATTCCCCAGCCAGCATTCGCTGGCTGGGAAATTCTGAGAGTTGAAGTCGAGACATCTTCAAGTTGACAAGGTTGAGAAAAACTGACCCAATGCAAACAGGTGAAGCAGCAGCAACACATACTATCTTCCTGGATCAAAAATCCAAAGGATTGGTTACTATAATCATAATTAAAGGAGCACCAGCTACTAGGAGGCTATGACAAATCCAGACAAACTTTTAAAAGTGTAGAGACAACACACTGCCAACAAAATTGCCTACTGTTAAACCATATGACTGTAGAAGTTGGAGGATCAAAAACGTTGAAGAAAAAAAAACAATGTCACTGAACTGTGGGGCTAGAAAAATAGAGGACATTGGACTGCAGCATCACCATCACCCTAGCATTTTCCCCACAGGTACATGGTCCTCAACACTGGACAGCAAGTAAAATAAATTATTCCACACTATAGAAGCAGAATCAGTCAGCACACCTGAAGGACTGAAGAATTATTTTTGCCATATAGCATGTAAGTAAGAATTGTTGGAAAAGATCCTGATGTTTGAAACTTTTCTTGAAAATTAAAAAAGAGGCCAGAACTATCACTAATATTGCAAATGAGAACTTAAAGCAGTTATTAATAAACAATTCCACTGGATCACAAGATCTTGTCTAAATTTCATAAGAGACTGGAAGAGAGAAAAAAACTACTTGGATTAAATATAAATATTACTCCTCTGATTACTATCTTAAGAAAGCAAAGCATACAAGGAAAAAAACAGATGGGGCAAACTTTCCATGGTAATTCGCCATGAAGGAACAAAGTAGTGCTTTTACCATAATCCACTCAAAGAAAACACCACAAAAGTTTTAATCATTTTATTCATTGAATAATGTTTGTAGGATATGATGGGCATGCAACCATGAAGTTGCATTATCTTCTTCATTGAGAGACATTTCTATCCTGAATCAAGTTTTTTCCAGCTTCAGTTATAAGAACAGAGGGGAAAACAACTACTATGTGTCTGTTACTTGATATATTGGCCAATTGTTTGTTTTTTTAAATTAGAAAAGTAAAGATTACAGTAAACTGTTATTTTTTCTTTTTATCTCAGAGAATAATACACAAGTAGTCTGGACTATAGAAGTACCTATTAGCAGTGATGATAACTGTTCATTTTAAATAAAAGCAATGAAACCTCCAGCCTAATTAAGCCTGTTTACAAAACTCCCTCTTCCCCCAAAGTGCTGTTTCCATATTGTGCTTGCCAAAATAAACGTATTGACAACAGTCTGTGAGCTCAAGGAATTCCAAGCTTCCTCCCAGCCTTGGAACTTTGAAGCAGGCAGGGAGCAAACAAAGCACAGATTTTATTTCCCAGCTCCAAGAATGGAAGGAAGGCCAGGGTTTCTTTTGGCTTTTGAGTAACAGAGGTGACAGTGGTGCCCTGTTGACCATATAGATAGTCTGTAAAACACAATGTTTTAGTTTGGATATTTTGAATCCCTCCAATAAATCTTAGGTAAAGTTTCTACTAGAAAAGCCCTTGATAATTAGGATCTATTGAGAGCAATGTACTTTTTTCCATAAATTTCTATTAAGCTTTGAAAAATCTAATGTTTCCCTCCTGGAAATGAAAACAGAATTTGACCATGTGTGTCTTACACCACAGAGTCCAGCTATTCCTTTGCAATAGGATTCATGATTGTTATCTTCAAGATCAAAACAGAAATAGTTTTCCCAAGGAAATAATTTTTTTTTTTTGCCTAACAGAATGAGTTCCTGAAGTATAAAAAAAGAGATTGGAGGAAAGAAATCAAAAGAAGAACAGTAAGGAACCATCAGAAAAATAATGAGACACATGTCACCATAGCGTACCTATAAGCGTTTACATCAAGAGTGGGGATTCTGAAACTTTCTAGATGTTACCAACTTCTAGCATTCTTTATTTTTCACTGGCATTGCTGTGGATGGCAAGACCTAGCAGCATCTGAACAGGTTCCCCATTCAATTTACATGCATAAACATTTGCCCCTCAAAGGCAGCTGATGATGATGTCACCTTCCCAAATAGCGTCTACCATTACCATGAGGATTTATTCTAACCTTTTAGTGGTTGCAGTACATAACTCTTGTGCTATCTCTCAGGCTATTTTGCAGTTGTCAACTGTAGCATGCAGTGTTCTGAGAACACTGCCATTAATTTGCATGGTTTAGGTTACTTTGGACATTGATTTGGTATACATACCACTCTAATCCTACCAGTTTACTAAAGTGAGAAGCAGCTTCAACTCCAGCAGATACAGCCTTCACCTGATACCCAACTAGTCACAATAGCCTCCTCTGCTTAATATCAAGCACACCCTCCCCCCTCCCAAATCTCTTTTACTGAGGAGACCCCCACAAATTCTGAAGAACTCACCTGCTGTGATGAAATGACTTCAGTTTTGGTTGTAGCAAAACAAACAATACAACTAGGAGAAGGATGAGAGCGACTGAACTTGCTGTAGTAGCCACTATGGATAAGGTGGGTACTCCTACACTTGGAGGAGAACCTTTATCTACGATATCAAATAAACAAAAAACAGTCAATGGTTTCTCTTTAGGAAATAGCTGTTTCCTATAACTAAGGCAGGATTCCTGAATAATCTCTGTCCATTGGTGGGATTCAAATAATTTAACAACTGGTTCTCTGCCCTAATGACTTCTTCAAACAACCAGTTCACCAAACTGCTCAGAAAGTTAACAAGTGGTTCTCCCGAAGTGGTGCGAACTGGCTGAATCCCACCACTGACTCAGTCCTGACAGTAAGCAGTTTGCATAGGCAGTTTTCTTCTTATGGAAGCCTGTTTGGGTGAAATCTTCTGCAATTACTCTCAGAGCGAAACATTCTCAGAGAGACTGCACCTGGTTGTCCAGTCATGTTCCTTTCAACTGAACTCCCCGGCTACCAGGCTAACTGATAACCCCCAGGCTTCTTGTTTTAGGTTAACTGAATTTAACATCATTTGGATGCAAGTCAAAACTATAACGAATATATTCAAGATTACATTTTTGAAATTTATTTTTTAATACCAAGAAGGAAAAACATAAAACAGCTGAATTGTAAGTTTGAATATGACTGTATGACTAAATCGGTATTACCGGAAATTGTAGGCAGAATGTTGTGGGAACATTCCATTGTCAAGTCAAAGCTTGACAATAAGGAGATTGGTATTATTCCTATTATGTTAAAAGCTTTGTTTTTAGAAAGTAAAAAAAAATCCCAAGCTCAGTTTTTCCACTGAACACGAAGATTTCAGCTTCAGCATTCATTCATCCGGCCTTCAGGGATTTTGGTTTTTTCCATAAATTTCTATTAAGCTTTGAAAAATCTAATGTTTCCCTCCTGGAAATGAAAACAGAATTTGACCATGTATGTTATGACACCACAGAGTCCAGCTATTCCTTTGCAATAGGATTCGTGATTGTTATCCTCTCCTCTCCTCTCCTGCTGCTGCTGCTGCAGTGACCCAGGTCAATTAAAGCAATATGACAAATATTTTCTTCATATATTTTTTTGCTTCATGTTATGGGAAATGAATTCTTATCTAACTGAAAATCTTGCAAGACACAATTGTTAAGTTGCTTTTGAGAACATTCTTTTCAAGAGAGTCAAGATGGGGCAAAGAAAATTCCCTTGCAGCAAACTATGGTCAAGTTGGATCGAAAATCCCTTCCTCTAATTGTACTTCCACAATTTAATTGCTATGCACTTGCTTCATTTATCTGTCAAATTTGAAAAATCTAAAGCCACCCAAATTTAGAATAAACGGCATATAATATTAAAATAATAAACCTATCATAACCTACCAAAAGGAGATACAAATTTAATTTGTTCAATGTAATATGGCCACCTATTCCAGAAGACAACCCAAAAGAACAATATAATTCTATTGTTCTTTCGGGTTGTCTTCGGGAGTAGGTGGCCATATTACATTGAACAAATTAAATTTGAACTCTCATTCACCCAAATTATCAAAAGAGGGTCACTACACACTAATCCAGGGTTTATGGGAAGAGTCAAGTCTTCATAGCTAACTTAAGCATTGTCAGGGTAGGAGGCCTTTAATGCTTTGGGATGGTATTGTACAAGGAGCCAGGAACTGCAACAGAGAAAGTGGAGCCATTCCAATGGATACATATTCAGTCTTATGTCTTCCACATGTATTGGGCAACAACATACAGAATTCCCAACCAACATGATCTAAAGTCTTCCCCAGTCCAGGAAATGGCTACAGATTTGTGTTTTTTTAAAAGAAACAATTAAAAATTCAGAAGCAAGCATTCAGCATATAGGCGAAATACCTTTTTATTATTTTAATTTTAATGATCACCCCTTCTTGAAATGTTCTGTAAAAATTACATTTGTTTATATGTTTGTGCCTGCAGTATCAGGCAGGGATCCCAACCCTGAGTCTGTGGACTGGCACTGGGGTGCAGCACACCAGAAACTGGGCCGTGCAATCAAGTGAATCCCCAACTGCAGGATGCAGGCAGCACGCAAAACCACATCCCCTCTGGTCCGTGGGAAAAAACTCTCCATGCAACCGTCCATGGTGCCCAAAAAGTTGGGGGCTGCTGAGACAGGGAGTCAGAAAAGCTGCAGATATTAGGAAACATTTTCTGTATCTCTGCAAATTACAGTTTTCTGAATTACATGGGGAACATACTGCACAGTGGAGCCCATCAAATGGCTTGTTTGACTGTGTGTTGTCACTGGGGGCGAGTGAGTGGTTATTGGTTTCTCCCCCTCCATACTGTATTTTTATTGCTTATAAGCTGCCTAGAGTTGCTGTGAGAGAATAGGCAGCTATATAAATTTTCTAAGCAAAAAAAAAAAAGCTAAATTGATAAGGAACTGAAATAAGTTTGCAATAAAGATTTCTTTTTAGAGAGAATCTATCCCAATACTGTCCTGGTGTGGCTAGGATTTTATGTCAGTATCTGAAAACACCAGACAAAAATTAACAGCACAAAAAGCAAAAGTGAGCATATTCACTCAGATATACTGACCTTGGCTAAGTCTACAGGTAACCTCCAGTTCTGGATTCCACTTGCCATTCTTGCAAGTCAAATATTTGTAATCTCCTTTCAATACATAACCTTTGTCACAGAAATACTCTATGACACTGTCAGATGTCAGTGGGTCTTTGCAAGGTGTTGGATGACATTTGTAACCTCCATTCTCAGGATTGGATGGCTGTGGACAGTCTGCAAAGGAAAAGAGAAACGATGACCCCAGGTTTTATGCAATAAATCCTATTAATGTGTACTGTTGTGTGTAATATTACTACTAATGTGTAGTAAACCCAGGACCACGGCATTTCAACAAACACTGAAACACAAGAAGAATGTGAATTCTTATCTTGCTACTCTAAAGGAGATTAGTGGTGAATGGTGAGCCCAAATCTCCATTTTCATCTATGAAAATAACCATCTAATATATCCTGTAGCAGGTTCTATTTTTAAACATATATCTTGTTTTTAGACTGATAAAAGCCAGAAATCTTTCCTAAAAGGATTGTTGTTTCTTGAGATTTAGCTTGTAACTAATGCTTCTGGTGACCATCACAATTATCTCAACTCATTCCAGACGTTTGTTGGTATTTCCATATGTCCATTCAAAGTCATAAGTACAGAGCAAGTAGGAAAATTCTCAAGAGATAGTAGGACTAGGAAGACAAAATAAAAAATAAAAAGAGGACATGACAAGGTGGACTTTCCATACAGTAATGTGGGCATACATTGATAGCCTACGTTAAATTCTGCAATTTGTAGGCAAGTACTAATTACTAGGAACAGAATTAGTGAAGAGAACACAAATGTTCTCTTTTGAGAACCATGAATGAACATTCAACAGATTTTAACACTGATTATACTTATCCAAGCCCTCCATCAGGAAACAAGGTCAGTGGGATTTGTGAAGTTTGTTAGCTTCAAACAGTGATTTAGCCAAGACCAAGGTAAATAAGAATTTGAACGTGTTGCTTTATGTAATTTAAAACATTATAGCTATCCTGATTACCACAAGCTAAAACACAGTTGTCTTGCCAGCAATTTTCAACAGTAAAGGCAGGTGGATACAAAAGATTGAAATCCATTCCCCACTCTGTTCCACTAATATTTCTCATCAGAATAAACAAACAATAACCAAGAATAGGGATTTATTAAATGCAGTTTGTTCTTCAGAAGACAATCCACAAAAGATTATTTTTAAGAGCAGCAGCTCAAAGTAGATCATAGCTATTCACAAGTATCTGTAAAGTCCAGTAAGAAACTATTTTATTAATAAAGAGATAACAACGTATGTAATTATTCACAAATGTAACAATCCTTATTAGTTTGTCTACCCTGCCCTACCCAATCTAGACCATCCCATCCCATCGCATTCCAGGAAACATAGCAAAAAAAACCCTGTGGAATATAAAATTTAATCATGTGTTGGGGTGTAGCAGGTCTATTACTACAGAAATATTTAGCTTATTGTACCATTAATGACTGACCACTGATTATAAAAATACTTGTTTTAGCCTCTCCTAAACTACCATATTGTATAAATAATCAGACTATAATCATTCCACGTGTGAAACTGAAATCATAATTGTCTCATACAAAACCGAGCTATTTTCCTCCTTGAAGAAATTAGAAAAAAACAACCAGATATAAACAGCTGCAGCCCATTAATATTGTTATAAATATGAAAATCTCGCAACCGTGGAAACTAACAGATAATCATTTTAATTCTAAAAACTTAATTTTAACATTTTAAATTTTATATCCTTTTTTATTTTGATGTTTTATTGTACACAACAAAGTTCCTCTTTGAGGCAGATGACTGGTTTAGAAATATAAAAAATAATAAATAAATAAATAAAACAAAACTGCATCATTAAAAACCATTCGTTATTGTAAAAATAATACCACAAAGTATATTCTCGTCCATTAACATGTGCATTAGAATAAAGCATTGTGTACTATAGTAAGATAATCAAATGCATTCAGAGCTTTTTATTGCATGTCAAGTATATATAAATATACTCCTAACATACAGGTTAAACCAGGGTGGATTTGATTGAAATCATGATTTAAATCACTAGTAAAAAAGCTTGATTTAAATCATAGTTTTCTACATAAAGACTAATTCTTGCTGGTATAACTTATTTATTTTTATTTATTTATTTATTTAATTTATATACTGCCCTTCTCCCTCTCAGGACTCAGGGCAGTGAACAGCCACAGTAAAAAGAGGAAATACAAAAGTTAAAATAACAAATTAATATATATTAAATAATTTGGCCCATTATTACAAAACCCAATACTAAAACCCAATTAAAAAGGCTATGACAGGCCAGCTGCACGAAATAGATGTGTCTTCAGGGCCCGACGGAAGAGACGTAGGTCTGAGATCGTACGTAATTCAGGGGGTAGGTCATTCCAGAGGGCAGGAACTGCCACAAAGAAGGCTCTCCCCCTGGGGGTTACCAGCCGACATTGTCTGGCCGACAGCACCCTGAGGAGGCCCTCTCTGTGGGAGCGGACTGGTCGGTGGGAGGTATTTGGCAGCAGGAGGCGGTCTTGCAGATAACCAGGTCCCTTGCCATGGAGCGCTTTAAAGGTGGTCACTAGTATCTTGAAGCGCACCCAGAAAGCCACAGGCAGCCAGTGCAGCTCACGCAGGAGAGGTGTCACATGGGAGCATCTAGATGCTCCCAAAATCCCTCGCGCGGCCGCATTCTGAACTAACTGGAGCCTCCGGGTGCATCTCAAGGGAAACCCCATGTAGAGAGCGTTACAGTAGTCCAGGCGGGAGGTGACGAGAGCTTGAATGACAGTGTGTAAGGTGTCACGATCCAGAAAGGGACGCAACTGGCGTATCAGACAAACCTGATAGAAAGCCCCCCTGGCCATGGCCGTCATGTGCTCTTCTAAAGACAGCCGAGAGTCCAGGAGGACACCCAAGTAGCCACAGATGGGGTCAACTGGCTATACCGTGATGCCAGAAGCCACAGCCACTTGGTCTTGGATGGGTTGAGTCGAAGCCTGTTCCTCCCCATCCAGACTCACACGGCCTCCTGACACAGGGACATCACTTCCACGGCATTGTTGGGGTGGTCCGGGGTAGAGATGTACACCTGAGTATCATCAGCGTACTGATGGAACTCTACCCCAAAGCCACGGATGATCTCACCCAATGGCTTCACATAGATGTTGAACAGGAGGGGCGAGAGGACCAACTCCTGTGGAACTCCACAAGTGAGGCGCCTCGAAGTCGACCTCTGCCCCCCTGCCAACACAAACTGCGACCGATCAGAGAGATATGAGGAGAACCACCGTAGAACGGTGCCCCCCACTCCTAACCCCTCCAACCGGTGCAGCATGATACCATGGTTGATGGTATCAAAAGCCACTGAGAGATCTAACAGGACCAGGATAGAGGAACAGCCCCTATCCTGAGCCCTCCAGAGATCATCGGCCAACGCGACCAATGCCGTCTCCGTGCTGTGCCCGGGCCAGAAGCCGGACTGGCGCGAGTCCAGATAGACAGCTTCATCCAGGTGCTGAGGGAGCTGCCGCGCCACCACACTCTCAACAACCTTCGCAATAAACCGAAGGTTGGAGACAGGACAATAGTTGGCCAGAACAGCCGGATCCAGAGATGGCTTCTTGAGAAGGGGTCTCACCACCGCCTCTTTCAAGGCGGCTGGCAAAAAACCCTCACTCAGAGAAGCGTTGACAATTCCCTGGAGCCAGCCTCGTGTAACCTCCCGGGAGGCCAGTACCAACCAGGAGGGACACGGGTCCAATAAACATGTGGTGGTGTTCAGCCGCCCCAATATCCTGTCCGTCCTCAGGAGTCACAGGATCGAACTCCTCCCAGGTAACATTCTCAGGACCTGCCTCAGTCAACCCGTCTGAACTAATCCAACCCGTCCCGAATCTGATCAAGTTTATCATGCAGATAACGCCCAAAATCTTCCGCTCAACCCTGCAAGGGAACATCCCGCGCCTCCAGATGGAGAAGAGAGCGGGTCACCCTAAACAGGGCGGCTGGACGGTTATCTGCAGACGCGACAAGAGCGGAGAAATAGTTGCATTTCGCCGCTCTTATCGCCACCAGGTAGGTCTTTAAATAAGACCTTACCCATGTCCGGTCAGACTCGGAGCGGGTGGTTCTCCAACCGCTCTCTAGGCATCTCTTCCAATGCTTCATCACCCTCAGCTCCTCGGAAAACCAAGGAGCCAAGAGAGTTCGGCGCCGGGTAAGAGGCCGCAAAGGCACGACACGGTCCAAAGCCCCTATGGATGCACTATTCCAGGCGGCCACCAGGTCTTCAGTCGAGTCGTGAGTCAGGATCTCAGGTATCGGCCCAAGCTCCATCTGGAACCTCTGAGGGTCCATTAGGTGCCTAGGGCGGAACCATCTCACCGATTCCGGTTCCGCCTCCCTGCGGTCGGGTGCAGCAGTTGGAAAGTCATGTTGAAGGAGGGAGTGATCTGACCATGACAAGGGTTCGATGATTATTTCCCCTAAACCAAGATCACTCAACCACTGGCCAGAGACAAAAGCTAGATCCAGAGTGTGTCCTCCAATGTGGGTTATAATATGCAAGTAGATGAAGATTTTTAGAATAACAACTTTTCATATTAGTTATTTTATCCCCAGTTTAATAGGTTAATCATTCATATTTGGACAACTTTTCTGTTGTACTTAGGAAGGAGAAAAATAATCATTACCTTAATAATAACAATTTAAATAGATTTATTCAACTGAAACAATAACATTACAGCATATGTTATTTGCTTAAACAAACATCCATGTTTGTTAACTAATTTGGCTAAACAATATATATATATTTTAAGAAACTTAGACTGTCAGCCCAGCCTACACATGAAAAAGTTAAATACTGTCCTCTGTAGCTCACTCGTCATCTTCATCTTCTTCTTTGTTCATAATCTGGAAAAGAAAAACAAGCTTTCCTGCTTTATCAGGACTCAAACGATTTCTCAATTTAGAATGAATGAGTCCAAAGGAAGAGAATATTCTTTCAACGCCTGGAGAAGCAGCTATTGCTGTTAAAAGTGAAATCATTACTTGAACAGTCTCTAAATCCAAGTGCTTAAGTGACTTCCATCAGTTCACTGGTGTGACTTTCTTTAAAATATCTTCAGCAAACATATATTTCTTGAATGGTTCCCCTTTAGCTTTGAAGTTTATTATAGTTGGCATTACAGATGGATGATTGCTGGATACCCATGTCATAGCTAACTCCTCTTCCTCAGCACTTAGGTTTTGACCCTGATACTGGATATTGACAATATTTGCCAAAAAATGAGCTGGAGACAGTCCTTGTCCCATTCGTTTTTTTAACGCTTGTAATTTAATTCTGTCCATGTGTAGTTCTGTTTTTAAGTGTTCACTCAGTTACTTCCAAATTTCAACAGCATCAGCAATAAAACAGCTATTTTTCTGTATTTTGTTTAAAGCTTCAGAAATGGGTTTCAGGATGCTCAGCATATGTTCAACATTTCTCTTAAGCCCAACGTTGAGGATTTTGGCTGTGACAGTGCCATCTACTTCCTCCTCACACTTAGTTTCACTTTCTTCTTGTGCAGATCTATTCCACTCCAAACAATCAGAAAAATATTGTTTCAATTCTATTCACTGAACTTCTTGAAACTTAGCACTGAAGGGATTGATTCTGTATTCATAGGTTTGTAGAAGTTAGGATTAAGGTCTTTTTTTCAACTCTGTTCATGTTATAACATTTTTGCTGTGAAGAAGAGGCATGTGATCTCTGCTGAATCAAATTCAGTTTTGAGAACTGCAAAAGTAAACCAAGCATCTGTGATAATATCTTGTAGGCAGAGAAACTACCCAATAATCTTACAAAAACCTCTGGAAGAGCATGACATTGTGAATGGAATTTATTTACCAAAAAAAATTAAACATAAACATATACAGCCTTATAATTAAAAAAACTAATCTTTATTTCATGATGGAATAACCTTTGGATGGTAATATATTTTCCTCAAAAAGCATTTTATATTAAAAAATCCGATTTAAATTTTAAAAAATTCGATTTAAATTTTTAAAAATCTGATTTTTTTTTTAAAAAAAATTATTGATTTTTATCCACCCTGGGTTAAACACCTAATAAACATAGCTGTGAACTAGAAAATGTACACCATATTGTATTTGCTAAGATGCCATATGTTTGTGATAGTAAATTAGTAAAACGAAAGAAATTGTGTTCCTCCTTCTAACTCCCCTTGCTAGATATTTTCATAAAATTCAGGTGTTTCCAACATGCTACAATCTGTCCCAAAGTATCAAAGTAAGATTTTGGACAGATGTAGTGTAGTGTAAACTATTTTGTGATGAAATCCAAGATTTGCCTAGATACATCTTTTTAAGTAGATGAATAATGAGCTTTAAATATAACTCATTTTAGTTTCTACTGCACTTTTAATAGGACTTTTAAATTTTAAATCCATTTATTTACCATATTTATAAATGAACCCCATCAATTAAGATTCTGCTTATAGTAAGCCCTCAATTTAACAGACAAAATCCAGTGGATCTAATTTCAGATAGGAACTTTACCCTGAACAATGAACAAAATCCATCACTTGGCAGATCAGATACCGCTACTTCTGCTCAAAAAGGATATTATTCACAGTTATAAGTAAAGCACAGGAGTGTTTTTATACTGGAAAAATCCCATTTGCCATTTAACAGTCTTTAATATTAATCAGTATTAATATTAATCTTTAACAGATATTCCAAAGAGAGGGAGGGTGTAGTTTTTATTCTGAGCACTGAGTTAACAGTAAAGAACCAAGTAATAATTGCTCCACTGAGGTCTTCTTCATATTCAGTGCTGATTGAAAAATTACTATTTCTCTATCGAGTGCATAATGAAGAAGTATTTTTTAAATATACTAAAATGAATAAATGAGATCATATTCATGATAAAGGGTTTGTCTATGTAATCATAGCTATACATTTATGTAATTAGATTCAGTTACATACACAGGATAAAATGTGTCTAATCATTTCAAGCTTCTTCAAAACTTTTTTTAAACAAAAGACATCAAAAGGGAAATAAAGACTAATTATAGTCTTGCACCAATGCAATCACCAGCTGGAGAGTCGCAAAAAGCACAGAGTTGAATTACCTTAATTAACATGCAACACAAGGATTACCACATGCTCATTAAACCTCTGCCACTAAGAAACCATGGAGGAAGCTATGCCGTACACAGAACTATCTATTAAAATGTTTTTCTGTAATATGTCTGCTTTGCCAAGCTAAGACTATACTGCATCTTCGGCAATAGAGCTCTCCTATTTCAATAAAATCGGTATCTTAAAAAAGCAAACCAGCTATCCTTTCCAAAATGGAAAAGATATCCATTTCATATTTTAGTAGGATTATGAAACGTAACAACCATAACAATATTTTCAGATAATTTGGCAATAATCGCAGGATCAGACCCAGAAAAGCAATGCTAAACAGCCACATTCAAACAAAGAAAATGCACAATATTCATCTCAAATGCAAGCAATTGATCATTATAGACAGGCCTTTAAAAATATCTGACGCTCTCTCTGCGAGAGGCACTTTTTGAACAAGCAAAAATTGCTTCCTCTCCCAAATATTATGTCCACCTGATCTCATTGACAATGATGTACTCTTATTTCCATTAACTGCCAATAGGCTTTTAAAGCTAACGAAGAGAGAACAGCAAAAACGAGTCTCGTAGGCAAATGTAGAGTGGTGTTTATTTTGTCTCTTTAGTAAATTATTTGCAACACAGAATGCATTCACTTAATGCAAATCCTTCCATGTAACACAGCACATTGTCGAATTTCAGTTTTAAAAACTGGTTTTATTTGCAGCAGAATTAAATGGGCGGGTGAATAAGCTCCTCTAGGACATGCCTGTACTAACTTAAATTCCTTTGATGTAATATGAGCAGAAAACAGCTACAGTGCTTTTAATTTAGTTCATTCTTAGAACACTTTTAATAACATGCTGAAAGAAAAAAAAAATGTCGTCAATGCTAACAACTGTTCCCATTAGGATGAGAGTGGTTGAAGAAATAATGTTATATGTCACAAAATATTGGAGAAAATATTCCTGGATTATATTTATTCAAGCTTCTCCTGCTATTACAGAATGTGAAATGATTATCACTATGGTAGCAAAAAGATGGTTTGGGATTTCAAATCAGAGTAAGTGAACTCAAGGAAAGAGAGAAATCTTTAGGGAGGCTTTGAGTTTTACTCAGCACACTATTTTCCTGAAATGTGCTGATTATTTTATATTCCTCTATAGGTGATGGTCTACAGCAGGGTTGTCAAAGTGACAGACCACAGGCCAGATGCACCACAAGCAGGTCACACCCACCCCAGATCTGCGAAGGGAGGAAAACATCACGATACGTCACGTGACAGCTACGTGATGTCGCAAGTTTGACACCGTGGTCTACTGAATTCTGACACTGATGCAGCAGTGGGAATAAACTCTCAAACTAAGAGCTGAGAAACATAGCTTCTGAAGTCAAAGTAACAGAAGGAGAAGAAACTGGCACTGAAAAGGTAAAGATTTGAAAAAGTGGATATTTCAGTGAAGAGAACTGGGAGAGCAGGATTAAAGAGATCAAGCCTCAAAAGGCATGGAATAGTTCTGATGGAGGCAGGTGAACATCATGAAAGGTTCTTTCAACTTAAATTTCCAAAGCACACCTGCACTTAAGAGCTGCAGCATTCTTCATTCTTTTGTTCCCTTAGTAATCCTCAGATAACATTGGCAGGTCTAAACATCAACCTTTGCTAAAAACAGAAGTGGTAAAAATTATAATAGATTCATGGATTTTGCTGCCATGCCACATAAGACCTTTAGTGTAAACTCAGCATTTTATATTGCCAAACTTTTGATTTACAACCTAATAATTAATAAGGATACCTAGTTAAGAGGAAAACACAGTTATGAAGCAGAAATGAAATAAGAACGACTTATAATTCATTGGTAACACAGACTCCAAACAAGTAAAATAGCATCTATAGATTGAGTGCAGAGAAATCAAATTGGTTATATATTATTGCAACACATAACTGGTGGTTTTAAGAGCAAAAATGTGCCTGGAGCTGACTGTGGAACAAATAAAAAATTGTTCATGTGGAAGTTCCAATTTAAGCTCAAGTAGAACAAAACCAACCAGTTTTGATGATATGATCTTGAGCATGTACACATATTTTGAAGAACATCGGGAATCACTTTAAAGTCCCGAACCTCATTAACAGGAACTGAGGAATGAAATCAAAGTAATTGTTTAGGATGGATGTGAAAAAAGACTGCCAAAAACCAAGCATCAAAAGACAGTAAACTGGATGTCAAACACCACAAAGAAGAGAAGAAAGGCCAAAGTGAAGAAAAGCAAAGATCACAGGAAGGAGTATGGAACTCTTTTTCCACTCTTAACAAAGAATTTCAGAGACCTGTTAGAAGAGACAAGGTGTAGTATTACAATCACATCAGTAAAAACATCAAGATGTAAACAGAAACAGAGAAAAGTCTTCCAAAAGATCTCTGAACTCAGAAAGAAGAGTTCCATACTCCAATTAGTATGCTAAACACTACCAATGAACAAAAGAGATCAATCAAAGATGGCAGTACAGTGATATTCTCTGTATTGAATATCAATACAGATAGTCTATCTCAGTGATGGTGAACCTTTTTAGGCTCGCATGCCATAAGGGGGGGAGCGCAGGGGGGTCGTGTGTGGGCGTGTTGCACCCATAATGCAATGTGCGACCCCCCCCTAGTGCGCATGCACGCACTACAAATTCCCCCCCCCCCATTTTTTACATGCTCTTTTCGCCTTCCCCAGGCTCCAGAGGCTTTATAGGAGCCTGGGGAGGGCGAAAAGAGCCTCCCTCTCCCCCCCCCCCAGGCCCTCCGGAGGCTTCATGAACTTCCCTGAAGCCTCGGGAGCACTCAAAATGACGCTGCAAGCAATCGGAGGTCACTTCCGGTTTTGGCGGCGCATCATTTTCAGTGTTCCGGAAGCTTCAGGGAAACCACCTGAAGGTTGCTGAAGCCTCCAGAGGGCCTCCGGAGGGACTGGGAAGCCTTCGAAACACTCAAAATGATGTGCCGCCGAAACCGGAAGTGACCTCCGATTTGCTTGCAGCATCATTTTGAGTGGTCCAGAGGCTTAAGGGAAGCCTCCTGAAGGTTGCTGAAGCCTCCGGAGCACTCAAAATGACGCTGCAAGCAAATCAGAGGTCACTTCCGGTTTTGGCGGTGCATCATTTTGAGTACTCCAGAAGCTTCCCAGGCCCTCTGGAGGCCCTCCGGAGGCTTCAGCAACCTTCAGGAGGCTTCCCTGAAGCCTCTGGAGCACTCAAAATGACGCGCCACCGAAACTGGAAGTGACCCCCGATTGCTTGCAGCATCATTTTGAGCGCTCCGGGGGACTTCATGGAAGTTCATGAAGCCTCTGGAGGGCCTGGGAAGCCTCTGGAGCACTCAAAATGATGCACCGCCAAAACCGGAAGTGACCTCCGATTGCTTGCAGCATCATTTTGAACGCTCCGGAGACTTCAGGGAAGTTCATGAAGCCTCTGGAGGGCCTTTGGGGGGGTGAGGGGGTGGGTTTTCTGCCCTCCCCAGGCTCCAAAGGCTTCATAGGGTGAAAAAAGCATTAAAAAATTCAGTTGACAGGGCATCGCCTTGTGTGCCCTGACAAATGGCTCCGCCTGCCACTTGTGGCATGCATGCCATAGGTTAGCCATCACTGTTCCATCTGGTCATGGTCTGTGGGCCAGATCCAGCCAGTGGGATGCTTAGATCTGGCCTGCGGGGCCACTCTGGAAACAGCAAAGGACCAGTCCGTGGTGCCTCTGCCAGTGGAAACCTAGCTTGGGGGGGGGGCAGCATGTGGCCCTCTTGAACTCTGTTTTCACTGGCAGAGGGTTGCAGGAGGCTGTCCCAGCTGAAAATGGAGATCAGGAGCATGTTTTAACTGGCAGAGTGCTAGGTCCACCACAGGCACCCCTGACACAAATGATTGTCAAGCTGGCCAAGCCCACCCTTGCCACGCACACCCTGGTCCCCTGAGGTCAAACACAACCCTGATATGGCCCTCAATGAAATCGAGTTTGACACCCTTGTTCTATACAACAGAGATACACCCACCTATCCATCCATCCATCCATCCATCTTTCTATCTCCCACCTTTATTATTTTTACTAAAGGAGGCAAACATATTCAATATTCCTTCTTCCTATTTCACCAAAACAGCTATGTGGGCTAAGAGTGCTTGACTGGCCCAAGGTCACTCAGCTGGCTTTAATGCTAAGGCAGGACACGACTCTTGCTTTTCAACCTGGAACGTTAATAACCAGACCAAAATGGCTATTCAAACTATGTAGTTCAAACTATGCCAGCAAATCTGGAAAACAAGCACTCAGCTTTGAAAGAAATTAATCTACATAACAATATTAAAAAAGGAGATAGTATGCAAACAATCATATAGTACTCCTAATTTCACTATATAGTACAGACAGCAGAAGACTAGCAGAGCGCATACATGAACACCAATTGGCAGTCATCACACATGATTAAAATTCCTTAATTTCACAACACATGGACAGATTCAACCATAGTTTCAATTGTGAAACTATGAGTATCTTAGATCAAGCCAGGTACAAAAATGCCAGATAATTCCTGGAGACCTGGCAATGGTATAGTGTTTTGGATTTGAGATTGATATGGGTTTCCCCCTTGCCATGGACAGACCATTTGCTGGTGAGTTTTCAGTTCTCTAGCGCTATTCCCCCCTTTTTTTTCGCGGGGAGGCTGAGCCATTGGACTGGCCCGCCCCAGGTGACTAATGGACCCAACTGGCTTCTAGAGGGAGATTGCAGTTATTCCAGAAAACCTGCTTCTTGGTTCAATTGAAGCCTGAGTGGCTGCGTGGAACAGGAAATAGTGTTTAGATCGGATTGCGCCTGGGTGGCCTCAGTGTGTCCAGAGTTCCCAATGTTCCTTGTAGTATATGTATGATGGAACTGAAGGAATTTATACAGGCCAAGTGCCGCTGGCATAAAACAAGGATTGAATTCATCTGACACGAGCTGGAGCTGCCATTAGGGCTTTCCTCATGGTGATAAGGATGGTGAAATGTAACTATTTCTCTACTCTTATTGCAACTGATGACAGTTGCCTGTTTTGGGTGACTCAATCCCTTTGGGTGGCTGCAGATCCTGTCAGCCAAGGAGTGTAAATTGGCAAGATGATGGCCTTTTTCACTTGTAGACCCTCCCTTATGGAGTATTCTCCCTTCAAAGCTTGGAATGGACCCAATCCTGCTGGCTTTTCACAAAGCTTTGAAAATCTGGTTATGTACCTGGGCCTGTTTAGTTTAGTTTTTTGGTTTTTTATACCGCCCTACTCCCAAAGGACTCAGGGCGGTGTACAGCCAAAATAAAAACAAATATATAAAAGTTAAAAGAGAGCTTTTAAAAGACATAATTAAAATATTGGCCGAAACGTGGAAAAAAACCAAACTAACCCTGATTAAAATAATAAAAATTTAAATTTAAAAATCATGCTTTATGCCAGCCCGGCTTGTTGAAAGAGAAAGGTTTTGAGACCGCGGCGGAAGGTGCGTAAGTCAGGGATAGTTCTTAATTCCGGGGGCGATTCGTTCCAGAGGGCAGGTGCTCCCACGGAGAAGGCTCTCCCCCTGGGTGTCACCAATCGACATTGTCTAGCCGACGGCACCATGAGGAGACCCTCTCTATGGGAGAGTACGGGCCGGTGGGAGGCTCTCGGTGGCAGAAGGCAATCTCGTAAGTACCCAGGTCCTAAGCCATGGAGTGCTTTAAACATAGTAACCAACACCTTGAATCGCACCCAGAAAACCACCGGAAGCCAGTGCAGCTCGTGCTGGAGGGGTGTTACATGGGAACAGCGCATTACCCCCATAATTACCCATGCGGCCGCATTCTGGACCAGTTGGAGCCTCCGGGTGCTCTTCAAAGGAAGCCCCATGTAGAGAGCATTGCAGTAGAGAGCATTGCAGCCTGGGGCTTGGAATATGTTAAAGGCCCTGTTAGTTAGCTTTTCTATTAGTTGATTAATCATCATGGCTGCTGTTTGTACTTATTTATTTTGTGGATGATTTTATTATTTTAATGTGTGTGTTTTTGTAATTTTACAATTGTAAATCAGCCCGACTCACTTGGTTGAATTGGGCAGCTATGGAAATTAAATAAATAAATATAGAAATAAAAACAAATGAATTAAACAAACAAACAAATAAATAAATAATCCAATTTAAAGATGACACTAGGCTATCTTTAACAAGAGAACTGCATTTAGATCAACCCACTGTTAGAGTCAAAGACTTTTGCATGACTATATAATTAATAGGGAATTACTAAGTTACATCCTGGAACAACTGAAATCATACAAGAGCAGCTCTGAGTGGGCTCTTCACAATGCAGTGCATTGATCAAAATCTTCAGAATATCACATGAAGTCACACTCTGGACTGCTAGGGGGCGGGAAATCCCATTCAGAGCAGCCATTTAATGTTTTAAGAAACTTTCTGCAAGATTTTATGCTTCTTTATACAGCCATAAAAATTAGAACTTGTTCTTTCATTAAAAAAAAGATCTCATATTCTAAGGATTACACAATGTCTATTTGAAGTTCATGCTTATTATACTTCAGGAGGGTCTTGCACCTTTCAAACGGGTCAGACTACAACTCTTGGATCTGTAATCAGTTATATTGTCTGGGCATTGTAAGAGCTATAAGATGACTCATCTAGGGTGAAAACTTAAGAAATGCCAAAGATTAACAGCCACAAATTGTTGTAGCTGATGCCTGTGTCCTACAACAACTGCTTTATCCCAATCTAGGTATCAGGGATTGCACAACCTCACCAAGGGCCAGCAGCTGCCTTGCTGGACACGCCTCTTCAGCAGCAGCAGGTGGCAAAAGTCAGCCGGGGGAAGCAGGGGCAGTGAAGTGCAGGCCAGTCAGAAGGACAGAGCTGGCGGGGAGGGGGTGAGGGAATAGGTGTGTGTGGGGAGTTGAAGTGGAGGCAAGAATGACAAGAGCAGAAGAATAAGGTCCTTGATTAACAATGATGTGGACTTTATCTAGAGACCACAATCTGTACTACCAGAACTGCTTTCACTAAGTGATGTAATCATGGGATGTTTCACCTAATAGTTGCTTCTCTTAAAGTTAGAGATTCTGGTCCCATGAAGGTTGTTAAGGAAGAACAACCTCTCTTAAACAACTACATCTTTTAGTTTTTGCTAGTTTTTGAAGTATTCCATTTCTTCTCACACATGCTCTTCTTCCCTCATATGCTACTTTTACTACATTTAGCAGCAATTTTCAATGACAATTATAGAAAATGTCATAATTCTATTAAGATTATCATACACTTTCTCTTAACAACTATACAATAAGCTTTTCTCCCTTAGATTCATACATGTTTTTGAAGGATCTACTGAATAGCAAAACTTTGGTTTGCATACCTTCTTCTCAGCATTTCACTTTTTAATTTGGCTCATGTCATTTTTCATGTTATTATTTTAATCAGTAAACGGCCAAATATCTTCCCAGTGTCTCTTTAATAGAACAAGCCCTCTGCAGCTCTTGCATTCACTTTTGCTACCTTCTTCTTTCTACAGGGGAATAATAGTAACGTTCTCCTAATCATGGGTATGGATGTAATCTCATGCAGAGTTAAACAACTTGCTTGGTCACTTCATAAAAAACCTTATCTATATCTTATCACATTCCCGGTTACAATAGGTATCACATTTTTTGTGTGTGGACATTTAACCATTTATAGCATTTGCCAATTTCCACTCTTCAACATTTCACAAATGCTCCCAAGCATGTATAAAACGCTTCTCCCAAAATTCACTCACTTTATGTTCATGACAAAACATTTCACATTTAAAAAAAATCTGTTCTCTTTGCAGGAATCATGGATATCCCTACAATGCTTAATAAACCTTGCATTATGAATCTTTCACTGATCGTTCTCAAAATCAGCAAGGACCAGTGTGATGTTGTGATTAAGCATGTTGGAATAGAGAGATCAAGGTTTTAAGGCCAGTTTCATCCATGGGGAACCTAATTGGTGACTTGGGCCGTAAGGTAAGGTATTTGAGATGGTATGAGATAATATTATTGGAATAAAAGGGAAATCCTCATCTAAGCGGCTGGGGACTCTTGGAAGAAAAGTGACATATCAATCAAGCAAACATGCAAACAATAAAACCAGGAAGCATGTTTCATCATTGGTATCTTAATACCAATTCACAGCAAGATACATAACTTTTCCTGACCTCCCATCCCAACCAGCATTTCCATGGATAGAATGTTAATGCAATGTTCGTATTTGCAAATGTTGTATATTAAAGTGGATCTCATAAAGACTTGAAATGTTTGTCTTCTTCTAAACACTCCTTTTCCCCACCTCTAATTTTTAGGATTTTGAAGAAGGCTCTGTGCAGACCACACACACACAGAACCTCATACAGAGCCTCCATTTGAGTGGAAAACAGCTAACAGGTGGAAAAACACATTAATTGGCAAATAAATTGCTGGGTTAAGCTTCTGCATTCAGTAGATTGATGTTTCAGTGTTGAAAAGTTATTTCCATTCCACAGCTATATTCTAGCTACACTGAAAAAAATGTCTTAGAAAAGATCATTTTACCAAAAGCCATAGCAATACGTGGAAGATGGGTATAAAGAAATATCTTTTAAGCTGACATTACAGAACTGTTGTTCTCATCAAACTAACTGCAATAGTCAGAAGACTAAGCAACATTCAGTCAGGCAGAAATGCAGACAGTAATCAGCTAATTAGTTTTGTTTACATATCACTTCTATAATTAAGATCCTATTTGACTTCATACAGAAAAGCACATTACATGCTTGTAACTTGAGTGTATATCTTTATGTTAAACTTATGGATGACGGGACTATGAGAACTCCCTGTCAGAATCTTTTACACTGCTGGTGACTTTTGGGCTGGAAGTAGGCCTCCAGAACACATGCTCCCAGGCACTGTTCTTGTTTGTACTCTCAGTGTCTAAAGACTGTCTAAGCAGTCTTTGAAAAACTACATGAACCTACATGAAGTTTCTGACAAGAGGATTGTAGATGCAGTTATGGGTGAATTAGTGTCAGCGCTTCAAGATAGACCAAACTAGGAAATCAAAGTTATGAATCCTAATAGTAACTTTATAATGTCACAATAACAGAATCTGAATACACGTCCCTCCTCCTCTCCCTTTATCTTCCTGAGAACTAGGAAGATCCAGTCTGAGATGCTTTCTCAAAGTACATTTCTGCCCCAGACTCAGATTTCTTTCATCTGACTGTTATCTTGGTTACAGCACTTCTTCCTGTCTATCAAGGTTCTTTCTCCTGCCTGTTACAGTCTGCTGAAGAAATGCAGAATGTTCAGTTTGACAAAAAGAAGACTGAGAGTAGACATGATTGTCACGTTGGAGTATATGAAGGGAAGCCATAGGGAAGATGGCCAAGAATTATGTTCCACGGCCACAAAAACAGAAATAACTGGTATAAGGTCAATGATGCGGTATATGCCATAGTGACCATTTCAGGAACCACAATTATATATAAGGAAAGTGTTTTCTTTACTGTACATGGGCATCAACGTATGGATATATAGGTTTATCTGAATGCAAGTAGAACAGATATACTATTACCCTGTTTCCCCCAAAATAAGCCCTCCCCGGATAATAATTGCGCTTTGGAGCGCATGCGCTAAAATAAGCCCTCCCTGAAAATATTGCAACACAGCAGCAGCCATGAGGTGACCACGCTTGCCGCCTCCTGCATCTGAAAAATAATAAGGCATCCCCAAAAATAAGGCCAAGTGCTTATTTTGGGGGTCAAAAGAAAATAAGACCCTGTCTTATTTTCGGGGAAACACGGTACATAAACATAAGTAAGAGAACACCCTTGCCAAGCATCATCTCCATCCTGCTTCTACTGTTGAAATATTCATGTTGGATAAATGGGGAGGGTCCCAACCAAGCTGGAACTTTGTACAAGTCAAGGAGAGGTATGCTCAAAATTCCCAAACTTCTTATGCCACCAAATATGTGCTTCAATGGATGAATCTTTGGTAGGATTCTTCATACGTTTGGCTGCATCAAATTAAGAAGCCACCAAATACTTCTGCATTTTTTTTAGCTATCCCAGAATTAAAGCTCTTCTGAAATAGCTCATCAAAGCCGTATGTCTCTAAAAATAATTTCCCATTTGAGTTGACTTTAATTTCTTAAAATTTCATGAGAATCTCCAAATAGTTTTTTCTTTTTGGTAACAAAAGCCACGTCATTTGCCATCGTAGTTTTCTGGCAGCTTTTCCTGAATACTTGGCTTATTTTATAGTCCTGGGATTTACTTGTGAGTTCTCATTCATATTAACTAGGTCCACCCTTGTCTTGTGTCTGTATCTGTTTCTGAACTACTCCTATTAAGAGGATTGGAAACATAAATGAAACCAGGATATTATTAAATAAATTACCCATCTATCATTTAACACTCTACTCTCACACATTCAGTAGCTTTCATGGTGAAATGTACAAGAATAAACTGTTATATAAGAAAACAAGCATTTTTTCCAAGAAAACTGACAAATTTGATATTTATATGGTACTCAACATTTGATTCGTCTGTTAGGTTATAGAGCCCATTTTTGCTGTAGGTTACCTGTGCTGCCCATATACATGGAATTTTCATTTTCTTTCTGAACCTCAACTAATTCCCAACAGGTTAATTCCCCATAGAACATTCAGTGCCAGGGAGACCCCTAAAACCAAGTTTCTTTCTCACAAGAAAATATCCCCCCCTAGTTTACCTTTTCCCCCCCAGTGTTTAAATACAGTGTATATACAGGAGTAATATGAAAACTATATAGATGATATCTTGAATAAGTCAGCTATATTCAGGTGGAGTGACTATTATCAATACCTTTTTGAAGGGATAATCTTGATTGTGGATATTGTAATTAATTTGGAGCATTTCAACCATTTGATTATGAGCCAACAAGTCAGTGACAATTGTCAGTCAACCACACAGATTGATCTTTCCCGAATGATCTCTTATCAATGAGGTTGTTCAAATCTTCCAATGCTGTATCTATCACTGCTCTATTCAAGTCCATCTACCCTGCTGCTGGTCATCCTCTTTTCAACTTCCCAGCATTGTGGACTTCCCAAGGAAACAGGATTTCCACATTAGGTGCCCAAAATATGGTGATTTAAGTTTGATCATTTGTGCCCTAAATATTAGATTGATTTGTTTTATAATCCATTTACTTTCTTTCTTGGCTATCTATGTTGGCCTAAGGCAGTGTTTCTCAACCTTGTCAACTTTTGCATTCGCTGGCTGGGGAATTCTGGGAGTTGAAGTCCAGACATTTTCAAGTTGACATGGTTGAGAAACATTAGTCTAAGGAATCTTCTCCAATCCCAAAGATGAAAATACTCTATCCTGTTTCTTCAAAGTCCAAATTTCATTTCCATTATAAACATATTTTACATTTTTTTATTTTTTTGTTTTTTATATATGATATATATCTATATACGTATATATTCATTTGTTCGCTCTCTTACTTACAAAGATAATTATCTTGATCACATGTAACAAATAACAAGGCCCATGCTTAAATACTATAAACTATTGTTTTAATGCAGTACAGGATTTGAAAATACGCTTTCCTCACATATTAAATATCACAGTCCTGTATCCACACTCCTATTCAAAGTAGTTACCCTTATCACCAGTGGAAATCAGATCTCCATTTCAGGTACAAGCATACAACCCAATGGGACGTTCCCACCAAGTAGATAAATGCACACATTCCTTAAAAGTATTTAAAAAAAAGGTAAAGGAGTCCCTGCGGATTTTACTCTGCTAGTTGTTATTGATTATAGAGAGCGATGCTCATCTGTGTTTCAAGGCCATTGAGCCAGCATGATCAGAAGATATTTCCACAGTCATGTGACTAACAGGACATCATGAAGAGTAGTTACCTTCCATCGAAATGGCACCTACTTATCTATTTACATTTATATGCTTTTGAACTGCTACGCAGGCAGGAGCTGGGTGAGGATGGGAGCTCGTCCCATCGCGTGGAGCTCGAATCTTTAACCTGGGCTGCCAGCTTTCTAGTTGACAAGCCCAGTATTTTAACCACTGAGCCACAGGGTGGATTTGATTTAAATCAAGTTGATTTAAATCACGATTTAAATCACTAGTAAAAAAGCTTGATTTAAATCATCGTTTTCTACATAAAGACTAATTCTTGCTGGTATAACTTGCAATATGCAAGTAGATGAAGATTTTTAGAATAACAACTTTTCATATTAGTTTTTTTATCCCCAGTTTAATATTTTATCCCCATTCATATTTGGACAACTTTTCTGTTGTACTTAGGAAGGAGAAAAATAATTATTACCTTAATAATAACAATTTAAATAGATTTATTCAACTGAAACAATAACATTACAGCATATATTATTTGCTTAAACAAACATCCATGTTTGTTAACTAATTTGGCTAAACAAAATATATATATATATTAAGAAACTTAGACTTTCATTTTGTAGTACTGCTTGTCTGCTTGCCCCTTCCTCCTCACACTTAGTTTCAATTTCTTCTTGTGCAGATCTATTCCACCCCAAACAATCAGAAAAATATTGTTTCTATTCTATTCACTGAACTTCTTGAAACTTAGCACTGAAGGAGTTGATTCTGTATTCATAGGTTTGTAGAAGTTAGGATTAAGGTCTTTTTTTCAACTCTGTTCATGTTATAAGTTTTTTGCTGTGAAGATGAGGCACGTGATCTCTGCTGAGTCAAAATTCAGTTTTGAGAACTGCAAAAGTAAACCAAGCATCTGTGATAATATCTTGTAGGCAGAGAATGCTGCTCAAATTTCCTCAAAAAGCATTTTATATAAAAAAATCCAATTTAAATAAAAAAATCCAATTTAAATTTTAAAAAATCTGATTATTATTTTTTAAATCATTGATTTTTATCCACCCTGCTGAGCCACCGCATAGTCCTCCTTAAAGTATATAGCTGCTTTAAATGTTGGCTTGGCTTGGTTTATGAACATTTTCTATAAGAACCAATTTTTCAAGGGCTGTTGTTACTTGCCCTGAATTATCACAGAGAAGGGCAGAAATGTGCACAAAACAGATAGTTAAGAATGTTACTTACATGAGTCCAATCCTTCCACCATACATGAACTGAAGATAAAGAATGTAAAAAATATTCCATGACTGATCAAAGCAAGCAACGATGTTGTGGTGCTCTTTGCTCCTACCATTCCATGGCACATCTTTTAGACACCAAAAGTTTTTGATGTTTAAAGTCAGAGGGTGAGCCCAGTTTTACCTTTAACAAAAAGAGAAAAATAAAGGTTAGATAAAACATCCATGGTGAAGAAAAGAAAAAGATCAGAATATTTTGAACCTGTGGAAGTCGATACATCCCTGCAACAAGATGCAAAATAACATTTCAAAGAAACACATCTTTTAGACACCAAAAGTTTTTGATGTTTAAAGTCAGAGGGTGAGCCCAGTTTTACCTTTAACAAAAAGAGAAAAATAAAGGTTAGATAAAACATCCATGGTGAAGAAAAGAAAAAGATCAGAATATTTTGAACCTGTGGAAGTCGATACATCCCTGCAACAAGATGCAAAATAACATTTCAAAGAAACACAAAACAGCAAGGAATTCGTAAAAAAGGACAACTATATTGTCTGACTGTATTAGCACTCAGATTGCACATAAAGCACTTTTCAAATGGAACTTGGAAGACTGTTTTTCTTTTAAAGAAGTAATTGACACATACCTGCCTTGTCACAAGTCTTTCCTGAACCAGTTTCGTTTCCGTCTTTTTTTTTTTTTTAAAGGCTCAACTAGACAATTAGAATTAAAACATGAAAATCCTTCATAAACTATCTAGAAAGAAGACAGAAGACTGATGGCAAAGCCCTCAAGAGAAAGAAATGTGCAGATATAGGTTACCCAGTTGAAATGACGATATATAAGAGATAGCCAGGTAGTAATCAAGAAGTATCAAAACATCACAAACATGAATTGCAAAAGGGTAAAACTATTTAAACTCCGGGAAGTGACATCATTTCTTCGTGTCTAATGATAATTAGATGCAAGCCAATGGTATATGTCACCTTCTATATTCAGTCATGTCCTAGAGCAATATTTCCTCAATTGGCAACTTTAAAATGTGTGGACTTCAACTACCAGAATTCCCCAGCCAACTTTCCGATAGTCGATCATGTATTTCATACAACGTAATTCTATGATAACTTCACTTCTTTTCACAATCAAAATTGGCATGTCAAACTAGAGATTAACTTCCTTAATTACTATTATATGCACACTGGTATTCTTTCAAAAGCTATTATATTGTAAAATAGACAATCTCTGAAGAGATGGAGCCAATCTGAGGACCTTAAACTCAAGGGTGACTGGACAAGAGGAAAAGAAGAGTCATTTTATCTTGTTTATGGAACATTAAATTGGTTTTTTTTTTTCATTTTAAGAACAAGGAATGTAAAATCAAGGAAAAGTTAAAGCTAATTTCCAAATGATCCATTCAAACCAGGCAACAGGGATTTTCTTTCCTCAAGAAATCATTATAATTCTTATATAATTGAATACAAGGAAAAGCAAGATAATTTATGTCTCTGAGGGGGCGGGGGAGCAGGGAAAAGGCTAGGGATTCAGAGTTGATCTTTTTTCCCACAACCAAAGGAAGAAAGCTAGAAATTCTGCAGCAAACGCAAAGCCTCTTTATACTGATGTTATCTCTCATCTCCACTGTGAATGTTGGTCAAGAATTAAATAGCTCTTTTAAAGACACACATTTTCAGAATATGTTCAGTGTGGTTTCGCCCCTTTTGCATATACTAATAAATCATGATTTTGCACATATTTTCATACACTGAATTCCATGGGAACCACGGTGGGGGAGGAACTCATGTTTTGGGTTTGGCTGGCCAGTAGGAGAAAAAAATGCAGTGTTTTTATAATCCCCAACACCGATTACATAGAAGCAAAAAAGGAACTGTAGATAGTAAGACTTTTGAAAGTCTTTCCATGTAATTTCTGTTTCAACTCTTAAAAAAAAAAGATTTTCATACGTGCTTCACAACTATGTGGGCCATATCCTTCTCAACATAATTCTTTTTATGTTCTGAATATTTGAATATGAGACTTTTATGCCACAGTATACAGTAGAACCTCTGGTCATGACCACAATTTGTTCCATAACTTTGGTTGCAACCCGATTTGGTTATGACCCAAACCTAATTTTGAAAGTTTGGCGCTTACAAAAAAAAGTAGCGCGGAAGGGGAAATCTTCAATGAAAAAAAATGTGAATTTTTTGGTCGGAACCAATTTTTGGATATGCAACGAAAAAAAATTGCAAAAGTTTTGGTGGGAACCCGATTTGGTCATGGTCATAAGTGTTTGTGGCCAGAGATTCTAGTGTACATCCCAGTGCTTCAAGGACTATTTAAACAGTACAATCTACCAGGTTAGTTTGGAAAGGTATTTGTTAATTCATAGATATAATTTAGATTTAATTGACTATAATTTTTTCTAAATGCAAAAAATAAATAAGTCCACAATATTTCTAACGGAAAGGAGAAAAAAGCTTGTAAGCTAAGGTCTTGGTTTTGAAAAATTTAGGTTGCTGAACAAGTAGTATGAAGTAATATGTTGATATAATACAGCACTTCTCAAATTGTGGGTCACAAGCAAATTTGGGAAGGGTTATAAATTATTTGGATTACTACCAGAATTTCTTTACATCCTACATGGATATGCAGAGCATGTTGTGACAAGGCTTTGGGTGTGCATATGCAAAACCTGATTGCAACCAAAACTTACTGTGGTGCCTGGATAAAGAAGCAATAGCACTATCAAAACATCTCTTGTTTTATCTCAACTTATCTAGCAAAGTGAGTAGCCAACACACAGTGAGCACCTAGCTATTTATCAAAATCATCAACCAATTATGCCGTGATTCCCCAAAAATAAGACAGGGTCTTATTTTCTTTTGACCTCTGAAATAAGCACTTGGCTTTATTTTCGGGGAAGTCTTATTATTTTTGAGGTGCAGTAGGCGATGAGTGTGGTCACCTCATGGTTGCTGCTTTATAAAATTGCGATATTTTTGGGGAGGGCTTATTTTCAGAGAAGGGCTTATTTTAGCACATGTGCTCAAAAGACCGGTTGGATTTATTATCCAGGGAGGTCTTATTTTCAGGGAAACAGAGTAAGTAGCATTGTAAACTGGTGATTTCCAATGTGGCATCTAATACATCAATGATTTTTTTTATACAGCTATAGAAGTGAAGTGATACTGGTGTTGGTGAGGTTTGATATCGTTCTTCATTATTTTAAATTTTAAATTTTTTAAAATGAAAAAAAAGGGGGGGGTTAGGGCATAGAAAAGAAATTGAATATAATCAAGCTACCAGACGTATTAATAAAAGTAAAAGGTCAAGAAAATATGATGAGAATTATATGTGTTTTGGATTAACAAGCATCATTAATGCAGAAGAACATTTTGTGGTATTTATCAGAAAAGTCTATGAAGTTGGAATCTGACGTCAAGCATGCTAAATCAACCTCTAGAAACAAATCATGAGACTTAGATAGCAAACCTCATAAGATTGTGGTGTTTTGTTCTTCATTCCAAGAAGAGAAGAGAGGAAATGAAGAAACAAAATGTGTGTCTAGTTAAATGTTAAATGCACCATTTCAAAATCACTTCTTGCTACTTATCAAGTTGTATATAGAATCACGTACTGCAAAAATCCTACCAGAATTTTGGAGAAAATTATTCCAATAAGTATTGATGTCATTAAAGTTTTCTGGTGAAAAAACAACTTTCAATTGTCATTTTATTTCATGACACTATTTCCTGCTGAGTCACAAAGATAATAGAGGATCTAAATAATCAACTGCAAAGATAAACAACAAACTATTTCCCATGTAGATAGGTGAAATAACAGAGAGCACCCCAGGATGCTCACTTAATAACATGTGGTAGATTGGTTATCGAGGATACAATAAGTAAGGACTTCTCTTCTGTGAAGAAATAACAAGAATAATTTAAAGTGAAGGTTCTTTTTTTAAAAAACAAAGAAATGTTCCTAACTTGGATGAATAAAACTTCATAAAATTTCATGTTTCCACATAGAAAACATACCCAAAGGGAGAGAAATAAAAAAGTTGAGTTTTTTCAGAGACTGTGTTTTATAGTCCTAAATAATAATAATAATAAAAAATCAAACAGTATATCTTAAATAAACTATATTTATTTAAATACAAATTATCTGATGTTATAAAACTTGAAGTTAAAACATCTCCAACATAGAAATGTATTATTTATTTATTTATGTTATTTATTTATCAAGCATGCATAAAATAACAGATATAAGTATAATAATAATAATAATAATAATAATAATAATAATAATAATAATAATAATAATAATAATAATAATAATCTTTAATTATTTGTAATAATAAAATTACAATGAAATTGGTTTGAACGCCAGGTGGAATACAGAAAGCAGTGATAGCCACAATAGGAATCTCTCTCCAGGCAAATGAAAAGGCCGACAAATGACAGTTGAAATAAAATGGCCGACAAATGACAGTTGAAAAGGATCAATTGTACTTTGTCTTTTATTATCCATTTCTTCAAATCTGTTTGGCATTTTAGGAGTTGGTGGAAGAGGAGCACGTCTCTTTTTCTTTTTTGTTTCTTGTTGCAATGAACTTTGAGGAATCGCACCTGGCATTTTTTCTTCTCTCTCAGCTTTCCCAATAGAAAAGGATGGAATAACTGGTAGGGGTGGTGCTCTCCGCTTCTTCATTTCAATTCTTGCAGTTGCCCTTGTATATTCCCAAGAGATAATGATGGTGCCACCGTTACAGAACATAAACTTCGTGAAGAATCTGCGATCATTGTTTCATCAAGGCTTTGTTTATGATACAACCTAGGTTTTAAAAATTCTCCACTACCCAGATCTAGGCGTCATCTTGAGGATTTCTCTGCCTGAAACTTGTTTTTCTTACTTGTCCTAAAAAAATCCGAGTAATCCTTTCTTTCTTTAACTGATGTGTCACAACCAGTTGATATGTTTGTTTCTCAATCATTCACAGTAGGTTCAAAGCGAGTTTTTGATGGAAAAGTCTGCTGTGACACCAGGAGCTCAAAGCCGCTGCGCCTAAGCGCGCCGCCATCTTGGATGGTGAACATGATTATGAATACATGAAATGGATGCGAATAAATGGGGACATTAGGACAGGGACGGTAGGCACTTTGATGCGCTTATGCACACCTCTTACAGGCCTCTTAGGAATGAGGTGAGGTCAACAGTAGATAGTCTAAGGTTAAAGTTGTGGGGTATATGGGAAGAAACCACAGTCAGGTAATGCATTCCAGGCATCGACCACTTTGTTGCTGAAGTCGTATTTTCTGCAATCAAGTTTGGAGCGGTTTACCTTAAGTTTGTACCTATTGTGTGCGTATTGTTGTGGTTGAAGCTAAAGTAATCATTGACAGGTAGGACATTGTTTCAATTGTTTCTTGCTATGCAAGATTAGGTTAACAACTCTTAATGTCTTTTTGGCAATGTTGTTACAGTGGGCTCTGGCACTTAGATTATTAAAGATGAGTACTCCTTGACAGAGTGGGGGTTGTGGCAAGGGAATGGGAACCAGTGATTCATAGGCTACAGATAGCCTATGTAAACATATGTCAGCCATCAAGGAACTAGCCAAATAATTGTCAACTTAGAACCCAGGAAGAAAAAGCCTCCCTCCCTTGCTCCCCACCTCTCTCACACAAATATGTTGGGTTAAAGTTTCATTCTTTAATCCAGTCAAGTTGTGTTTGAGAAGTTTCTGCCAAGTACTGAATAATGTCTGAAGAGCTGCATGTTTTCTGCTGAACTCTGGCAGAAAGTATAATGGTTCAAGCTGTAAAATATCCTTGATCATACTCACATTATGGGAGTTGTAGCCTAACACTCACTGACTGATTAGGTACCATCAGTTTGTTTTTGACTCTTAGGCTCACATAGACAGACAGTAGTCTAATATACAGATAGAATATATATTAAACTCAGATAGATAATGTATAATATACAGATAGGATAAGATATGTAGAGAGTAACCAGGTGGTAAAAGGTGACCTAAGGCAAAAGGTGAAAGGTGACCTAAGGCAAAAGGTGACCTAAGGCAAAAGGTAAAAGGTGACCTAATGGCACGGGACCTAGTTATCTGCGGGATCGGATCCTGCCCCATACTTCCCTGCGGCCGATTCGCTCCCACAGAGAGGGACTTCTCCAGGTGCCGTCCACTAGGCAGTGCCAGCGGGCGACGCCCAGGGGAAGGGCCTTCTCTGTGGCGGGCCCAGCCCTCTGGAATGACCTTCCCCCCGAAATTAGAACAACTACGGACCTCCGCTCCTTCCGTCAAAAACTGAAAACACACTTCTTCTGCTTGGCCGGCCTAGGTTACTCTTCCGTCTTTTAATAGGGTTTTAGGGGATTTTAGCGTAATTTTAATATAGGGGATTTTAGCGCAGCGATAATTTTGTTTAATTTGTATTTTATCTATTTATCTATTTATGTATTCTATCGTTTTTTAATTTCCCTGTGCACCGCTCCGAGTCCCTTTGGGGAGAGGAGGCGGTTTATAAATAAAATATTATTATTATTATTAACTGGTCAATGGCTCAACTCTTTGTATACGAGGAAAATCAAAAACTATTTTTTTCTTGTTTTTCTCCTGTAAATTTAGGTGTGTTATAGTCTGGAAAATACAGTAAACAGCACAACCGTTCAATAGCATCAAGAAAAGGCATAGGCCTGATAAAAAAATTAAAAACGATAAACGCCCTGCCTCCCTGTTTGGGGTGACCCGCTCCCTCCTTCAACAGAGGCCGCGGGAAGCCCCTCTACAGGGTAGAGCAGAGGAATTTAGAGAGTATCTGCAGGAGAAAATCGCTCAGATTCAAAGCAAGTTGGCCTCCATTGAAAATAGTCTGGAGGGATTACCCGAGGCAGGTCTTGAGACAAGTTTGTGGGAGGAGTTTGACTCTGTTATTTCCGAAGACATGGACAGGTTACGTAGGCGACTGAGAGCCACCACATGTTTATTGGACCCGTGTCCCTCCTGGCTTGTACTGACATCCTGGGAGGTTACACGTAGCTGGCTCCAGGAGATAGTGAATGCTTCTTTGAGTGAGGTGATCTTGCCTGCCGTCTTGAAAGAGGCGGTGGTGGGGCCCCTCCTCAAGAAGCCTTCCCTGGACCCAGCATTGTTAGTAAATTATCATCCGGTCTCCAACCTTCACTTCTTGGCGAAGGTTGTAGAGAGTGTGGTGGCTCAACAGTTTCCTCGGCACCTGGAGGAAATGGTTTATCTGGACCCGTACCAGTCCGGCTTCCAGCCCAGACACAGCACTGAGACGGCATTGGTCGCATTGGTAGATGATCTCTGGAGGGTCAGAGATGGGGGTTGTTCCTCCATCCTTGTCCTATTACACCTCTCGGCGGCTTTTGATACCATTGACCATGGTATCCTATTGCATCGACTGGAGGGGTTGGGGGTGAGGGGCACCGTTCTACGGTGGATCTCCTACCTCTCCGGTCGATCGCAATTTGTGTTGGCAGGAGGACAGAGGTCGACCTCGAGACCCCTCACATGTGGGGTGCCTCAGGGGTCGGTCCTCTCGCCGTTCCTGTTCAACACATATATGAAGCCGCTGGGCGAGATCATCCGTGGTTTTGGGGTAGAGTACCACCTGTACGCTGATGACACCCAGCTGTACATATCTACCCCAAATCACCCCAATGATGCCGTCAAAGTGATGTCGCGGCATCTAGAAGCCGTGCGGGTTTGGATGGGAAGGAACAGACTCAGGCTCAACCCATCCAAGACCGAGTGGCTGTGGTTTCTGGCATCCCGGTACAACCAGTTTATTCCATCACTGGCCATTGGGGGTGAACATCTAGCCCCTGTGGATAGGGCACGCAACTTGGCGTCCTCCTGGATACCCGGCTGTCCATGGAAGATCAAGTGACGGCCGTGGCCAGGGGGGTGTTCTACTAGATTCGCCTGGTACGCCAGTTGTGTCCCTTATTGGATCGGGACACCCTTCACACAGTCACTCATGCACTCGTGACATCCTGTCTAGACTACTGTAACGCTCTCTACATGGGCCTTCCCTTGAGGTGCACCCGAAGACTATAGCTAGTCCAGAACGTGGCCGCGCGGGCAGTCCTGGGAGCCTCCAGGTTCTCCCACGTAACACCACGCGAGCTGCACTGGCTGCCTGTGGTCTTTTGGGTGCGCTTCAAGGTGTTGATTACCATCTTTAAAGCGCTCCATGGCACGGGATCTAGTTACTTGCGGGATCGCATTCTGCCTCATACATCCCTGCGGCCGATTCGCTCCCACAGAGAGGGACTTCTCCAGGTGCCGTCCACTAGGCAGTGCCAGCGGGCGACGCCCAGGGGAAGGGCCTTCTCTGTGGTGGGCCCGACCTTCTGGAACGACCTACCCCCCGAACTTAGAACAACCACGGACCTCCACTCCTTCCGCCAAAAGCTAAAAACGTACTTTTTTCATCTGGCCCGCCTGGCCTAATCTATCCATCCTAGGCTGTAATTTAAATTTAAATTGTTTTAATAGGGATTGCTGTGAATATGGGTTAAGGGTTTTTAAGGTTTTAAGATTTTAAACTTTTAGCACAGGTAAATTATTTAATTCTATTTTAAATATTGTATTGTTTGTATTTATAAATATGCTTTTAAAGTCCTGTGCACCACCCCGAGTCCCTTCGGGGAGAGGGTGCCATCTAGAAATCAAATAAATCAAATCAAATCAAATCAAAAGTCTTCAGAGATCATCTCAAACTTACATGGATCAAAAACAGTCATAACTGAGTAGAGAGTGTGTTCCACAATTATGAGTGTTACTTCAATACAATACAATAGCAGAGTTGGAAGGGACCTTGTAGGTCTTCTAGTCCAACCCCCTGCATGGGCAGGAACCTTATACCATTTCAGACAAATGGCTGTCTAACATCTTTTTAAAGACTTCCAGGGTTGGGGCATTCACAACTGCTGGAGGCAAGCTGTTCCAGAGGTTAATTGTTCTTACTGTTAGGAAATTTCTCCTTAGTTCTAAGTTGCTTCTCTCCTTGGTTAGTTTCCACCCATTGCTCCTTGTCCTGCCCCCAGGTGCCTTGGAGAAAAGTTTGACTCCCTCTTCTTTGTGGCACCCTCTGAGATATCGGAACACTGCTATCATGTCTCCCCTGGTCCTTCTCTTCATCAAACTAGACATACCCAGCTCCTGCAGCCGTTCTTCATATGTCTTAGTCTCCAGTCCTCTAATCATCTTGGTTGCTCTTCTTTGCACTCTTTCCAGAGTCTCCACGTCTTTTCTACATCGTGGCGACCAAAACTGTATGCAGTATTCCAAGTGTGGCCTTACCAAGGCACTATACAGTGGCATTAACACTTCACGCGATCTAGATTCTATCCCTCTGTCGATGCAGCCTAGAACTGTGTTGGCTTTTTTGGCAGCTGCTGCACACTGCTGGCTCATATTTAAATGGTTGTCCACTAGGATTCCGAGATCCCTCTCACAGTTGCTACTATTGAGCAAGGTACCACCTATACTGTACTTGTGCATTTGGTTCTTCTTGCCTATATGTAGGACCTTACTTTTTTCACAATTGAATTTCATTTTATTAGACAGTGCCCAATGTTCAAGTTTGTCTAGATCCTTCTGTATCTTAAGCCTATCTTCTGGACTGTTGGCTATTCCTGCCAGCTTGGTGTCGTCTGCGAATTTGATGAGTTCCCCATTTATCCCCTCATCCAAATCGTTGATGAAGATGTTAAAGAGTACTGGGCCTAAAACAGAGCCTTGGGGGACTCCACTGCATACTTCCTTCCATGTAGATGCAGTTCCATTGAGGACTACACGTTGAGTGCGGTTGGTCAGCCAGTTACGAATCCATTTGGTGGTGCTGCTGTCTAACCCACAATTTTCTACTTTATCTAATAGTAGGTTATGGTCTACTTTATCAAATGCCTTACTGAAGTCCAGGTAAATTATATCAACAGCATTCCTCTGGTCCACTGATTTTGTTACTTTGTCAAAGAATGCAATTAGATTCGTCTGGCATGATCTGTTTTTGACAAACCCATGTTGGCTTTTGGCTATTACTTTGTTTGCTTCTAGGTGTTCACTTATTTGTTGTTTAATTATCTTTTCCAGAATCTTTCCTGGTATTGAGGTCAGGCTGATGGGTCTATAGTTTCCTGGATCTGTTTTTTTTCCTTTTTTGAAGATGGGAACCACATCTGCTCTTTTCCAGTCTTCTGGCAGTTCCCCGGTGCTCCAGGATCTCTGAAAGATATAGTTCAGTGGTTCTGAGATCTCGTCTGCCAGTTCCTTCAGAACCCTGGGGTGTAATCCATCCGGTCCTGGTGATTTGAACTCGTCCAGGGCAGACAGGTGCTCACTTACCATTTTCTTCCCTATTTCAACTTGTGTTCCTAATCTGATATTTGTGGTGCTGTTTTTGATTGATTGGACTGTTTTATCCCTTTGTGTAAAGACAGATGCAAAAAAAGAGTTAAATAGTTCTGCTTTCTCCCTGTTGCTTATCATCTTCTTGCCATTTTCTCCCAGCAGTGGACCAATTGTTTCCTTAACTTTTTTCTTATTTTTAACATGTTGGAAGAAGCTTTTTTTGTTATTTTTTACTTTTTTGGCAAGCCTTTCTTCATTGTGAGCCTTAGCTTTCCTCACTTCATCTTTACAGGCTCGGGCTATTTGCTGATATTTTGCCTTGGTTATGTCCCCCTTTTTCCACTTTTTATATTTATCCTTTTTGTCTTGATGCTATTATTTTTTTTATATTGAAAAAGTTTTATTGGTTTTTACAATTTTCGAAAAGGGTAGGGTAAGGGATATAGAAACATATTAAGAACTTATGAGTGTTACTTCACTTGATGCTATTATTGAAGGAGCAGAAATGAAACTGCCCCATGTATGAAAGTCTTTTGAAATCTTACTGGGAAAGGGTGATAGGGAGGTTAGGAACAACTATAGACTGTTTTGATATCAGCATCCAGTTCCAAAGTGATAAGATACTTGGTATTTTTCAAATAGGAAGCGGTATTTCAACAATTTGCAATTACCGTGTTTTTTAGAATATAAGACGTATCTTTTTCCCTCAAAAAAGAGGCTGAAAACCACCCCATTTTTTTGCTCATTTCTGCCCTCCCCAATTTTGCCACCATCCCACCCACTCTACAAGTCTCCTAAGAGCTATTCATACCCTTTTGGGGGGGGCGAGGGGGAACAGGTCCATTTTCACGAGAGAAAAAAATTAAATCATTAAAAACAAAAAGTGTACAAAATGAAGAGTTAAATGATACAGAATGATTGTAGAGAGTAATTTGTCTCTTCCAAACCTTGGTGTGCCTTTATACTCTGGTGCATCTTATACTCCAAAAAATACGGTAACTGCCTTAAGATAAAAAGGAATTTTCCCCTCCTCATTTGGAAGAAAATGTGACATGTTTTCTCACCCAAGCAATAAAAAAGTAGGTGGCTGACAAAAAATACTGACCCTAGTCAACACAATAATTGGTGAAACTCAAGGAACACGGCTTGAATAGGCTTTTAAGATCATGAGTTCCCACTGCCAAGTACAGTGGGTCACTTTAATATTTGCCTCCCCTGTTGCCCCAAAGTACACAAATCACAGTCACTGCTGTAACAGCCAGTAAGAGTCCCATTGAAAACAGTTGTCTTCTTCAAGTGAACCCCGGGATTCCTTTTAAGTGGACAAAGACCAGCGCACTTCTTTTGTTTAGAAACACGAATGCTTTCCAAAGTCAAAGTCATAGAAAGAAGGTACAGTTCACCAGCTTCCTCTCTTACACTACTGAAAAATGCACTGTGGTTTCTTGATCGAAAATAATTTTGGAGAAATGAATTGAACAAAGTACAGGAATTATTTACTAAAGTATATTAAGAACTTTACTTTTATGGAATGTTTGTCAATGTAGGTGTTTGGCATTTAGAATTGGGAAATATAAACTATTTCAATTAATACAAATCCCACAATTTTATTTTTGGGCAAAAAAATGTTGCTAGAGTCAGAAAAGGTCTTGATTCAAAAACTCCTCAGGGAGGAATTTAATCATCAAACATTTCAGCAATCCTTTGCCTAAATTAAAGTGGCTGCTCAAAGGCAAATTCTACTTGGCTGATTTCAAAGGTTGGGGTGGATGATAAATCATATGGGCTTTATTCAATTGCTTTAGATTAGATTGAACCTGCTACCCCCAAGCTCCATTTTAAGGAGGAAAGGCAATAAAAAACTATAATGTGAAATAAGCATGCTGCACTCAAAAATAATACAGTAATATAAAAATCCCTCCCAGGCATTTGGGTTTTGCACATTTTCAAGTGCAAGTCAAAGTTGCATAGATCTACAGATTATTAAGAAGCCATTTTGTTTGCAATATTTTAAATTATGGTCTGGATTTTAAAATACAGGTGGTCCTCGACTTACAACTGGTTGCATAGTGACTATTCAATATTTTGCAGACTCCCAAAAGATACTTGTGACCCAGATTCAAAGTTCTGATGGCTTCCCCCCTCTCTCTCCCCCCCCCCCGTCACGCAATCGCATTTTGGGTACTCAGCAACCAGCTCACATTTACAACCGTTTGCAGCTTCCTATGGTCATGTCACCTCAATTTATGTTTTTTGCCAGAAACCAGCATTTATTTCCAGTTTACAGTGAAAACCACCTGTTGCTTTGCTTATCCACAGCATTTGCTTAACAACCATGGTATTTGCTTAATGACTGAGGCAGTAGCTTAAAATCCACTGCAATAATGTTGCAAAACTGGATCAGTCATGTGAGTGCCTTGACTTATGACCTTCATGACATATGACACAAATCTGGGGCTCCACTAAAGTAAAGGACTATGTTAGGATATTCAGCCTTATATTGGGTTGACAATATATATGAGCCTATGTTCTAAAGGAGACATGTATGTTAGGATATTCAGCCTTATATTGGGTTGACAATATATATGAGCCTGTTCTTAAGGAGTTATGTAGCTTTAAGAACTGTATTTGAATTTTGATTGGCTGATTGGTACAGCTCTACCATAAAGCAAGCTCGGAATCACAGTCCGTTTCCTTTTCGATTCCTTGTGATTTCCTGTGCTTATGTTTGCCATTGAGGAGCTGAAGAAGAAGTATTTGTTTTGCATTACCGTAAGATAACTCTGTGTTGGGTGAAGGATTGTTATTGTTTTGGAAGTTAGAACCACTGGTCGGAAGAAGCATTTTAGTTGCTACGAAGTAAAGACTATTTATTTTCTTACTATCACTGTTTTAGAGTTTGTTTGTGGCTACAGCAACGTATCTCTTTACTGTCCGGTGAATTACACTATTCCGCATTTATTTTCCTAACACTGGTTAAAGGACCAGAGTTGTGACACTGGTTCTGAACCCAGAGTTGCTAACAATGTAGCTTTAAGAACTGTGTTTGAATTCTGATTGGCTGTGCTTCTCAGCTCTACCATAAATGAAGCTCAGGAACACAGTCCGTTCCCTTTTTCGATTCCTTTTGATTCCTGTGCTGAAGCTGAAGACTAAAGTAGACTGAAGAAGTATTTGTTTTGCATCACTGTAAGATAACTCTGTGTTTGGTGAAGGACTGTTATTATTTTGAGAAGTTAGTATCACTGGTCAGAAGAAGCATTTTAGTTGCTACAAAGTAAAGACTATTTATTTTCTTACTATCACTGTTTTAGAGTTTGTTTGTGGTTAAAGCAACATATCTCTTTACTATCCAGTGTATTACACTGTTCCGTATTTATTTCTAAACACTGGTTACGGGACCAGAGTTGTAACACTGGTTGTGAACCCAGAGTTGCTAACAGACTACCTGTACTATTTTCCCTCTTGGATTTTGGAACATGACAACATCCTACATATCCTAACATCAGCAAATACATTTTGTAGTAGATGATGATCAGGCAGAGCCCGAAAAGTGGGTCAAACACTTCAACAGTTTGGAGTTGCTGCATTACAGTAAGAGACCAACCCACCACTACCACACACACACAGCCCTCCATGACTTCCATTGACTCTTATCTAGCACCAATTTGCCTTGATCATCAGATTTTTGTGTATAGGTAGCATGTAATAAACTTGTAGTGCTTAGAACTTAACGCCTGTTCCTGATTACTTTCTCCCGACCATATACTATAATAGACTCTTAAGAGAAGCATGTCTTATATATCATATGAAAAGTCTAAAACAGTGATGGCTAACCTTTTTTGGCTCGGGTGCCCAAAGCGGGGGGAGCGCAGGATGGCAATGTGTGGGCGTGCCACACCCATAATGCTATGTGTGCGACCCCCTGCTTTTGACACACTTTTTTCACCCTCCTCAGGCTCCAGAGGCTTTCTACGAGCCTGGGGAGGGTGAAAACAGCCTCCCCCCCCCACCTGCAGAGGCTTCAGGAGCTTCCCTGAAGCCTCCAGAGGGCGAAAAATGGCCTCAAAAGAAGGCCTAAATCAGCTGGCCAGCACAAATAAGTGCACTGGAGCTGACAGGGCGATGCCTCGCGTGTCCTAATAAATGGTTCCACGTGCCACCTGTGGCACCCGTGCCATAGGTTCACCATCACTGATCTAAAACATTGTTCCTAATTCAGACTAGCAGCTCAGGACTATGTGTACCAGGGGTCTGCAAAGTCGGCTCTTTTAAGACTGGTGGACTTCAACTCCCAGAATTCCCCAGCCAGCTATGTTGGCTGGGGAACTCTGGGAGTTGAAGTCCACCAGTCTTAAAAGAGCCGACTTTGCAGACCCCTGGTATATACAATAGGCAGTTTGATATACAGATGATGGTGCTAGGCTAGAAATTGGGAGACCATGAGTTCTACTCCTGTCTGAGGCACAAAGTCAGCTACAGGAACTTGGGCCACTTTCTCTCTCACCCTTAAGGAGGAGGCACTGGTAAACCACACCCAAAATCTTGCCAGAAAACTGCAGGGACTTGCTCAGGCAGTTGCCAGGCACTGTCTAGAAGGTACACACAAACATACACACTACATACAAGAGGTGAATGAACTGAAAACCACACACAATTTATTCCGAGAGTATAGGTTAACTCAAATAGTTTATGCCACTCCTTTCTGTAACATATTCCAAACCACATGAATATGTACAGATAAGACTTATTATAAATGAAAGCAATAACGAGTGGAAATTTAGCTGCCAATTAAGAAATTAGCTGACTTAGTCGAAAGTCAGTGCTTTGCAGGAAGCACAGAAAAGAGAAGATTTTCAATTAAAAATAACATGTTAAAAGTCAGGATCTAATAATCACTGAACTCTTAGAAAATGCAAAACACATTGCAAGCAGCTCCTCTGTGTATGATTTTTGTATTCTTATCTACACAAATAACTTGGGCATATGAACAATTTCTGCCCACATTGACACTCACAGACTCATGCAGGCTGGACATGTGGGAACAAAAGAAGACTAGGAGGCAGCAGCAGAGAAATGGGCACAGAGCTAGAAAAACATCTGCTGGTTTTACTAAAAATACTATGACTTGTACTAAATACACAATGATGACTGATGTTTAGAGGAAATCGTGCCCCATCTTTTGGATAGAAAATGAAAAGTTTAGATACCTCTTCCACCTACTCCTGCCATGTGATGTTACAGCATCTCAAAATAGACCAACCAGAAACAAATCAACACCCAACGGTATTTCCCTCTTAAAACCTCAACTTCTCTTGGTTCCATATTTGCAAGCCTTTGTGAAATTGATTGCCTAGCTCCAATCAAGATTTTTTTTAAATGCAAAATCTTTTAGATACCACAAAATGGTTTGTGTTCAGCATGAAAATATTTTGAAAAATCTGATTTTTTTTATTCAGTTGCTATAAGTTGTCACATATAACAAAAAAAGATTATTATTGGCTAGGTTACTCTTATAGATATTATATAGGCTACTTTGAAAGTTCCTATTTTCAAAAATATCTTCATCATGGCCCCAGAAACAAGCAGTACCCTGCCATCTGTACTTAATAAAATGCAACTTTGTACATACGATGTTACTTAGAAAGCAAACCAAAAGATTTCCATTTTTCCTCTTCAATCAGCATGATAAATCTCACCAGTATGATACTATCACCTAAAACTCTTTACAAATCCTTAATCTGCTGAGCTGATTATCACACTGGAGTAAAATATGTTTGCAGTTCGTTACAGTTATTTCCAAGGGCCAATAAATTTGCAAGGCTGGATGTGCAGTTATTTTTACTATCTATAACAAAGTCTTTTCATTGCTTTTTAAAATGATCGGTGTTTCTACATTGAAGACAAATCAACTACATTGCCCGAACAATATATGTTAAAGGGCTATTCAGACTAAACTGCAAAGAAGTCTCTAAATAAATCAAAGCCAACTTTATTTCAAGCTAGACAATAGATCCTGTAGATAATTAGAAATCCGAGTAATACAACCAAATTAAATTATTAAAAAAATACTTTGGAATACTTTCAGCCCAAGTTTAAAACACCACTGAAATCAGCAGTATAAAGAGGTTTTTTTAAAAGAAAAACTGGTCATAAACACACACACACAACTAATTTGCTTGGTAAATATCATCCTTTGCTAAATAGTATAAAAGGGACTTTGCCAGATCTTTACAATGGTTGACTTCAGCCAACACAGACTGAACTCAACTTTCCCCTGAAATTAAAAAACTTCAAGTTCAACTAATTTAGTTTAGACTCAATCACTATTTTATTGAGGAACATTATTGTTTTAAAACCCAAGTGATTTCTAACAGTTTTCCTACCCAAATATATTTTCCAAATATTGTTATGTAAGTAAAATATGGACCTCAATGCAACATCAATTTAATTAGAGGCAAAGCCAAAAGTAAATAGAGGGTGATATACAAATACCATATGTGCAATGCCCACAACATTACCAGCTGATGATACAGACAACTGGGATAATGAACAGAAAAAGTAAACTTCCAAAGAATCTTGTTAAAAATGGGTAAAAATCAGAATTAAATTAACGCCAAATGCAAAAGTTCTTCACTTAGAAAAAAATAAATCAAATACACAAGTAACAGATGGGAAATACCTGTAATTGATGCAATTGATATCAAGAAAAGTGAGAAAATTATTGACATTGGGTATGATCAAGCAGAGGTTGGACAGCCATTTGTCAGGAATGCTTTAATTTGGATTTCAGCATTGAAGTGGCCCTTTCATATATCATGCAGATCATATACAAAACCATGCATAATGTCTATGTATCAACCATGAGAATAAAAAAGACAATAAATATATTTTTCCAAATACTGTTCTTGCAAGCTTACCAACTAATCTTTCAAAAACTAATCTCATTTTAGTTCAGTCACCATAAAGTATCCTATGACACCTAAAAAGATCAATCCGTATAACCATATGAAAAAATAAGTATACCCCACAGAAATGAATAGGGGTAGGAATAGAACACTTTATTGGCCAACTAAAATTGGAATTTGTCTCCTATGCATAAGCTCTCAGCTCATTCAAGCAACAAAGCATATAATCATAAGTTACCAATAGAAGAAGGCAGTAGAACAGATAAGAAGGATAATACTGTAGTGATACAGCCATAGTACATAGGTAAATATCCTCAGGCGTAAGACAGTGCTGTGGGAATCAGGTGTTTAGCAGAGTGATGGCATGGGGGAGGAGTATCTCTGTGTCTAGTTGTTTTGGCATGCAATGCCCTATAGCTGTGTCCTGGGAGATGGGAGGTATTGAAACAGTTTACAGGATGCAAGATGTTTGACTTTTTCAATGTATGACAAATATAATTATTTGATCTTCATTCATTCATTCATTCATTCATTCATTCATTCATTCATTTATTTATTTATTTATTTATTTATTTATTTATTTATTTATTTATTTATTATTTCGATTTATATACCGCCCTATTTTCCCTAAAGGGACTCAGGGCGGTGCACAGAAAGATAAAAACCCAACAATACATACAAAATATAAAAGACAATTAAATTATTAAATCTGTGCTAAAATTTGGATAATATAAAAATTAAAACCAATAAATATCAAAATTTAAAATTATACCCTTAGTCTATGTCAGGCTGGCTAGATGAAAGAAATGTGCTTTTAACATCCTATGGAAAGAGGCGTTCAACAATATTGACAGATGAGATATAATAAACAATATGCATTATTTATACTTTGTAAATTTCACACGTAGAAAAAGTAAACATACACCTATATTTTATCATTATCTCAAATATTTAAAATTGGTATATGGGAAGAATCTATCTTACTGAAACCTCAGTCTTTTAGTTTGAATTACACTTTGCTGTTGAAGTGTATAATATCACCATCCCTAGATCAAAATAGCTCTCTGAGATCTTCTGAAAGAAGGTTGTAGATGCCTTTGAGTCTGGGAAGGGATTTAAAAAGGTCACCAAACAATTGGACATCAATCATTTCACTGTCTGGAAGATCATCTACAAGTGGAAAAAATCTCAAACAATTGCCAACATGCCCAGGCCAGTCTGTCCCAGCAAGTTCAGCCCAAGAGCAGAACACAAGATGCTAAAAGAAGAAAGAACCCCAGGAATTTAACATATGACCCACAGGTAGCTCTCACCACTATTATGTCAAAATGCATGCATTATTTGGTCACAGTACAAGACGACCTGCTTGGCAAAAAACCCCAGAGGTAGCATTCTACCAGATGAATCTGATACCAATGGTAAAGCTGGATAGTGTAAATTTTATTTGCTGCACTAGGGCCTGGGCCTATTACAAAATCCACAACAAATCCTTCATTATACCAGGGAATTCTCAAGGATAAGGCAAGACCCACGGACAAAAAAATGAAGCTCAACTGAATGTGGAGCTTGCAACATGTCAATGGCACTAAACATTCCAGTAAATTTATCCAGGAATGATTGAAAAGAAGAATTGGATGGTTAAGGAATGGCCAAGTCAAAGTCTGGATCTACCTTATTTTTTGGACTATAAAATGCACCTAAATTTATAGGAGAAAACATGAAAAAAAAATTGTTGTTGGCCTTCGCACGTCGCATTTTCACTCTTGGGGTCTCAGAAGTAAGTACTCTATAGTTCTCCACATGGCCCGTTTTTGGCCTGCAGAGTGTTTCTGGGGGCCTGGAAGGGTGGAAATGCAATGCGTGGAGGGCTTGGGAGTCCATAAATGGGCCTGTTTTTTGTGATAATGGGGTGTGCAGAGCACTGCAGAGTGCTTCCGGGTGCCGGCGAGGGCAAAAACATGATACACGTAGGATTCGGAAGGCAAAAATACCCGTATTCAGTCAATGCAAGAAATGCCACAGCTGAAAACATTTTGTGTGGAGGAATGGAGTGGGTAAAATTTTCTCCCAGGTGATGTCAGAGGATGGTATTTATGAGAAACATGCTTGAGATTTGTCTGAAATGGTATAGGGTCTCCTCCTTGAGCAGGTGGTTGGACTAGAAGACATCTAAGGTCCCTTCCAAATATTCTGAGAGTGTTTCTGCCAAAGGGGGCAATTACAGGTATTAGAGTCAAGGGTGTACTTATTTCCTCCACAGAGAAGGAAATATCATGTCTGTTAATTTTTTGTGAAATAAATAATTGCAAAGTCAATATTTCAGTTATTTTTGCTTCAGTCACATCCTCTTTATATATTGTTTGAATGAAGATAAAATCTTGATATGTCTGCATATGTCAAAAAAGAAAAAAAAACTTCACATTTTTACGATATTAGGACCACCACGGATCTCCGCTCCTTCCGTCTTAAATTGAAAACACACTTTTTCTGCCTTGCCGGCCTGGGATAACTTCTCCTCTGTTTTTAGGGTTTTTTAGGGTTTTTTGGGGAATGGGGATTTTTAGTCAATGGTTTTAGTCAATGGTTTTTAGCACAGGAATTAATTTAATCTGTTTTTACATTGGTATGTATTTTGTATATTTATTGTTTTTATTCCCCCTGTGCACCGCCCCGAGTCCCTGTGGGGAGAGGGAGCGGTTAATAAATTTAACTATTATTATTATTATTTATTATTACATGTGACTATATAAAGCATATCTCTTTTCCAACAAAAATACTGTGAGCATAAACTGATTATCACAGAAGGATTATGATTCACAGAGTTATCTTTGGCTCAAAAGTCATTTATCAGAACCAATCTGATGAACTAAAAGATATCCATCATCTTTTCTATCGCTGAGGATCCATTTCCAGCTCAATTTCTGGGTAAGTATGGACATGGTTGCAGAGGCTCTGAACTGTACCCAGCAACATAAAAGTATTACACAGTATTTTTATACTGCTTTACTTATCTTTTACTCTGACATGACTTCTGGAAAGGTAAGCCCTACCTCATTAAAGATTCAAGAGAGTCAGTAAGCATGTGGATACCGATTTATGTCTTTTGATAAAACCTCCATCGAAGGTTTTTGAGCAGCCTGAATCATCATAGAATAAAAAGAAAGGTTCTCTCATAAAGATTGGTATCCTCTTTAACACTGAATTTTGGCAGTGGAGTGTGTTTCCTCCAAGATGAACTAAGTTCTAGTGACTGCGTGCAGGCTTAATAATAATACAATAGCAGAGTTGGAAAGGGACCTTGGAAGTCATCTAGTCCAACTCCCTGCCTAGGCAGGAAGCCCTATACCATTTCAGACAAATGGCTATCCAACATCTTCTTAAAGACTTGCAATGTTGGGGCATTCACAACTTCTGGTGGCAAGCTGTTCCATTGATTAATTGTTCTAACTGTCAGGAAATTTCTCCTCCGTTCTAAGTTCTTGACAACAGTAGAGAATTGCCTTCTTTGGGGATGCTTTTTGGCTTCTCAGTCAAATCTATAGAGCTGATTATTTTCCACCTAAGTATTAACACAGTCAAATCCTAGTAAGCTTTAGTTGCTGAGAATGCCTTATAAATAGTTGGGATGTATTTTTCCTCCTCCTCTCAACATATTGAATCCAGAATGATCCAAAGAAACCGAACGGTTAAAGACTAAAGGTAAAGGTTCCCCTCGCACATACATTATGTGCTAGTCATTCCTGACTCTAGGGGGTGGTGCTCATCTCTATTTCAAAGCCGAAGAGCCAGCACTGTCCGACGACGTCTCCGTAGTCATGTGGCCGGCATGACTAAATGCCGAAGGAATACAGAACACTGTTATCTTCCCACCAAAGGTAGTTTCTATTTTTCTACTTGCATTTTTTACGTGCTTTTGAACTGCTAGGTTGGCAGAAGCTGGGACAAGTAACAGGAGCTCACTCCGTTACGTGGCACTAGGGATTCAAACCGCCGAATTGCTGACCTTTCTGATTGACAAGCTCAGTGTCTTAGCCACTGAGCTACGGCGTCCCTTAGTTAAAGAGTAACTGTAGACAAATGGAAGTACTTCCTTATACTACACATAATTAAGTAGGATAATTCACTAACATAAGATGGAGTGATGCACAGTAATTTGAAAGTCTTGAAATGGGAATGAGAAAAATGCACAGGCAGCAAGATGATGATTGGTAGAAAATATTTCTTTAGATGCTGTTTCTGGAGAGCATAAGTGAAAAGAAGCTGTTATAGCTTGAACACATGGTGTGCCGTTCTGGGAACAGAACAACGGAGTAGGACAGTCTTGCCTGTGTTCTTGCCATTCACAAAAGAATCCCCTGTGCAACTAGAAATATTCTTTGATTACATCAATTTGTGATTATCTAATGAAATGTATTAAACCTCACATTACCAAAAAATAAAAAAAATCCCCTGAGATGTAAATCTAAGCAAGCCATGCAATATTCCGAGGACACTGTTAGTTACAAAGGGGCAGTGAATAATGGACTAATGCTGTGAACCTAACAAATACATATGGATTTTTAAATCATTACTAATATTAGTCTCTATTTCCTGGATGACAAAAGTGGCATTCATTCATTCCATTATACTCAAAAGTCTGGTTACTGGGCAGACATATAAGAGATCACGCACTTATTAGGAAAACAGATACTGGTGCTTTTAAGAAGTCCAGCCCGATGCCTGGGATCAATACTCAGTTAGCTGTCTTTGATAAAGTAGAAGCATTGGGATAATATGAACTTTGTTCCTTGGGCTGAACAAGGAAGTTGTCAAATAAACTTTGTGCCTTGTATCCAAAGGATTGGCGTATTAACATATAAGGAAGACATGCACATCCCACTGTTGGACAACTTTGATTGGCACCCCCCTATCAGACTATGCCTTAGTCAGAAACATATTCTATCCTCCTCAGAACGAACAAGTCAGTAAAAATGGACAAAACACATTTCCCACCAAATCCATAGTGCATCCAATACCTATTCATTCCAGGTCGAAAGCTGAAAATCTGGTTATAATTTTGAATAAGATATAAGGCATATTTACACTAATCTAGAAAATGTATGGGGCTCACTGGCTAAGACGCTGAGCTTGTCGATCAGAAGGTCTGCAATTCGGCAGTTCGAATCCCTAGCACCACATAATGGAGTGAACTCCCATTACTTATCCCAGCTTCTGCCAATCTAGGAGTTTGAAAGCACGTAAAAATGCAGGTAGAAAAATAGGGACCACCTTTGGTGGGAAGGTAACAGTGTTCCGTGTGCCTTTGACAGCCACATGACCACAGAAACATCTTCGGACAGTGCTGGCTCTTCAGAGATAAGAACCGCCCCCTAGAGTCACAAACAACTAGCACATATGTGCGAGGGGAACCTTTACCTTTACCTAGAAAATGTATAATCTTCAGAATCAAGGAAACATACTAAAATGCTGAATCGTATCTTACCTTTAAAAAGAAAATCACTACAGGTAATTCTCAATTTACGACCATAAGTGATCTCAAAATTTATGTTGCAAAGTGGAACATTTGTTAAGTGAGTTTTGCCCCATTTTTGACCTTTCTTGCCACAGTTTGACCTTTCGAGACACCACATGTTTATTGGACCCGTGTCCCTCCTGGCTTGTACTGGCATCCTGGAAGGTTACACGAGGCTGGCTCCAGGAAGTTGTGAATGCTTCTTTGAGTGAGGGGTTCTTGCCGACCGTCTTAAAAGAGGCGGTGGTGAGGCCTCTCCTCAAGAAGCCTTCCCTGGACCTGGCATTGTTAGTAAATTATCGTCCGGTCTCCAACCTTCACTTTTTGGCGAAGGTTGTAGAGAGTGTGGTGGCTCAACAGTTTCCCCACCACCTGGAGGAAATTGATTATCTGGACCCGCGCCAGTCCGGCTTCCGGCCCAGACACAGCACCGAGACGGCATTGGTTGTGTTGGTGGATGATCTCTGGAGGGCCAGAGATGGGGGTTGTTCCTCCATCCTGGTCCTATTAGACCTCTCAGCGGCTTTTGATACCATCGACCATGGTATCCTATTGCATCGACTGGAGGGGCTGGGGGTGAGGGGCACCGTTTTACGGTGGTTCTCCTCCTACCTCTCCGGTCGATCGCAATTTGTGTTGGCAGGTGGGCAGAGGTCGACCTCGAGACCACTCACCTGTGGGGTGCCTCAGGGGTCGGTCCTCTCGCCACTCCTGTTCAACACATATATGAAGCCGCTGGGCGAGATCATCCGTGGTTTTGGGGTAGAGTACCACCTGTACGCTGATGATACACAGCTGTACATATCTACCCCAAACCACCCCAATGATGCCGTCGAAGTGATGTCCCGGTGTCTGGAAGCCGTGCGGGTCTGGATGGGAAGGAACAGACTCAGACTCAACCCGTGCAAGACCAAGTGGCTGTGGTTTCCAGCGTCCCAGTACAACCAGTTGATGCCATCACTGGCCATAGGGGGCGAACACCTAGCCCCCGTGGATAGGGCACGCAACTTGGGCATCCTCCTGGATACCAGGCTGTCGTTAGAAGACCACTTGATGGCCGTGGCCAGGGGGGCGTTCTACCAGGTTCGCCTGGTACGCCAGTTGCGGCCCTTATTGGACCGGGACGCCCTTCGCACAGTCACTCATGCACTCGTGACATCCCGTTTAGACTACTGTAATGCTCTCTACATGGGGCTCCCCTTGAGGTGCACCTGAAGACTGCAGCTAGTCCAGAATGTGGCCGCGCGGGCAATTATGGGAGCTCCTAGGTATTCTCACGTAACACCGCTCTTGCGCGAGCTGCACTGGCTGCCTGTGGCATTTCGGGTGCGCTTCAAGGTGTTGATTATCATCTTTAAAGCGCTCCATGGCACGGGACCTAGTTTTCTACGGGATCGCATCCTACCCCATACATCCCTTCGGTCGATTCGCTCCCACAGAGAGGGACTTCTCCGGGTGCCGTCCACTAGGCAATGCCAGCGGGCGACGGCCAGGGGAAGGGCCTTGTCTGTGGTGGGCCCAACCCTCTGGAACGACCTACCCCCCGAACTTAGAACGACCACGGACCTCCGTTCCTTCCGCCAGAAACTAAAGACTTATTTTTTCCAACAGGCCGGCCTGGCCTAGCTCACTCCACCTAGCCTATAGTCTGAAGTTAAATTGTTTTAATTGGTTTTTAAGGGAAATAGTTTTAATTTATTTTAAATTTTAGCACAGGGACAATAATTTAATTTGGTTTTAAATTTTGTATATTGTCATGTTTATATATGTTTTTAATTTCCTGTGCACCGCCCCGAGTCCCTTTTGGGAAAGGGAGCGGTCTATAAATTCAATAAAGTAAGTAAGTAAGTTGTGAAGTGAATCATTGCAGTTGTTCATATTGTTATTAAATGAATCCGGTTTCCCCATTGACTTTGCTCGTCAGACGATCACAAACGGTGATCACATGACCCCTGGGCACTGCAACTGAACCAGTTGCTATGCATTCAAATTTTGATCATGTGATCAATGGGCTGCTGCAAATGTCATGTGAAAAATGGTCATAAGTCACTTTTTTCAGTGCTGTTGTAACTTTGAACAGTCACTAAATGAATTGTTCTAAGTCGAAGACTATTTGTATTTTTAAAGTACTCTCCATTCAAGCTTTTGTGTACTTAAATGTTACAAATTATTTAAGGAAAAAATAGTCTTCTGCAGTACCTTATGTCCATTTTCTTCTTTTGTATATCTAAAAAATATACTTTCAGGATAAGAGTCCAGAACAATAATTCAAGTTTATCTACACTAGAAAAGAAGTCAAAATTAGTTATGTTGGATTGTTGTAATGGTCTCTGACCAAACAAAAACTGAATGATTTTGTGTAAAGTAAAATAGCCTTTAAGTTGTGCTCTATTCATGCAAGGATCCATAACATTTTCTTAACAGAACGCATATGTTTTTGGTCACTGCCTCTTTCCAAAACATTTTTAATTTCTCAGTTTAGCCTACAGATCTAGTATTTCTTGTAGTCTCCCATCAAAAAGCTACCCAGTCCTGCTTAGTTGTTTGAGATCAGCCAAGGTCAGCAAGGTGCTGGGCTGCATAGCCATTGTTCCCATTTGAAATAGATGGTTCAAGAAAAATATGGCTTAAAGAGCATGTCTTCAGGCTAAGGTGAGTTCAGCTGTTTCCTTTAAAATAATAAGATTTAAATTACGATATGCTTTCCAGTCTACCATAGCAGATTTAGAAATTGTGTGAAAGAATTGTACTGAAGTGGCAACATCCATCCTTTTAATAATATCTCCCCTGCTAGATACAATCCTGGTGACACTGGATCTTTAGTTCTGCACTCCAAATCTGTATTCCAAGCAATTTAGATTTTCCACAAAGAAACTGCAGATTCTCACAATCTCATTTTTAGTAGATGTCAAATGATACCAAAGATTATCCAGACCACAGAAATCAAATGGTCATCTGTATCTTTACAGCTCTGGCAAAATAATGGACCTCTAAATCATTAGCTATGGAAATCTGTTAATCATTTTGTTGATGAGGTATATACTCCATTTGTCATAGGCTCACCACAAGCTAATAGTTTGAGCCAAATTTGAAGCATAGACTTAAAATATTTAATGGATGTGATTAAAGGAGCACAAAACAATTACCGTGTTTCCCCAAAAATAAGACAGGGTCTTATTTTTTTATCCCCGAAATAAGTACTTGGCCTTATTTTTGGGGAGGTCTTATTATTTTTGAGGCGGAGGAGCATGGTCACTTCATGGCTGCTGCTGTGTTGCAATATTTTAAGGGAGGGCTTATTTTAATGCATATGCTTCAAACCCGATTGGGTTTATTTGCCCGGGAGGTCTTATTTTCAAGGAAAGAGGGTAGAGAGGTAAATATTAATGAAATATTTTCTGATTAACTTCCACAGATCTTCAAATATACAAGAGCTAAAAATAAAACACAGAGACATTAGGTATTTATACAATATAACAGAATATGACTAAAATGCAATATATATTCTGATTTAAGATATGATTACCTGGGATGACATATACAGAAAAGCACCAAATGTGACTTTACAATGTCTAATGAACCAGGCACATGTTATTTTTATCTTTTATTACAACTGCCTCCCTATACATACTACCTCCTTAGTCTTCAAAACTAAATAGGTTCATTTGAGAAATAACATACATACTTCTAATCTCAACCTCCCAGTAAGAGAATTATAGCAGGTAATCATACTTCCTGCATTATTTTAGCTGTTCAGTTTCTTATTTCAATATCCTTTATAATTAGCTACAAAAAAAACCTAAGCAGAGCAAGAATAGGGTTCAGTTATAAAGGTTCAAGGTAACATTAAAGAGCTTACATTTGCACGCCTGGACTGTGGGACATTAATTCACTACAAACAGCAGCTCGCACACTTCAACTGACAAGTGAAAGGATAATTCATCTTAAAATGTTCGCATTTCTTGCAATCAAGAACAATGCTTATACCAACGCAAGTTAATTTCTTCAACTTTTTTTTAATTTGCTGCCCAAACTGGTAATCTGATATGAAAGCTGCAATGTATACTCTATCATTTATTCAATATTAAACATAATGACTTCCATAAGCAACAAGCCAACAAACAGAAAGCAGTCAGATGTCAGCTGAGGCCAAGTTGAAAATAAAAGTGAGCTAGCATACTCTTTTTAGCATAGCTCCTAAATTCCCACCTCCTCACCATAAGCTAACTTTCCTGATGCCATATTAGGAAGTCTTTCCATAGTGAACAAAACTTATTTACAAACTCATCACAGAAACAACAGATTCATCAGATTATTCCAGAATAAGAAACCAAACACAAATACAAAATCTGAACGATCTTGGATGTTTTTATAAATAAAATAACACTCGTTATAACTACTTTTCTAATTCTTCAAATGACCTAGTCTACATAAATACTGATAACAGAACAATTGCCACTATTTTAATATTCCATACTATTAAAAAAATTCTGCAGTGAATAACTAAAGCATTTTCATAATTTTGTGACATTTCAAATTTATTTTTAATAATTCTATTATATACTATATATCTGTCCAGTTATTCCTTCAAACAAATATCCAAGGTAATTTGATTCAAGGAATTAACTCAGAACCAAAAGTTTACAATTACTGGTAACACTTTCCTGATAAAAAGCCTGCTGATATTTTTCATCAGAAAAATATTCAGTCTGTTCCTTTGAATCTTTTCTCCAGAGAATATGTATATACAAAAAAAGCAACTTGCTGAAAGATCTAGAAATTAAAAATCTGAACTACCACATGACAGACTTACAGTGAAATTATTTGCCGCTTTGCAGTACTACTTTGCATTAACTATCAAAATTTACAAGTTATGTCAGCCAACAGGCACTACAATATAAGGATTCTGTGGTTAGTCTTTCCCTTTAGTTGCACTAAAGGGTTTTAGTGCAGCTGTATTTCATGAATCTGAGGAAAATCTATCCAGGTAGTCCTCGACTTACGACCACAACTGAGTCCAAAAATTTTGTTGCTGTGAGACATTTGTTAAGTTAGTTTTCTTGGCAACCTTTCTATGGCAACCTTTCTTGCCATAGTTGTTAAGTGAATCACTCCGGTTGTTAAGTTAGTATCACAGTAGTTAGTTGAATCTGACTTCTCCATTGACTTGCTTGTCAGTAGGTAGCAAAAGATGATCACATGACCCAGGGACACTGCAACCATCTTAAATATGAGTTGCCAAAGGTCTAAATTTTGATCATGTGACCATGGGAATGCAGCAATGGTCATGTGAAAAATGATCATAAGTCACTTCTTTTAATGCTGCTGTATCTTCAGACATGACCTATTGTAAGTCAAGAACTACTTGTACTGTCTTATTTGGGGGGGGGGGGGGGAGAAGTAAAGTTTAAAATTCCCAGTCAGCCACAAAACTCACTATATATTCTTGGGCAAATCAGGGTTATTAATAAGTTAAATGAATTTACAATTTAAGATTTGATTTATTTTAAAAAACACATATATTATACTCTGAAATATTAAGAATATGCTGGTGTAATAACATTACAATCTGTCAAATTAAATTGCAAGGACAGAAGCAATGATGACTTTGTAGGCAACACAAAAAAATTTAAATTGGAAAAACTTACTAGAGTAATTGGTTAAGATATGAAAAAAAATGGAATTATTTGTCAATTTGCAATGCAGCCAATCCCAGAAGACTCGTGGGTGGTATGCAGTAGTACACAAAATAAAAATACATAATCATAAAACCAAAAAGCTAACATAGGACTATTTGCTGAAAAAATAAAGCCTTGGGTTGCTTATAGACTAGTAATAAGGCTGAATGTGTCTCTTCAGGAAGTGTTTACATAGAATCATAGGTTTGGAGGTCATTCAAACCCCTGCCCTTTAATATAGTTGCAACCTTCAAGTTGCAATCAACCCTTGCAATATAGTCCAGACAAGAACCACAGCCAGATGAACTAATTCTTCTTTATTATAAGGATATATTAATAGAATTCTTGAAAATCTGAAAGTACTTTTCTCCCTGTTACATTTATAGCCCAATAAACTAGGGAGGTAACTTTCTGAGATGATTGTCATGTCCACATTCCTGCTATGAGCTAAGCTGACTCTTATCCAGTGGTTGCCCTCACTTTAGCTCTCTACCCTGACTACCAAGGTAATTCCCACCTTGAGGGAAGCATGAGGTGAGGGTTGCCAGAGAGAATGCCTGTTGTCTAGTCCAGGGTCTCCAACCTTGGCAACTTTAAGACTTGTGAACTTGAATTCCCAGAATCCCCAGCAAAGCTGGCTGGGAACTCTGGGAGTTGAAATCCATATGTCTTAAAGTTGCAAGGTTGAAGACCTCTGGTCTAATCCACATCTCATGAAGCAGACAACTGTCAATGGGTCCTCTTTCAGTGATTGCATCAATTGGGCAAATTTAATCTTGGGAATATGTTGCCTGATAAAATCCTGATATTGAACTATATACAGCTTTAAGATAAACACCATCCCTTTGAAATGGACTCTGAATCATTGCTACCCATTGTATCAGCTATAGTTTCCAAGGAATCTCCAAAGGCACCCTCATATACCATATGCCACAACATGCTCATATACAGCATGCTAGCTAATTGGATGTTGATCAGGGTCTGAGTTAACCAAGGTCAGAACACTGTGGCTCAATTTCAGTTATAATTGGCGCACTAACCCAAATCAAATGAAAGCCGCATTGCCATGCTCTCTAACTGCTGAGAATAAAATGAAAGTGCAAACAAATTCTTAAGTCATCTTCTTCAGGGGAATGCATCACTACCCAGAGTAATGTTATTGATGTTATTGAGTTACTACCACTGTCCTATCTTGATAGGATCTGAACATATTTTTCCCCATCCAGATGCATAAACCCTCTAGATGGTGAACCTATGGCAGGCATGCCACAGGTGGCACGCGAAGCCATATTGGTGGGCATGCGAGTTTAGCTCCAGCATGCACGTGATTTTTGAGCCTTCTGGGCCCACCAGAAGTCAGAAAACAGGCTGTTTTCGACCTCCGGTGAGCCTCCACACATGACCCCCCGCACTCCCCCCATCCTTTTGGCATGCAATGGCAAAAAGGTTAGCCATCACTGCTCTAAATGCAACCAGACAGAGTCGGCTAGCGACCCCCAGGGGGAGAGCCTTCTCTGTGGGAGCGCTTTCCCTTTGGAATGAGCTACCCCCAGAGCTTCGCATAATTCCCGACCTCCTGTCCTTCCGGCGCACCCTAAAAAGTTGGCTTTTCCAGCAAGCGGGCCTGGCCTGTACAAAATAGCATATTAATTTTAATTCCAATTTTAATTTATTTTATAATGTGTATTAATTTATTGCTGATTGGATGTTTTATTTAATATCTTTTTAACTTTTGCACTATATGTCTCTTATGTTGTACGCCGCCCTGAGTCCTTTGGGAGAAGGGCGGCATATAAATCCAATAAATTGAGAAATCGAGAATGGAAATGCTGGTTCAACATCTTCAGTTTAGTGCACAACAGTAAGGTATCAAATATTAGCTGTATATTTACAATGGCTTGCTGTTAAGCAAATAAATTTATCTCTTCTGGTTTCATGAAGTTAGTAAACAGCATGGGGGGGGGGAAACAAACAGCCCTATATGACTCCTCATTGGAACTCCCATGGAGTCAAGCTTTTTTTTCCATAACACCTGACGGGAATTACACACTTACGTAAGAGTAAGTGTGTAATTCCCTCTACTCCCAAAGTTTATAGGCAATTTAAAACAATGCCACAGTTGATAGTATTTATATGGTATGCTATGAGGGACTGACCCTGGGAGATTAAAAGGAAGAGCTGAAGATTAGACAATGGTTAGATAAGAGGCAGATGAGCCCACAGAAGGAATGGGGGCGTGGCAAATATGTCAGAAGGGACCTTCCTTGGTTTCTTGAATTGCAAAAGGGGTGGTGGTGGTGAGGGAGACATGCTTTCACACTTGCAACATTCTATTAATACCATATCACTTTACAATAAAGATAGAACTAGTACTTTTCAAGTTGGACACTTTCATTTTGGGCTCTCTGAAGCTGAGGCCCAACCACCTTCTCTGAAATGGGAAGACTTTATGAACATTGCCCAAGGAGAATCTTGAGAAGGGGGCATATCACCACGTCTTTCACAGAGGGACTGCCTTCTTTCTCAGAGAGACACTTACCACCATATGGCTCCAACCACACACTCCCTTCTCTAACAACATGATCAACCAGGAAATACAAGAATCGCACAACTGCTATGGTTGCAGCGTCCCAGGGACATATGATTGCCATTTGCGACCTTTACTTCCAAATTCCAACAAGAACATTCAATGGGGAAACTGTAAATAGCACTCATGTGATACAGGATGCAAATTCTTTTCCTGTACTAATCCTAATTCTCATGGCATTCATAGAATATATAGTATGAAAGAAAATAGGACTATAAATGAAGAACTAGTTTCTAAAACAAAGTTTTTGTATATCAGCAAAACATTAAATGAAAGGAGGTAACCGTTAATGAGCTATTTTGATCCAGTAAAAGTATCCTGTTTGCAAACTTTAGACTATGGAACAAGTACTCATAACCGTTTCCTGTTTTCATTCGCTCTCTGGGCTACAAAACAACATTGTATCATTAAAAGCTGTACTTATTTTTGTCTATATGATTTTAGAAAAATTAGACTCAATATTAGACACAAAATGTATGCTTAAAAAATAAATCTTTCAACTCCTAGTAGAAAATATTGCCATAAATGCCTCTTTCCCTCTTATACACAAAGGAACAGAACCAGAGAGAATTAGCATTAGCTAATGATACACAACCATATGGCAAGTTTATCAAATCTAATTGTTTAAAAAAAAATCAAACACAGCATTTTTTATTATAATGAATAGTAATTATTCTCAAATTGTAGATGTAGAAGCAGCAATGACTGGGGTTTTTTTGTACAATCTATTTTAAGTGTTTGCCCTTCCCTTCATTTGTATATGAAGAGTCTATTTTCAAATGCCTTGTACTTCTTTCGACATAAAAGCAGTAATCAAAGTTTCAAAAAACTTAAAGAATATTAAAAGCTATTACTTAACATTTGGGTGAATGGAATTTTTTCAAACTCCAAAAATATTGACAAAGGAATATTTTATAGAAAGTCTTATGATATCATTGATCAACTACAATAATTACATATTCAGGGAAGACTGCAATCAAAACACAACAAAAATTCCTTATCGCAATTATTTCCTAGCTAACATATTGAGGTAGAGGAAGCAAAAGAACAAATATGAATACTCTAAATTATTTTCAATTTAAGTGCCTAACAGTAAAAACTTTAAGAAATGATTAAAAAATAGCTTTTGCCTTTAACCTCAGGAACACATTAGTCACTATGATAACCTTGAAAGATGCACTTTCCCTATCAAAGACTCTGTCAAGATTTCCATTACAATAAGGAAGTCACATGTATTCTGTGTCTGTTTCAATAAGAATGGAATACCAATAGAGACAAATACATAGTCATTTCAAATATTTTACAAGAAGCTTTTTAAAAAATGCATGGACTCAGCTTATAGTAATAATACAATTGCAGTTCAACTTATTTTATTCATTTTATTTGTTAAATTTATATTTTTTCCCCACAGACACATTTATTTTATTTATCAAATTTTGAAACTGCTCATCTCCTCAGCCTCCAGAGGGGGGATACGTGGCTATCTCCCTCAATTTTGCCAATACAATAACTTTATTGGACAGGCTTCAATGAGAGGGTGAATTTGAACCTGGGTCTTCCAAGTTGTAATTCAACAACTTAACTACAATATAATATTGACTATTACTTTTTTAAAAAAAATCCATCCCAAGGGAAAAAAAACATGTTGCATTTAAAGTATTCCTATATATGTCAAACACAGGTGGCCTAAATCACATTTTTGCCTTTTCAATTTTTAACTCTGTACTGCATAATAAAAGAAACATAAAATATTTACCCATAGGTAAATTATACTTTTTGTGCTTTTCAAAAAGACAGAATTAACGACTCAGCAATTATAATACTTTGCTCCAGTTTACTGTAGATATCAAGGAGTTAGTTTCATATATTAACCCTTGAATACCAACTCTGAGAGCTACTTTTTTTTCAAGTTGGAAAAGGAAGTCCAGAAGGAAAACAGTCAAAACAATGTTTGATTTAGCCTATGTTACCTGACTCAAATCATTCACACCCTCCACATACTTTACCATTTATGAGTTTCAAGGTTCAGGCAGTGAAAAGAAAACAATTGCTTTTGCCAGAACAGAACAAGGACAGATATTCTTCCTTACTGATATTTTATTAAACTTGTATCTCATATTTCCACCAGGAATAGGCAAATCATAAATAAAAATAACATTAGGATTTTAACTTTTCTGAAGTTTAGTTCAAAACTTCATTGAGCCTTACTCATATTTTCATTTACTTCTTGATCTAATTCTGGTACCACCAAGTATATTTAATTAGTAAACGAGACAAAGTATCATTAGCACACAGCTTCAGGATTAAAGCAGCAAAATGTAGCTACTATCCTTCAAGTCAGCATTAATAACCTTGTTAATGTATAATTAAACTTTACAGGCTGAAAACCTGTATTTAAACAAAAGACACATCCTCTTTAGTTAAAAATACAGGATTGGAGTATCCAATCCAAAAAGCCATTACAAAAGAGGGGAAAGGCAATTTTTGCTGATTTCCCCTTCTGACAGGGGAAATTTCAGCCCCAAGAAACTGTGGGACACTTTAGTATGAGAGTCAGGGTAGTCAGATAAAGATGAAGTAGACTGAAATCATATCACCACTCATTTTCTTCAGTGGAAACCCTAGTGATAAACCCCTTCATGGTGGAATGCTATAAACTTACAATAGTGCTAAAAAAAACTTCACTCTCTAAAAAGAATTTAAAATTTTGAATTACAATGATAAGAAAGGATCCTGCCAAGAACAGCCTTGTTATACAAGTTGCAGATTTACAGGAAGACAAAAAAAAGCACAAGGAAGCGACCTGGCAAGACTTCGGAGTTACTGAGAAACTGAACAACTATTTCCACATTTTGCTTTTCCCCAGTTATGACCAATATTTGATGCAATATTGTTATTCAGAAATCCCCAAATAAACATTTCCAAAAAAAGGAAATGTAAAACCTATTAAAGAACCTTTCTGTAGAAGATCTCTTACTCCCAAATTTCATATGTTCAGTCAAACAAATTTTCCCAACTCTGGAATTGACAGTGAGATATATAGTTGTACTGCGCAAGAAACATAATAAGAGGTAATATCCCAAGTTTGCTTCCATCTTCACCATTAAGAATATGGCAAAGACCAAAATGTATTAAATTGATAATATATTTTCTTCATAACTATCAACTATGACCACACAATACAAATAAGTATCCATTTTGCTTTACCTGCTCAACAATCAAGTTTAAAATTTAAGATGCCCTAAATTTGCCGTAATCATGTTTAAAACCCATTTGCACTAAACCTATATTAAACAACTATTTTGAATGAATCACAAAGTTCCAAAATCATTTCTTTTTTTTAAACTTCAAACTTGTCACTAATTTCTGTACTGAAGAGGTAAGAAGTAAGTGCTCTTGCTAACAAACAGGACATGATGCATATATGCTAGCTAATCTTTCAACTCAAGTAAATCCTCAGAGACATGCAAATACAGAAAATCCCAGGCGACCATTTAGTCTTTGACATAAAACTGATTTGGTTAAATATCTAAATCATGTAGAAACTTTAACAGAATACTGTAAATTCAATACAAAATAGCATGAATATATCCATATTAATATGTTAAATGTATACTATAGGAATATCATAGATATGCATTTACTTACATATACCAAAACTATTTTTAGAAATGACTTGATAGAACACAATAGAGAATTTTTTTTTAAATCAAAAAATGAGAATGTAAACCACTATGAAAGAAATCATCAATATACTACAACTAATAAGATTGTTGGGAATTAAACATCAACTTCTAGGCTTTAATCTTACTTCTTTCCCTTATCTTAAAGTAGAATAATTACAAGGAATACATTAAAGCAATGAGATGTAGAGTAATACTGTAAGTTTAATGATCAATATAACACTATAAATGATAATAGTACTGTTTAGAACAAAAAGTACAATCGCTTACAATTGTTCAAAAATACTGTATCCAAGAGATATCACTATTTGATAGCATCAGGTTTTCACTTGCATGTTTTGAAAATATGGATGAAAAACAGGCTTTTCAATGTGAAATCTGAGTAAGCAAATGCAACCTTTATACATATTTACATAAAAGTCTGACTCAGAATTGCAATTCAAGCACATTAGAGTATATTCTATCCCTATAGGTTAACATGCATATCAAACAAGATCAGTACCAGATCTACTGTTTGTTTCTGTTCTAGTACCACCAGATACAATTATCAAATCTTACATAAAGCTTCTCAGAAAAGACTGTGGAAATTGATTTCTTCCTAGCTTTACTAATCCAATAACAGACTTACTTTCCCCCCCCCCTCCCCACTTACACTTTTTTTTAACCTTTCCGGGCTAATTACAAAACCGAAACTACATATGAATTACCTTTAGAATTTCGTTAAAAGCCTCATAAAACAAAGATGTTATCCAGAAATTTTCTCTTTAAGAACAACAAATGGAGCCACAGGAAGCCCACGTTTACTAAAACATCACCCAAGCAAGCTGCAGATTGAGACACAAAGAAACCGAAAGGCATTCCACTTCCCACTCCACCCTCTACGAGGTTATTTCACATAATACTTGTTTTGTGAAGTCGGCCAGTTTAAGATTTTCCCCTTTAGCCATAGCCCAGCGGAACAGCTACAAGAGCGTGAATTCATCTCCGTTTCAGAATCTCCCTGGTTGACGTAGACCGTCCTCCAGGAAGTGCTCCAAATCTGGCTTTTCCACACAGGGCTTCGTCCAGACAAGTTTCCAAGTTTCCCAGGCAAGGGGGGGGGGGTGATTTCCACCCCGGCCTCCTTTTAAGAAAAGGGGAAGGAAACTGCGGCCCGTTTCCATTGCGGACAACCCCCAGACCAGACACACACACCCCCCACACCAAACGCAGGCAGGGAATCACAGATGTTGACCTTCACCTCGACTCTCCAATCCACCCTTGACCTTTGCAAGGCATCCTCCGCTGCATCTGCTGAAAGGGAAGCCCTCCAGCAGTCTCGCCCTCCCCCAGGCTCTGGAAAGCAGGTGCGAGCGCCTGGCAAGGGAGCAGCCGAGCAACTCTTGACTGTGGCGCCCAACAGCCGCCTTCCGCGCTGTCTGTCTTAACGCCCGTTCGGGTAACAAAGAGCCAGGAACCGAGGCGGGGGAGAGAGAGAGGGAGAGGGAGGCGCCTTCAAGACCCTTCCACCCCCGCCGCCGAGACACTCCTCCTCCTCACAAGCCAGTCGCCACCGAGCTACTCACCCAGCCGCCGCGGCAATTCAGCTGCTTCAGACCCGGGCAGCTGCTTCCCCAATTCTACGGAACCGGGAGTCCCGGTTATTGCAAGAGGCCTGCGTGCCCTTGGCTGCCTGGCGCTGGGAACGACAGGGGGAGGGGAGCGGAGCCGTCTCCTCCTGCCGCAGGGGCTCGCGGCGGCCGCTGCAACCAACATTCAAGGCGAGGAGATTCCGCCCCCGCGCGCCGAAGGGGGGGAGGCCCGGCCACGGAGCGTCCCGCGTTGCGCCCGAAAACCCCGCGCGCGAGAAAGAGCCGGTCGCTCGCGCCGCCGCTGCCGCCTGCTTTGCCCTCCTTACTCCCTTCAACTCTGCTGCTCCGGCTTTCTCCGCTGCCAGAAGCAACAGCCTGGTCTCCGACTTGGCTCCGCCCCACTCTGTAGCGCGAGCGGGGCCTCACGCGCCGGGCCTGCCGAGGAGGAGGAGGTGGAGGGGGGAGGGAGGGAAAAGGAGGGCGGCCCTTAACGCGCGCGGGTTTAAAGGGCCGGTGAGTGGCGAGCGAAAAGGCCGGAATGAGAGGCTGGAAAGGGAACGGGGCGGAGGGAAGCCGTGGCTGGGGCGGGGCCTCGCCAGCTAAGCCAGCGCCTCGCTGCACGTGGACTGCCAGCGTTGCTGCACGCTGCCCCCTCCCCCCTCCCCGCGCGCCCTCTGCCTGCCACCGAGTAGGGAGGTCCCCACGGCCGCGGTGGGTGAAGGAGGGAGCGGGTTTCCTTGACGTGTGTCGAGGATAAGCCAAAGAAAGCGGCGTTTTCTACTCGGCTCCGTTTTGTATGCCTTTTACTTTTGGGGCGTTCTCATAAAACATTGCTCCTCCCTTCCCTCGTCCAAGAGAAGCAAACCTTGGGAGATGCCCTTTACCTGCGTCTGCATCGACCCAGGAGAGGCGCTTCTCAATGCAAGATAGCGTGGTACGTAGGGACGAGCTGACAGCCCAAACTTGGTTTTGAAATCTTCCCCAGGATTCATCCTATCTTTTTACCCTGTTTTATTTATCCTGGGTTTTGTTTTTTTCTGACGCTTCCATTCCCCGAGAAAAATACCCCTTGGCGAGATAGAAAACTTTGGTGTACAGGACTTTCTAGAGCGGGTTTTTTTTTTAACTTGTTGCAGCAAAAGCAAAAATGGATTTGGGCCACTCTAGTTGTTTAGTCTTTCGTCTGCCAAAAAAATCTGTTTATTTTTCATTCGGGCTTAACTCGTATTGAATTGTTTTCAAGTAGAAGTGAGTGTAAAACAGAAATTCGGATTTTATTCCAAACTTGGGATAAACCATTGCAAGGAGTTCCATTTCTGTTTCTGATTAGCAGAGATTCAGCCTGTTCCAGTTTTTGGCTGGACAAGATAGTGTTAGAGCCCCTCCCAGTGGCATCCACTGCAAGTAATTAGGAAATCAAGGTGATGCCTGATGATGATGTCATGATAGAGAGATGCCTCCATTATATATACCTTCTGACAGGTATGCAGGTATTGGAAGATGATAAGCACATTTCCTCATATTGCCCCCTTCCTGCTTCAATGATAAGCCCTCCTCTTATCTTTATCTGCCAAGAAACAGCCATTTGGATGAGAAAGGGATGCCTACTCTTCAAAATCATTAGAAATAATTGCCTGTTTTGTTTACTAACTTTGCACTTTTCCAGACAATGAAGATGAACATGAATTTTCCAAACACTTATGTAAAATGGGGGGGGGGGGGTTTAGCGATGAACATCTATGGAGATTCTCAATCAACCAGATCATGGTTGCCCCAAAAGTGCTTTTTCAAGAGGCAACGGGACTTTCTGGTTTTTCTTTGAAGACGTGTTGCTTCTCATCCAGAAAGCTTCGTCAACTCTCTCTCAGTTTTAGTGATGAACTATGCCATTTTCTGGGTTTGTTAGCATAGCCAGCCGTGTTATCCTGTCCAGCTCACCGGATCGCAATAAGACTCACCTCTTGACCAGTGGATACTGGCCACAAGCTTGATTGCTTTGGCTACGCTGCATTATTCCTGAAGAGATAGACTCTGCTTCCCACTGTATCCTTTTCCATATTCTGTCATCATAAAATCTGTGTGTATTCTTTGAGTTAGGATGAACTTCCTTTCACTGACCTCAATGGGAAGGGTAGTTTCTGGTGTCAATGGGCTCTAACTATGCTACCAGAACAGCGTGATCGTTGATTAGAGTAGGGGTGTCAAACTCGCAGTGTCATGTCATCACATGACATATTGTGACTTTTTCCCCCTTCGTTAAACCGGGGGTGGGCATGGCCAGCACATGTTACATCCAGCTCCTGGATTGCTCCTGGATTAGAGAAATATAAAACACTGTTTAAAACATGTTCTTCCATGTGCCTCTCAAATTCTGCCCCTAGCTCTACCCTATTGCCTGACTCAGTTGACAGAATGTTCTACCAGCATATTTCACTAATTGTCATGGTGCCCTATCTCAGCTTCCATCTCTTTCCTTCTCCTCCTAAAGTTTTTCAGCTGGCAAATCCTGAATGAATCTGAAACTTCAAAATCATAGTGAGCAGAGCCTTTTCTGCATGTGATGATTTCAAAATAGTAAATCCTACAAATATTAGATGTGATTTCAACCCCCGCCCCCCAAAAATACAATGTATCATAAGATGTAATAGAAATCAGAATGCAGAACTATATTCTGATAGGGTTGTTTTTGTAGACGATTTGGGGAAAAAAAAGGAAACTAACCATTATTAAGAGAAGCTATGACCATACTGCATCTCTTATTATACAATTCTTGTTTGTCAACATTGAGTGAATACCTACCATATAAAAGAATCGGTTGGTAATCCAAGTTCTTTCTGTAACCACAACCACCAAACAAGTTTATTTTTAGCAGTGTGGTCAAAAGATGCAAATATTTCTTACCTATGTATATTTGCCTAAGATAGTGTCTTTGAATGACTTTAATTGCTTAAATGAAGGGTGAGTCCTACCAAGAAAACAAGGGCATTCGTTTAAGAAAGCCACAATCTGAATGGTAATATGACAGGGTTTTTTTCAACATTTTTTTGATGATTGGTTTTTCTCTCTTTCCTCAATTATAGTTCTTATGAGCCAGAAACCCAGCTCAAAACACAGTTCTGAAGAAATGGGGAATTATTGTTAGAACAGTACAAATGAGACATGTGTCATTACAAGCCAATTATACCTTTCAAGGTCAAAAAACGTCTCCCCTTTATATTATAGAGTCTGATTTTCTAAATAGGGGGTTGTATTAAGATAGGGCTGTAGTACCAACCTTTCAGTAATCCATTCCTTTGACCAAACAGTAAGAGAAATAGATGGGACTGTGAGACATGAATACTACCCAGGAATGAAAAAAATGATCCAACAAATTCAGTAGGCTGTTTGCAATCATATCTCCTTCAGAAGAGCTGATACTTCTGATTTTGGGGAAAGAGATCCAAAACTCTCTTAAGAGAATTGGTACTCATTCAACTGCCCAGAGCAAATTATGTCAATGAAAACCTGCTGTATTATACAGGTAGTCCTCAACTTACGACCACAATTGAGCCCAAAACGTCCATTGTTAAGCAAGTCAGTTGTTAAATGAGATTTGCCCCAGTTTATGACCTTTCTTGTCCCAATTGTTTAATGAATCGCTGCAGCTGTTAGTAACATGGTTAAGTGAATCTGGCTTCCCCATTGACTTTGCTTATAAGAATGTTGTAAAGGTGATCACAGGACACTGCAACCATCTTCAATTCATGCCAGTTGCCAAGCATCCAATTTTTTATCATGGGACCATGGAGATACTGCAACAGTCATAAGTGCAAGAAACAGTTAAAAGTCACTTTTTTCAGTGCCGTTGTAACTTTGAACAGTCATTAAATGTATGGTTGTAACTCAAGGACTACTTGTATAGTGTTTATTATATAGTTTGTTAATATTTCAGTCTTTACCAGGGAACTAAGGTGCCCCTATGGCTACAGAAGCTTTACTTTCGCTCCCTAGACTCTCTCAGATCAGTAATTTGTAATGTGGGAGAAGGAAAAATATTAAATACAAGGAGAATAATTGAAATCAGTATTTGATATCTGTAGATTAAAATAAATGAAATAAAAACTGTTTTTTGTCTTCATTCAATCCTCCTCTTTGTCTTGTGACCCCACCTATTGTTTGAGATACCGCCCTTAGCATGCTATTCCAAAGCCAAGCAAGGCCTTGGAAAGAAAGAAATTGCACATATCCCTTATCTATCTTATCTACTCCAAGAAGTGGCAGTGGCCATCCCTAGCTTCTCAGTCATTCCTATTGGAAGTAATTAAAAATCTGATCTGGACATTTTATATGCAAAGCTCTATCACTGACCTTTCTCAACAGAGCCATAGAGTATTATGTAGAACAGGGATCTCCAACCTTGGCAACTTTAAGACCTGTGGGCTTCAATTCCCAGAATTCCTCAGCTTTGCTGGCTGAGGAATTCTGGGAGTTGAAGTCCACAGGTCTTAAAGTTCCCAAGTTTGGAGACCCATGATGTAGAATGCACTTTTGTTATTCATTTCCTAACTTTTGGAATACATTTCCTGACTGCAATTGAGAACGTAAAAGAGGTGTCTGTGTGTGTGTGTGTGTGCACATGCGTGTGTTTCAATCTGTATTTTGTTGAATCCTCCAAGTTACTTTTTTTATCATGGTAAACGCACACATAATACATAATGGCATTCTTAATTCCAGTAGTAATGCAAAAATTATAGTGAAGCATTGGCTCACAGGACCAAGGACAACCTAATTTAGCATAGGACATATAAACAATTAGCCAGTGTTCTTGCCCATCCGCCCCTCAACATCCTCCAGGTGCTGGGAGAGAATTGCAATGACATCACTGAGATAGAAATGTATAATTTCCAGTATGTATCATCAACATATTGATGATAGCCTTCTCACATTGATGTGTGGCCTCCCCCAGTGACTTCATATAGATGTTTGGAGCAATGAGAGGTTAGATGCCCCACAAAGAAAGGACCTTGGGCTTGTCCCTCCCCACCCACCAGCCCCAGCTGAGACAAAGGAGAAGAATCCATTCCCAGTCTTCTCAGCTGGTCCAGAAAGTGCAGTTCTAGTTAGGAAGATTCATTCTAGCAATTTTGTTGTTGAATATCTACAACCTTAAGAAATAAGGGAAAATCTGCTTCTGTTAAAAAGAAAGGATTTTTCCTACTTTTCATGCTGGCAGGTGGTTTCCTAGGCTCTTGATTATAATCTGCACTTCATATGCATTTGGCAATCTTTTATACACCAGCTGCTTTCTGGGTTCCACAAACAGCACCTGCAAACAAATGTGTAACTCAGTTGACAGCTGCAGGGCAGATGGGCACATGGAGTCTTATGAATCTGGAATTGCTACTGTTTTCCTAGCAGAGTTTGTATCTTTAATATCAAAATAACAGATCTTTTACAGACAGTTTCCAGCAAGTAAACGCCATTGTGGGGAAACTTGCTGAATTTCAGCTTGTTAAAACTAAAGGGAAAATTAAGTTAGCTTGTTTTTCTGGAATGCTCTATAAATATACATAATACACAAAAGGACACATTTTGTCTTATATGGCCATACATAACAGAAGGCAGAATGGAGATGATCAGTAAATAAAATAATGGAAGAAACTTGATGCATTTAATACAAGGATGTGACTTCATTCTAATTAGGCCTAAATGTTACCTATTGAAAATGGTACCTATATAAACAGAGGCAGGAAACAGCTGTATTATCAGCTAGACAATATGCACCAGGACAGGAAAGTAAAAGTTTAAATACAACAAAAGAACCACATAGGATTTTGTTCCTTTTTATCTTCTTTCTGCAGCAAATGTCATTCCCGTGTTGATCCAGTTGGAGAGGGAGAGCAGAAGTCCTCTAGCAAAGTGGATACTTTAGGAAAAGACTCAGAATACAAATAACTCTTATCATGCTTCCTAAACCAAAAGAAGCTGAAGGATGTGCATATGTACATGGCATTCTTGTGTCACCCAGAGTTCTATGCAAGAGAAAATCCTTCACAAGAGCTGTCCTGAAGAAGATCCAAGGAAAACCTGTTAAAAACGGATCCCTTCAGCCTGTGAGAGCTTGTAAATTCTAATAGCTAATATCTTCCAAGACCTAGTTCTTATCCTCATAATTTTCTTACTCAAATCAATGTTTTGCAGAAGGACGCCAACTTCTATAATTCCCAGTCAGTAAGTGTGTGGGAGGTGGGGGTTACTCCTCAGCTGGGAGAAGGAGGACTGTTGCTTATGAAAATATTGGTAGAGATGGGAAAACTAAAGTTTAGAATACTTGCTCAAGTATTGGAATCCTTCAAACTCAGCTTTAGGTTTTACTTGGATGATTGAGAGAAAAACTCTGTAATTATGTTTTTTGCCAGCTGCTACTTTCTACCTTTTGACAAGTGCGGTCATTAGAGAGAGTGGGGGCTACAGGCTTCAGACAAAGGAAGAAGGCCCTGAATTTATAAAGAAAAGCTTTCACCGATGCTGTTGTTCCTGATTGTTGTTCTTTCTCGCTCATCTACTGAATATACACATGCATAAATCCATCTGTGGATAAGCTAAACTCAATTCTTGGGGTGTATAATCACCTTATCTGCAAGTACGTATGGTCACATTTAATCACACCCCACTTTAGCCAAGCAACATGTACACTAGTTCATTGATAAAGTCATAATATAGTATACTTATTTGGGTATTGCAGCAGCTTGTTTTCAGAACCCAGTTACACTTTGAATGTATTTATACAGTACAATTGCATAATAAAAGATGCCACTAATCTTCCGATATTCTTAATTTTTGTCAGGGATGTATTGGAAGAGAACATAAGCTTGAGCCCTGTTATTAGTCATGTGGTAAACTGAGCTGTGCTTATTTACTTGTTTAAAAAACATATATGACTTTCCCTCTACAATTATCTGCTTTTACATTGATAATCCTGATAGATGTGGGTAAAGACTCATTACCTTGGAAGCAGGCCAGATGGTTCAATGTAAGTCAGCTTTTGGAGAATAGCTTAGGGCAGGGGTCTCCAACCTTTGCAACTTTAAGTCTGAAGGACTTCAGCTCCCAGAGTTCTCCAGCCAGCAAAGCTGGCTGGAGAAGTCTGGGAGCTGAAGTCCTTCAGACTTAAAGTTGCAAAGGTTGGAGACTCCTGGCTTAGGGGTTTCCGGAAAATTTGTGTACCGGAGCCAGGGGTGGGTTGCTGCCAGCATTACTGTGTGCAAAAAATGTTGTGCATGCACGATCGCGACGCTTACACACGTGCACATTTGCACCTAAAAAGGTCTGTGCATGTGTACAGCATTAGAAAAGGGGAAATTAAATTTCTCCAATGAAGGTTGTTCTGCGCATGCGCAGAATCGAAAATCAAGATGGTGCCGCCGCTGATAGAACCGGTTTGAGGGCGTGGCAGGCCGAGTTTCTACCTACTCAGCCAAACCGGTCGGAACCCACCTCTGATCGGAGCCTTCCTAATCAATCAATCAGAATACAGCTGGGAGGTAGCTTGGAGGTCTTCTACTCCAACACCCTGCTTAAGTTGTGATCCCCCTCTCCATTTTCATTTCATGTTTTATATATTTAAAGAGTTGCTTATTTTCTATTTATTTAACTCTACACTGTACAGCCAGTTTCAATTGCAAACTTAATAGTTGTTATTTGGGGTGATCTCTCTTCATAGCCAGATCTTCCAACTAGGAGACACTATGGGTACAAGGAGATGGTCAGTTTGAAGGACCCATACTCTCCCACTGCATGGTGTCTTGGAGTCCTCCCAATGGGGAGGATGTGGCTGCCCATCTAAAGTTGGCCAATAAGCTGCTGGGCTAATCCCTCTTCCTTCCAAATCTGATTGCACTGACAAGAGAATGACTAGTAAAGCATGTCAGATTGTATCCACACCAATAACTGTGTCAAGAGAAGAGAAGAACCACGTTTTTAAACACCAGGACAGCTAAGGACAGCTATCTGACAATCTCAGATACAGGTTGGAGACCAAATGAAGACAAAGACCCTGACTTCCTGTTCCGGCTTCTGGCGGCGACGGATGAACCTTGGGGTTCGTCTGCCGTTTTGCTCTTTTTTCTGCCCCTAACGGGGCGGGGTGCCCCCCCTTTTGGGGGGGGACCCTCCGTAGGACTGGCTTGCCTGGACTGGTTCTGCCGACGGCAGCTGGAGAACGGTCCTTGTCTTCGGTCTAGGTGGAAGAAGACATGCTGCGGGGGGCTTGGTTCCCTTCGCCAACGGAGGACGGTAACGAACAATGAATTTGGAGAGAACGGAGCGCTCGGGTCGGATGGCTTTGCCGGGGCTTGAGCTGCGAGGTGGAGAGTAAGTGTTTTTAGCTTTATTGCTGGCGGCTTTGGATGAGAGAGACGTGGAGGGGGGTGTTTGTTTGCTAAACCCCCCCTCGGATTTACAGCAGCGGCGCGCAGAAATGGCTCCTGGTATGCAGGGAGCGGATATTTCGCATCCGGACTGTTGCGCAACAAATGAAAGTCTTCCGCGGCTTGTTTTCATACAATGTATCTAAGTCCGGCTTGACTGAAACAATTTCTCTGCTGTTTTCTCCGGCTGGCTGCCAGAGTGGGTGGTGGAAGATGGCTGTCCTTTGTTCCTGAACACTTATTTCTTTATGGAAAATTTCCAACATCTCTTTGTGATTTGGACTGCCTCTCTCTATCAATGGAGAAATTTTTTGGATTAATTGATTCCCTTCCTGGAATGCCTTCTTTGTCTTAATAACTGACTGTGAAAATTGCTTCTCTTCTGGGCTCTACAACTTTTTACAACTTTGATTGGAACTTTCTTCTCCTGACTTGCTCCAGCGGCCGCACCCAAAAAACGCCATCTTAGTGGCACTGATTTAAACAGTTTAATAATAATAATAATAATTTAATTTTATATCCCGCTCTCTCTCCCCAAGGGGACTCGAGGCGGGGCACAGGCAATTAAAAATACAAATAAAACCACAGACAAATACAAAATACAAAGTTAAAAATAAATTAAATTGATCCTGCGCTAAAACCCATAAACTAAACTAAAAATTACCCCTAAAAACCCCTAACCTAAAAAGAGACTACCCAAGGCCGGCCAGACGAAAAAAGTGCGTCTTTAATTTTAAACGGAAGGAGCGGAGGTCCGTGGTTGTCCTGATATCGGGGGGAAGGTCATTCCAGAGGGCTGGGCCCGCCACAGAGAAGGCCCTTCCCCTGGGCGCCGCCCGCTGACACAGTCTAGTGGACGGCACCCGGAGAAGTCCCTCTCTGTGGGAGCGAATCGGCCGTGAGGATGTATGGGGCAGGATCCGATCCCGCAGGTAGCTAGGTCCCGAGCCATGGAGCGCTTTGAAGATGGTAATTAACACCTTGAAGCGCACCCGGAAGACGACAGGTAGCCAGTGCAGCTCGCGCAAGAGCGGTGTTACGTGGGCAAACCTAGACGTGCCCATAATTGCTCGCGCGGCTGCATTCTGGACCAACTGAAGCCTCCGGGTACACCTCAAGGGGAGCCCCATGTAGAGAGAGTTGCAATAATCCAGTCGGGATGTCACGAGAGCATGAGTGACTGTGCGAAGGGCGTCCCGATCCAATAGGGGGCGCAACTGGCGTACCAGGCGAACCTGGTAAAATGCCCTCCTGGCCACGGCTGTCACTTGATCTTCCATGGACAGCCGGGTATCCAGGAGGACACCCAAGTTGCGCGCCCCATCCACAGGGGCAAGATGTTCGCCCCCTATGGCCAGCGTTGGAGAGAGCTGGTTGAATCGGGCAGCCGGAAACCACAGCCACTCGGTCTTGGTCGGGTTGAGCCTAAGTCCGTTACTTCCCATCCAGAAGTAACGGACTTAGGCCTAAGTCCGTTACTTCCCATTACCATGGCTTCAAAAAAACAACCAGGAAATCCAGGATTGGAAGAGAGAATGACAGCTATGGAAACAGCGTTAAACTCCTTGGTGCTGGAAATCAGAGAATTTAGAAAAGATAATGCTAGCACTAAACTTGAACTTTTGGAGACACAGAAAAAATTGCTGGAGAATACACACAAGACCGAGGAGTTGGAAGTGGGGCTGGCTGGGGCAAAGGGAGAACTTAAAAATGTTAATACTGAAATTGCAGATTTGTCTGGTCATATGTCTAGGATGGATTTTGAAAGGATGTCATATTTTTTAAGATTTCAGAATATTTCCGAGGAACCTGGTGAATGCCTTCCTGATCTCATGAGTACAATTTTATCAGACTATTTACGTAAACCCAAAGAGGAGATCAGGGGGGACATTGACCTAGTCTACAGAATAAACTCAGCATATGCCAGGATGAATGAAGTACCCAGAGAGATACATATTAAATTTGTTAGAAGGTCGACAAGGGAGGGAATCTTGAAGGCGCAGAGGGAGGGTCCGTTAATTTACCAACAAAAGGAAGTCACCATCTTGAAGCAGATCCCAAAAAAGATTAGAGAGATGAGACGGAAATATTCCTTCTTATCTAAAAAATTGTTTAACCACGGGATTTGGTTTAAGTGGGCGATGCCAGAAGGGATGTTGGTGTTTTGGGACGGAGGAAGAGTAAGGATTAAAACAGTTGCTGAGGCGGATGCCTTTCTTAAAAAACATTCCTCTATCCTGGGGGAAGATTCAGGGGGGACAGAGGGGGCCATGGCCCCGCCCGCTGGGGGCCAGGAAGGAGAACAAGAAGACACAATTGCAAGAGACTTAGATCTAAAAAATGACTTTTATTTTTATTTTTATTAATACAGTATAATTTTTGTCTGGATGTTTGTACACGACTGCCAGCATAGAACATAGAATTCAGAATTTATATGTAAGCATTTATTTTCACCTTGTTGTATTATTGAAAAATGTATTACCAATGTCTTGTTAAGAAGTCCGGGAGGGCCAACGTTCCCGACGTGAAAGTTCTCAAAATATCTTTTTAATTCACCTTACCCTACCCTTTTTTGTTAAAAAATTTGTAAAACTCAATAAAACTTTTTCTATATAAAAAAAAGACAAAGACCCTTAGATTTCAAAAAAAAAAAAGTTGTGAAGCACGTCTTGTGCTATGGATTTGCCCTGCCTCTCTTTCTTGCAAATACAGAATCCAGAGAAAGTCCATTTGATCAGTATACTAGTTATTTTTAACCTAACATGTAAGAGCCTGGAAGCCGTGCGGATCTGGATGGGAAGTAACGGACTCAGGCTCAACCCGACCAAGACCGAGTGGCTGTGGTTTCCGGCTGCCCGATTCAACCAGCTTTCTCCAACGCTGGCCATAGGGGGCGAACATCTTGCCCCTGTGGATGGGGCGCGCAATTTGGGTGTCCTCCTGGATACCCGGCTGTCTATGGAAGAGCAAGTGACAGCCGTGGCCAGGAGGGCGTTTTACCAGGTTCGCCTGGTTCGCCAATTGCGCCCCCTATTGGATCGGGACGCCCTTCGCACAGTCACTCATGCCCTCGTGACATCCCGACTGGACTATTGTAACTCTCTCTACATGGGGCTTCCCTTGAGGTGCACCCGGAGGCTTCAGTTAGTTCAGAATGCAGCCGCGCGGGCAATTATGGGGACCACCAGGTTCACCCACGTTACACCACTCCTGCGCGAGCTGCACTGGCTGCCTGTCGTCTTCCGGGTGCGCTTCAAGGTGCTAACTATCATCTTTAAGGCGCTCCATGGCTCGGGACCTAGCTATCTGCGGGATCGGATCCTGCCCCATACATCCTCACGACCGATTCGCTCCCACAGAGAGGGACTTCTCCGGGTGCCGTCCACTAGACTTTGTCAGCGGGCGACGCCCAGGGGAAGGGCTCTCTCTGTGGCGGGCCCGGCCCTCTGGAACGACCTTCCCCCCGATATCAGAACGACCACGGACCTCCGCTCCTTCCGTATGAAACTAAAGACCCATTTCTTTCGACTGGCCGGCCTTGGATAGTCTCTCTGTCTATAGATTTTTAAATGTATTTTAATGGGTTTTAATTTTTTAGCACGGGATAACATAGTTTAATGGTGTTTTAAAGTGTATATTTTGTATTGATTGTTTATATTGTTTTTAGTTCCTCCTGTGCACCGCCCCGGGTCCCTGTGGGGAGAGGGAGCGGTTAATAAATGCAAAGTTATTATTATTATTATTATTAAGAGACTTCTTTAAACATTTGCAAAGCAATTTGATACATAATTATGGGCAGAAAGGTAAGAAAAACACATTTAATCCCTGCAGAGAGAAAGTTAATTTGACTACCAGTTGGTGGATGTAGGGGAAAATGCTACATTAAGCTTTCTTTTTATAGCAGAAAGATCATTGCCACACGTTATCCTATACTATTAATAATTGAATGGTAAGGGAAAATTCAGCAAATGCAACTGTAATATGAAGAGGTTAAAAGTAAGGCTAGCAGAATTCTTCCCTTATTACAATCATCAGCTGCCACGATGCACAAGCCGACAGATAAGGAATAAGCACTGAAGAACTTTCAAAGGACAGATTCTACCTAAGTATCTCAATTCACAGATGAGAACGGGTGATCAAAGAACTGTTTGATTTTATCTTGACCCATGCAGGGTGGCCAGTTATGTATCACCTATGGTATATGTCAATGCATCAGTGCAAAATAAGAAATAAATGTAAATGCATTCATGAGGAAGACTAACTCCTAGTTCTTTAGATGAGACATGAATTGCACCTTCAAATAGAGGGCGTCTTATCCAAATTAGCCATCAGTCCTACGTCATTCTTCACTACAGGATGACGTGCACTATAGCTCCCTAACAATGAAAAGCAATGTTAGCTACACATTATAATTGCAGTGTACTGTAGTAAATCACTGTTATTCTCTGATGCATCTATATAAATAAAAATGTAACAATAGTTTGTTCAAAACCGCTAATCTCAGAAAGTACTGCATCGATTGCTTCCAAATTTTCACACAACGTTCCTTACAAATACAGCACCAATGATATGTATAGATTGTGTGGATATGGCACCTGTGCCGGGTGCATGCCACGCAAATGTAAAAGTGCGGCTCTTCTGAGTTTTTCCCTCGCTCGCTCGCCCCCCTCCCCTTCGCGACCCCTCCCACCTGGCCACTTTTTAGCTCACGTCACTTGCACGTGGAGTGGTCTGCGTCATATCCGCAATGGTCGCCTCCTCAGCAGCCTCTCCACCGCTGCCGCCGCCAACACCAACACAAGCAACCGAGGCCGGTAGGTAGGTAGGTAGAGGGATAGAGAGAGAGAGAGGGAGAAATACAGTAGGTAGGTAGATAGGTTTAACAAGACTGGGCCACAGCAACACGTGGCCAGGATAACTAGTATTGTATATTATTTTTCTTAAGACTGTATGAAGAGTTATCATCAAAAAATTCAGGAGGCAAAAAAGCTTGGGGTGGGGAATGTTATTTCCAGGTGAAAATGTAGCTTTCCATTCAGCTCTACTGTTGATCAGAAGCAGCGTTCTTTTAGTTTATCCTAGAACCAAAGTAATCCAGTAAAATTTACCTAAGCAAAAACCCATAGATGCTGGGAGAAGATACAGAGATAAGAAGTTCAGAATATTGCTACTGTGTAGGAGAAAAGAGGTTTTACTAGACCAATAAAAGAAGATAGTAGTTTCGCTGCAGAATGCCTAGGATTGCAGAAAAGAAAATAGCTTACCTATGAACAATTTTCTGGTTGGTTCTGGGTAGTTTGACTTGGGAAGGAATCATAATCTCCATACCTGACCAGCACATGGCAAGGCAAGTATGCCAACAGAACCTCCCTGTTTGTATCCTCTTCTGTGCAATCATGTATTTGCTTACACCTAATATGGTAGACAAAATCTTGTCATAACCTCCTAACCTAATAGATATATCCTGAGAGATACTAGGATCTGGTTATCCAGAACTTTTTCCTCGCACCCCCACCCAGTTCAGGATGTGCAGTCCCTTATTTTGGGCTTCTCTCTGTGAAGTACTCTTCCAAGATCCCACACAGACTCTTTGATGGTGAGATTGGTAGCATTTAATAAACAAATATCCTGCACACAGTCCTTCTCCAGGTGCATTTTTCATTGCATTTTTCTTCATTTTGTTTTAATTCATGTTTAAACTACTGGAGTTACTCCAACTACCAGAGTTCTTCCAAACTCATACCTATTGCTATTTAAGTCTTGCTGAATCAATGCAAAATCCATTTTGATCCTATCTTACATCCCACTATATTTTGTCAATTGCCAGCGCGTGGAGAATGCACAGGTATTTTTCCATTCGAAAAGGTGCATACTATTATCTTCCACAGGATCCTCTCTTGTAACGACTGAACATGGGGAATCCTGGAAATGATGCCAAATTTGTTGGCAAACAAATGCCGCAAGGTAATGGGTTTTATCAATAATAATAATAATTGTTATCCCTTGATAATATTCTTTGAGCATGTCTATACCCATTTGAATTTATCTGAATTTTTAAAATATGATGTCCACTACCTGAGGTGATGTCTAACCAATGGAGGATAATGGTGATATGGAAATTATGGCTCTATTGATGAAATGATTTACTGTAAATAATTGTGATGATGCTGTAAAAAAGCCTGGGGGACTTCTTGGAGTCAGGGACCATGGTTTTAAGAAGAGATAATTAGATAAAGCTCTGGGAAGGGAGGCTGTCTTCCATAGTTACAAGTCTTAATCTTGGATATTTGCATGTTCAGACTTTGCCCAGAAAGAATTATTATTATCTGAATCTCTTCTCAGAGATGAAATTATCTGTCACCTCTAAAGTAAGCTAAATGTTATATTGGTGCAATGAAAATGAAACAACAGCAGATGCAAGTCTGAACACTGCTCCATTTCCTTTCTAATTATGTTTTAATGTAATTTACTGACTGTTGACCAAAATAAAGATTGCAGGTTCAAGCTAAGGATTATTTTGAACAGTGTTAATTGCAGCAGCTGTGCATCTGAAATGAAAAAAACCAAGGATATCCAATAATCTACCAAAATTCTTAGAATGGTTCTCTTTGTTCTACTTGTCTCTTTAAATACAGTATGGCAACAGGAAAAATATAGACAGCATGGGCTCACATTTTCCCATTAGAGGGCTTCTGAACTCTTTCAGGCTACAAAATGAGTTATTTATAAAAGAAATTGTAGAAGCTCTGACCAAGATGGAAAATTCTAATAATAATAAAAAGGCATTTTCCCCCCTTCGCTTTTTGCTCTTAGACTTTTGTGGAACCACATCAGATCCTTGGGGAACACTAGAATTTGATGAAACATCTGTCTCTTTTCTCCCAGAGGTGTTGCTTCCAACATAGGAACAGTTCTGCTTACCCTGCTGAGAACTACCACTATGACCAGAGTCCAAAAAACTGGACTTACGAGAAAGATATTTCCCTCACATTACCTAAAGCAGGGGTCTCCAACCTTTGCAACTTTAAGTCTGAAGGACTTCAGCTCCTAGACTTCTCCAGCCAGCTTTGCTGGCTGGAGAAGTCTGGGAGCTGCAGTCCTTCAGACTTAAAGTTGCAAAGGTTGGAGACCCCTGACCTAAAGGACTGTAGCAGAACTATATTACTTCAACCCACATGTAGAAATAATGGATTCATTGCCCTCTCTTTCAATTGCATTACATTGCTACTAAAATACATTTGTTTAATTTCATTCACCGGAATGTGGTTGCCATTGCTCTTATTTCAAGAAGACCTTGTCTCACAAGGCAAAGATTGTGGGGGGAAGTTGGGGGGGGGGGAGGTTTCTACTGTATATACGATAATTCCCTCCAATTCTATGTTTAAAAAAAGACATACAAAATACCAAGTTTAAATATGATCAAGGTTTCTGATCAGTGAGTGCCCTCTAGTGATGCCAAATAATTACATCCAGCCTTGTAGACTTTAAAAAGAAACTCTTCATAACTTTATGCAGTATTTTTAAAAAATACATCTTTTCAGAAACAGCCTTTCTGGACTTATATCGATATAAATTCTGGTTTTGCTACCTCAGAATAAACAGCAGTGCATCCATTCAAATAAATTGATGCTTGTGAAGGGTTCTATACTCCTACATCCTCCTATAATTGAGCCTGAGGACTTTGAATAGCACAATCAGTGCTGGTAGTTCTAGTCAAACAGTAGCCTAATGTATAACTCACCTTAAGTCACTGGCCACTAACTTTTACACACATGTGCCACTGGTGGCACGCAGAGCCCTGTGGGCACATGCGCCTTTGCCAGCTGTTCTTCTGGTTTCTGGCGCGTGCATGTGCACTGGCCAGTTGATCTTTGTGTGTGCTGGAACCCTGGAAACCCAAAGATCAGTTGGCTGGTGCACATGCGCATGACGGAAACCAGAAGACCAGGTAGCCAGCGTGCGCATGCGCAGTGACCAGCTAGTCTCCAAGTTTCCGAGGCTTTGATGCATGCACATTCTGGTTTGGGGACTCAGTGCCAAAATGTTCACCATCACTGGCTTATAACATTAAAAGTGATGAAACCATACATACATACACAGTGTGTGCGTATATGAACAGGTTCTTATAGAAGATTAGGAGGGTTGGGGCAGATCTCACTGTGGGGTCAAAGGGCTGTTGCTCTGGCAAAGAAGTCTCTTCTGCAATCCATGCAGGAATTCCTTGACTGGTGGGATCCACAGCATGCCTCCTCTGATGGATGGGGAGGGTGGATCTGTCCCATTGAGATCTCAAATAATCTGGAGCCATGCTATGCAGGGCTTTAAAGCTAATAACTAACACATTGAATTGCACCCAGAAGCTTGAGGATCAATGGTGTAACATTGGTCATGTTAGGGGTCCCAAAGATTGCCCTCACCACCCAACTTCCAAAAGTTGAAGCTTCCAAATGCTCTTCAAGGATAGCCCTGTGTAGAGCATATTGCAGTGAGATGCTTGAGTGACTGAATTCACTGAATCCTGATGTTTGTTAGGAAGTTAATGGAGGCCAGACACAGCGATCCAACTAAAGGAGATTTCCAAGTGTTAGGCAAAATGGTGGCCTGGACTGTTAGCCTAAATATTTTGGAAATACTCCTTTACTGAGGGCTCTCTAAAAAGAAAAAATTAAAAGGCACTAAAATGAATGTGGCAGCTTAAAAATATGTAGTAAATTTATGCATGTTATATTTATTATTTTTAAAAACACCAGACTTACTGTACCTTTTTGATACAGAGATGTACATAAATAATAAAACTTTATTTGAAATGAATGATTGAATTATGAAGTAGATTTATGAAGAATGAGTGAGGGAATTGAGAAAATGGAGAGGACTGTTGGCTGGACCTGATGAGATCCTCAAAAAGAGAGAAGTGAAATTCAAGTTTTCATATTTTTTTTAGCCCCTTTTAATTTGTTTGGTACATCATTTCTTACTTTTTTTCCCTGCCCTTTGTATGATTTTTTCCCCACTGAAAGAGAATTGTGCCATCCACATAGCTATATTTGTATAGACATACATTAAAATGTAATAAATCTACCATTCATACTAAAAAAGAAAAAATATTTTTATTTGACTCTTTGCCATTTGGTTAAGAACAGCAGCTATGCATACCATCCTGATGGGCTTCATAAACTTCTTGGTTGACACCACTCCAGTACCTTTCACACACACAAGAATTGTTCCACATAGGACTGATGCTATGCTTGTTTTCTCCATTAACTTTCGATTCAACTGCTTTGAACTTCCTTTGATTCAAAGGAAATGCCTTAAGGGAGTTCACAATATTTCCCCAGAAGCTGAAGGACAGGAGTTTGTGCTGAATTCTGGGGAAATATTGGGGAACTGAGGATGACTCTGTTAAATGCAAGGACAACTCCAGTGGTGGAATTAATAGACAGCAAGTAGACCATTTCTTCATAATTCCTCTCTGGACTTGAGAACACCCACAGTGCTCCAGATATTTTCCAGTTAACTGTTTTTCAACTATTAGGAATCTTTACAGCTCTGGGTGAGTTTCCTGGAATCATTAATGGGGAAAAAATTAAATACAAGTTTAAAGACATTTTTAAAAATTCTTTTGGAATAAACAACAAAGGATGATTTGAACTTTGCTTTTGAAAAGTTAGAAATGGGCTAAGTGTCCAGAAGGATTTGAAATAACATCTTGGAACTAACTGTAAGAATACTTCCTGTAGGAAGATGCTTTGTTTTGAATTCTTTTTTTTTTAATGATAGGATGAAACTGTGACGGTTGGACACTAAAAGGAATTAAAGGTTGTAGTTAAGGAAAAGAACATTTACATTTGACTTTACACGCAGAATGAAGTAAAACATTTTAACGGACATACTGAAGGGTATTTTTAACAATAGACCCAGAAGTTAATTTTAAGAGTGTCTGCTTCTATTGATATACTAGGTTGTATTTTTACCATTTTACCAGAAAAGACTGAGACTGGTCTGAAAGTGGATTTAAAGTGGCAGGCTACAAGAATAATAGAAAGAAAAAAAAGATGTAGCTGGACATATAGTATGAGGACCCAGATTGTTGGGCGTAATATGCTGACTCTGTAAACCGCTTAGAGAGGATTGTAAAAGCATTGTGAAGCGGTATATAAGTCTAAGTGCTATTGCTATAAGTCAAACTGATTGATATCTTAATATAATTAAAGGGAAGATACAAATAACAAACCAAGAGAATGACTTTGGTAGTTTTCCTATATTGAATTTACCCTGTTTTCCTGAAAATAAAACCTCCCTGGATAATAAGCCCAATCAGGCTTTTGAGTGCATGAGCTGAAATAAGCCCTCCCCTGAAAATAAGCTCTCCCCGAAAATATTGCAACACAGCAGCAGCCATGAAGTGACCATGCTCACCGCCTCCTGCACCTCAAAAATAATAAGATCTCCCTGAAAATAAGGCCAAGTGCTTATTTCGGGTGTCAAAAGAAAATAAGACCCTTATTCAGGGAAACACAGTACAAAAGAAGCTTGTTAAAGCTTTGTAGAATTTTTTAATTTTAAAAAATCAAGTTTTAGGAGATTATTTGAAGGGAATAAAGATCAGTTTTACTAGTGAAATTAATGAATATATAATCATATAAATAATATTATTTTAATAAAAGTCCGTTAGATTTTTGCTGATCAGGATGAAGCGACAAGACTTTAAGAATTTGTTTACCTATAAGAGATGGGATAGGAAAAGAAGAGATCATTTATTAAATTTGATGAGAAAGGATATTAAAATGGTTTATATTTGTGCTAAAGAAGAAGTCATTCCTTTATGCATCCTTTTTTTCTTTATGTTTTATTTCTATTTTCCCCTCCTATATTTGTCTCCTTTTTTGCACTCGTTCTCTTTTTCATTCTTTTAGTTTTTATCTTTTTAAGTATAGCTTTTAATAAAATTAATGTATAAAAACTGGATCTGAAGGACAGGTGGCTTTCTGTTGGCTAAAAGACCTTAGCTTTCCCTCTTCCCTCTGAGATTTTCCCCTCCTTTTTGAAGGTAAGGCACTTACTGTAGTGTTTTATCAGAGGTCCTTCATTCTTTAGGAACAATTGGGAAGGTGGTGTGGTTTTACTGCTGTTCTGCTCCATCGGTGGGGTTCCCCCCCTCTTTGTTACAAAAGAGTTATATCCCCCCCTCATTCCATTAGTAGGCAGCTGGGTGGCCTTTCTGTGCTCCTCTTATGTCATTCCCCCAAGCCCCAAAGAGCAGCAAATGGGGATATTAATGTGGTAATGTGAACCCATTGCAGAAAAAGGGCAAGCCTGATGGCTGCATAGAAATGTACTCAGTGTACGGGATGCCCCAGAGGATTCTTTAAAAGCTTATGTTTTATCTTAAACCCTCTGGGTTAGGGACAGGCAACCTGTGGTCCTCTGATGCAGCTGCCTTTCACTTCCCAGCATACCTCGCCATTGGATCTGCTGGCAGAATTACCGTATGTTTCAGAGTATAAGACACACATTAGTTTTGGGGGAGCAAAACCAGCATTCATTGGTATTCATCTGGCTAGTGACCTTGCAGCAAACAGCAAACAGCCTGGTCAGCTTCAGCTCATTAACACAGGCTGATGCAGCATAAGCAGCTGATTGGCAGATGGATCAGCCTCCCGGAATACCCCCAATCAGCTGTTCCAGCTGCAGGGATTGCCACAGACCATCACCGGCTCTGTGCCTTGTGTTTTCAGCCTCCAAATGCTCAGTTTCAGACCCATTCAAGGCTGCAGGGATTGCCACAGCACATCGCCGCTGATTGCTGCCTCTGCACGTTGCATTTTCAGTCTCTGTGCAACATTTTTTTGGCCTCTGCATGCCGTTTATGGCCTCTGCGTGTTGTGTTTTCGGGCAGTTCCAGGTGTCAGGGATCTCTGCTGCCGCTTCCTGCTGTCCGGAACTGCCCAAAAACACAATGTGTGGAGGCCAAAAATGGGATGTGCAGAGGCCAAAAACGCAACGCATGGAGGTGGTGATTGGCGGCAATGTGGTGATCCCTGCAGCCTGGAAAAGGTCTGAAATGGAGTGTTTGGAGGAGGAAAATGGGATGCATGGAGGCCAAAAACACAAGGCACAGAGGCGGCGATGGTATGGCAATCCTTGCAGCCTGGAACAGGTCTAAACTGTGACGCAATGGCTGAAGGGTGGGTGGGGCTACCTTCGTGTATAAGATGTACCCAAATGTTCACCCTCTTTTCAGGAGGGGACATGCGTCTTATACTATGAAAAATATGGTAACTGATTTCCTATAAAACGTTCCAGAAAATGGAGAAAGTTTAAGCTTCTAGTTTTGCAAGGGCAACTTCCTTCTCATATTAGTGTTCTCTTTGATCAAAGTCAGATTCATGAACTAAAATGGCTAGGCATTTGCCAAAGAACAGAACCCAGGAGGGCAGTGGTTCTCAACCTGTGGGTCGCGACCCCTTTGGGGGTCAAATGGCCTAAGACCATTGGAAAATACATATTTTTGATGGTTTTAGGAACCGAGACACCAAGTTTATGGTTGGGGGGGGGGTGTCACCAAACATGAGGAACTGTATTAAAGGGTTACGGCATTGGGAAGGTTGAGAACCACTGGAGACCAGCTCAAGAGCACTCCAGATTTCAGATGCATCGTCTGCTCCTAGATCAACAGATTCCTCTTCATGGGGGGGGGGGTTGTCAAGAGTCAACTTAAACCCGCAAATGTTTTTACTGGGTATAATTAAGGATTTTACTAAAGGGGAAACAAAATTGATTTTGTATATGGTTACAGCAGCGAGGTTGTTGATTGCTCAACATTGGAAAAAAGATTTCTTACCGACAATTGATCAATGGATTCAAAAAGTGGCGGGGTTTGCTGAAATGGCAAAAATCTCAGCTTTTTTAAAAGATCAGAAACAGGAGAATTATGCACAGGAATGGGTAAAGTGGATTGATTATATACAGAATAGATATCAGACCAGGAAGTACTATGTAGCCTTTAGGTAAGAATGTTTAGATTGATAGGGAGATATGTGAGTGAAACAATGTGAATAGAGCAAATATTACATGGGATGTTTGGAATTATTAGAGTGGTGTATAGCGGAAGTCAGGGGGGTGGGTTTGAATGGGAGGTGGGGGAGGGTTAGGGTGGGGGGGTGGGGAAATACATATGCATAATTAATTTAGAAGATGGGATTAACGGGATATGGTTATGTCTAGAGAAATTTATATTATGATTTATATATGTTCAATTAATTTAGAAGATGGGGTTAATGGGATATTCTTATTTTAAGAGAGATTTATATTATGATTGTTTGGAGGTGAGGGGATACAATACTGGAATGACAAATTAATTTTAAGACAGGGGAAGGGGAGAGGGTATAGTATTGGTATGTGATTTATATTATATGTCGGGGGGGTAAAAAGGGGGGAAATTGGTTTGAATAACACTTTTTCAATAAATAAATAAAAAAGAGTCAACTTAAACATCTTTGTAAGGTGAAGGTCATGCTATAAATATGCACAGAGCCTGGACCCAAAGTGGGCTGAATTGAGGGAGTTAAAGGGATAAAAATGGTATTTTATATCCCTTTAATCCCTCCAAACCAAAGCCAATTCTTTTGGATTTGTGCATTCTGGAAGGATTCTATGAGCTCCAGCTGCCACCTAGTTTAGAGCAGCAAGTAAGCAAAAGCATAGCTTTATTGAGAATGAGCCAATATTTTATAATAACATGAATGGGGATGATATGAGCCCACCAAGGTACTGGGATTCCATAAAGGAGATGCCTACTGAAGGCATTTCCCCCAAAATCTAAGCAGCTCCTATAACCAGCAACACTCATACCACTTGTGGGTAACCAAAGGTTGCTCACAGCTGGCAGGAAAATGCAGGTTTTAATTTAGACCTGCCATAGGTTTCATGCCTCATCAGGCTGCTGATGGAATGCCCAAATGTTTCTGTTACGGTATTAGCCTATTTGTTTCATAAATCCTCCTATAGGAATGTATATATTTCATTCAGCGGGAGTTTGTTCTTCCCATAGGTTTCTAGGGCTTTCTATGGTCTCTCTAGGATGGTTACCCTTCTGTCCTTTTCTGAACAACTGAGTTGCATGCTGGTATAATAAAAGCATTGATTATTTCCAGAAGACAGACACAAGCAGAACTGGAAAGTACCACGCAATATCAAAGAAGGGGAGCTCTTGTGTGCTCTCTTCTTGACACCGATTGGCTAGGTCTACCCCACCCCAAAATTAAGTTTATACATCACACTAAGTTTCCTTCATTTTGGCTTACCATGTTATGTGAACTCACTCACTGCACTTTGTAAATCATAATTTACAACAGCATGTGGGCGACCCCACTCAATTCTTGCTTCGTCAAATAAACCATGGTTAATCAAACAATGCTTCATGTACTATGCAGACACAATCAGAACTTAATCTCTTGATCTGTGCTTGAAACATGAGGGAGCACAAGGCAAGTTTATGACTTGCAAAATTCCTTTAAATCCCACACATTTGGAGGGGGCCTTAGGCAACCTGTTTGTTCTCATCTGCAGAGAAACGGGGAAACGGGTCCAAAACGGGTTATGGGTGTGTGTGTGTGTGTGTGTGTGTGCAAGAGTGTGTGTGTGTGTGTGTGCAAGAAACCGATATTCAGTTCTGCATTTTGAGGAAGGTATGCATCAGCAAAACCAGGAATAGGTAAACCTTTAGTAAGACCTATAATTTGCTGGTGATGTTATCCATCCCCTCTGCTCGACTAAAAATACCAACCCTTTCCAAGCTTAGCGACTCCGTTCTTTATCCACTCCCCTCCTTCCTCCCGCACCTTCTCCTCCCTGGCCCCCACGGTGTTGCGGGAAGCAGTAGATCAGGGGGCTTGTTGCTGTTCGGTGCCCCCCCCCCCTCCTCCTCGCTTTTTCTCCTCCCCTGGAAAAACCAACCACTCGTCTTCACATTGTCAGCAGGAGGAGCTGGGAGGTAAGCCGCGAGACGGAGGTGGGTCTTCTGGGCGGAGATGGGACGCCGTTGACCTCCGCCAATTTCAGCCTAGGATGGGCTGTTTGCAATGCTCGGGACCGAGGAACCCCCTCGCCAGCAAGCTGCGACCTTCGGTGGGGCTGCAGGAGAGATACTGCGCGGGGTTTGTCGCCGGACGCCATGCAGAAGCCGCCGCCGCCGCCGCCACTCCCGCTGCCGTTACTACAGGATCCCTGAAGTAACCCTCCCAAATTGCAGCCTGCTCCCTGACGGATCCGCTGCCTTCCTCCAACTCTCGCCCCCCTCCCCCAGAGGATCAAGAAAATAAATACCCGCGACCGAAGAGGTTAGTAAACTACAACGCTTTGCCCGCGTAGAACTCCTTTCTACATCTCCGGGACCACAGGGGTGGTGGGGAGGGGAGGTGGAACCTCGGGGAAGCTCTGTTTTCGGTACCGAAGGCTGTCAAATGAACGGCCCCCGGCTTCCCTTCACCAGATCGGGGCGTTTCTGGGGCACGGATTCCCCGCATCGCCAATGTCTGGGAGAGGCTACTGCTTCCAGATCGGGGAGGAGGGTGGGGGGAAGCCGTAGAGAGGGGCTCTTGGGTGGACCCGGAATTCGGGAAAGGTGGCCCGAGGAAACCCCTCACGACGAAATCTCTCTCTGCCTTTCGAGGAGGTGTTTGGGCTTCCTGCTGCCGTTTCCGCCCAGCCACCCTGCTAGAACTTAAATCTGCAAGACAACAATATTAGGGGAGGGGGAGAGAGAGTGGGGAAAAAAGAAAGGTGGGGTTCTGTCCCCGCCCCCAACTCGGGCGCCTGTGATGGGGAGGAGGGCTTAAAACGTCCGACGCAGCCAATCATGACGCCCAGGACAAGTGAATGGCAAAGGGTGACAGGGGGGCGAGGCTGAGATTTGCAACCTGCTCAGCCTCCGCTTGGGCGCCCCTTAGGACTTCCACTTTTCGCCACCGCTGCAGCAACCATCCCGGCGGGCCTGATTTCCTTTGCGGCGACGCTTCTCTGGCGCCTTTTGCGGGCATGGAGAGACAGACTCCCCCTACGGGGATTTTTATTTTATTTTATTTTGCAGGGGGAGGGGAGGAGGAGGAAAACCCCACTTGATTCTTTTGCCTCTCCTTTGTAATTGTCTACTTTTGTTGCAGATTCTGGAGGGAGCCAGGCATGGTGGATCCGGTAGCGGATCCTGGCAAGGAAACATGTCCCGATCCCGGGGGTGCCGCGGGGGGAGAAGAGTCTGCGGCAGCCGCTACCTCCGGCACGACCGAGGCTGCAGTTCAGCCGCCCGCCCCCCAGCCGGCAGCGGCGCCTCCTCGAATGGGAGAGCCGGAGAAAACTCGCGAAGAGTCGCCGATGCTGCACCTGGATCTGTACAACTTCGACTGCCCGGAAGCCGAAGGCAGCCGCTACGTGCTCACCAGTCCCCGCTCCCTCGAAGCCTGCGCTCGAAGTGCCGTCAAGCCGGTGGAGCTCCTGGCCCGGCCGCTCAGCGAGCTGATCAAGGAGGCCCCCGGCAGGTCTATGCGCGTCGCCGCCGGCCTCTATGAGGCCTACGAGATGGATCGGCAGAGGAAGCTGCAGCAGTGCCGGGAGGAGAGGGAGAGGATAATCCGAGAGGAGAAGCGGAGGCTTTTCACGCCTGTCCTGACCGGAAGCCTGCCTTCCTCCCCGGCCTCCAGGACGGCCTTTAAAAGCACCCTGCCCGATGGGAGCTGCCCTCCGGCGGGCAAGCCGAAAACGGCTGGAGGACCCCCACCTTCCCCTCTGAGTGGCCCCAAGACCAAGAAGAGCCACTCGCTGGATTCCCTGCAAAAGAGGAGAGAGGGCTTCTCCACCAAGACCTCCTCTGACTCGGGCGCCTCTTCTTCCTACAGCGGAGACAGTGGCAAGGACAAATGGACCCAGGGGCTGCCTAGGACTAAGAGCGTGGCCACCATGACCTCCTTGGTGGGCCGCAGTTTCAGCCTGAGTGACCTCAGCCACTCCCCGCAAACCGCCCAGAAAGTGGAGAGGATTGTCAGGGAAGTGAGGCAGAAGAAAGGCTTCAAGGAGGTGTCCGACAGGGACCGAAAAATTGCCGCCCTGATGATAGCCAAGCACCAAGAGGAGAGCCTGTGGAAGGAGCAGCGGTACAGTGCCCACCTCCAGTGGGATATGCAGAGGAGGGTGGTGGAGCAGAGGAGGGAGCTGGAGGAGCGGGAAAAGCAGTGTGCTTTGGTGCAGGGCCGCCGGATGTGGGAAACCCGGCTGGAGAAGCGACGTGGCCGGCTGACCCATACCCGGGAGGAGGCTGTCCAGATGAAGCAAAGGCAGACCTTGATGGAGGATGAGAAGTGCCGGGAACACGTGGAGAAGCAGGAGCGCCTGAAGAGAGACAGGCTGGGGAAAGCTGCTCTGGAGGACAAGAAGAAGAAACGCCACCAAGAGCACAACCTGAAGGCCCAGAAAGAAAACAAGAAAGAAGTCCAGGTGCGAGAGGTGCAGCTGCTGCAAGAAAAGCTCACCTTGGCAGCCCAGAAGAAGCTTGTGAAGGAGCAGCTGATTCAGAAAGAGAAGAAGCTGCTCAATCAAGCTGACAAGCAGAAGCACGAGACCATTCTCAAGGGCCTGGCTAAGCAGGAGGCCGAAGAGCGGGCAGTGCTGAGGGCAGCCATGGAAGGGAGCTTGAGCAAAGCTCAAGAGAAGTATGAGCAGCTCATTGAGAAGAGGAACCAGGAACTGAGAGAGAGAGCCAGGCGGGAAGATCTGCAGAGCCAGAGAGCCAAGCTGGCAGCAGAACGCAAAGACCGGGAGCAGAAGGAGCACGTAAGAGCCTTGGCCCAAGCCTCTGAGAGGAAGTTGCAACATGCTGCTCAGGTGGCCGAGGAAGTTGTCCAGCAGAAAGCTCGAAAGGTGGTGCAGAACCGTCTGGAAAAGGAGAAGACGCAGAAAGTAAACAAGAAGAAAGTCGACGAGTGTGAAGATATCCGCCGGAAGGAGATCCTGTTGTCTATTGAGAAAAAGCTGGAACGGAGTGAACAGATTTGTAAGGAGAAAAAAAACGTCTTGGAAAGCGCAAAGTCTGTGGCTCGGGCATCATTCCACGTGAGGGAAAAAGTCCGGGAAGAGATGAACATGCGTACCTTTGACAAGATGGCCTTTGAGGCAGAACTGCAGGCCACCCTAGTTAAAAAATAAATTGTCTTTTTTATTTGGGATTCGGTGGGGATTTCTGTTTTGCTCCCTGTTGTCAGAATTGGGAGATTAAAAAAAAAAAAAAACTTTATTATTTTGTGGAGCACAAAAACTCGGGCATATACTTCATAGACCTTTTTCAAATGCTCTTGTTATACGTATTCCAAAAACTATTTCAACTATCTATACAAAGAAAATATGTATCCCTTCCTCTGTTGAATAAAATACTGTTTTCATGGAATAAAATCAAGATACACACGCTTTATATAGTAGGAATTCGTTCCCCTCCTCAAGAGCCATTTCGGTTCCCTCAAGTTCAAAGGAAGTATTATCATATTGATATATCTGGGTCTTAATTTGAATGTCACTCTGCAATGGAACTTTTGGTCTCTTTTATGTGTCCATATTTGAAAAGAGTTTATCTGGCCCATATGGTGCACTTTATTTATCCTTGCTGTTGGAAACTCTAGGCCTTGTAACATTTTAATAACAAAACTGAAGTTCTGATTCATGACATGAAAGCATGTGGAAAAACTTGTTCCAATAAAATTGCAAACGTGTAGAAAGTCATTTATAGAGTCCCTTTCTATGACTATTATTTATTTCATGCATTACTCCATCTAATATGGCTATCCGTCTCGCCAAAGAAATTCTGGGTAACAAGCAAAGGAGAAAACAAGGCTTTCCATTCAAACCAAACAAAAACGAAGCAAGTGAAGGTCCAATTAAATTTCAATAATCACCAATCATGTGGACCAATGCCAGACTCTCATAATTAACGTCCTGGCTTCAATATCTGGGGAAGACCCAGGTCTTCATAGTCTACATTTCTCAAGATTCACAATGAAAAGAGTAAGCCTTCTATATATTGATGAGGTGGCACAGTGGTTAGAGTGCAGTACTGCAGGCTACTTCTGACTGCCAGCTGCCTGCAATTTAGCAGTTCAGATCTCACCAGGCTCAAGGTTGACTCAGCCTTCCATCCTTCCGATCGGTAAAATGAGGACTCAAATTGTTGTGGGCAATATGCTGACTCTGTATACCACTTACAGAGGGCTGTAAAAGCACTATGAAGCAGTACATAAGTCTAAGTGCTATTGCTATATTATTATCAGTAATGATATATGCAAATAAATATGCCAAACGTATTGGATCAACTTGAAAACATAATCTTGCTGCATTCAAATGCGTTCTAAGTATAGTGTACTTGCATAGTAAAAGGATATTTTTGGATAAAAAATAAGCATAACACTGCAGAGAAAGGTCTATGAGAATCCTATAGATTAATAATATACATTCATCAGCTTAACCCTGTATAATTGATGCACCTGTATGTCAAGGATGTCTCAGTTGGTACTAATAACAAAATATGCTAACATGTTTTGGAATCAGTATGTTTTGTAATATCCCTGCTCACCAGCACATTTTATTAATTGTGGAATAATGATGTATAACCCCATGAGAATTCTGTGCAGAAATAAACCACATTTATTCTCTGCTTAGCTGTTAAAATCAGAACATCTCGCTATGCAAGTGGTATCTTATAAGTCTGTGGTTTAGAAGATGTGTGCTTTAAAAGCTCCAAGGCGGACCCTATTTTTAAACAGGGCAATGATTTAGGCAGCAGATTCTGGAAGTGAGGTGAGAAAGAACTAGCATTGAAGTAGTGGGAAACGGGGCAGGTTGGGTTATGTCAGGGGTCTGCAAAGTCGGCTCTTTTAAGACTGGTGTACTTCAACTCCCAGAGTTCCCCAGCCAGCATAGCTTAAAAGAGCCAACTTTGCAGACCCCTGGGTTATGTGGAAGGAAGATATGCTGCTCTCCTGCTGCCACTGTGAAAGTAATCTCCAGCTGCCAGTCCCATTGGCATCTGTATATGGATATGGCAGGTTAATACGAAATTGTCCTGGATTTAAAGATAAGCATCAGGGTATGGTATTAAAAATGGCCATTATGAAACAGGTAATATTGCAAGCAAAATTCCCTTTAAATTTTGACAGATGTATCAAAAAACCTCTGCCCTTGTAAGCAAACAGAGTTTTCTGGGTCATGAGCCCATATCTTGAGCCCATATGCCAGATACCTTTTTTTAAAACGGAGGCCTGTTGAATGGTATCATTGAAATGTTTTTATTGTGTTGCTTAAAGGGTATGATAGTTGTGATATGGCATTTGATAGTAGCTACACAAAATTTGTGGGTTTTAGAATGTGTAAAGTTGCAAATTTGCTTCAGAATAATCATGATTACAAAAGGCAGATTTACTTGGAGTAGGTTATATCCTGTGACAATATCTTCAACACCATCAAACAACATATTTGCTTATCCCAGGTAATTAGGAAAGACTCCTTAGATGGATCAAAATGCCAAATCCAGTCTGGCTGATTATTCAATGAACCATAGTGGATAAAGTTTATTAAACTCCTAAACTTATAAGCACATATTACCTGCTGGAAACTGCATTCTGATACAGGAACAAGTTATTAAGCAATCAACAACAAATCCTGTAAACTACATTGACTAACAACTTTAATTCAATATAAAGGTTAAGCCAAATCTATGTTTTATTGAAGAGTGGTCCTTCAATATGCCATTAAAGACCAATATTACAATACAATACAATAGCGGAGTTGGAAGGGACCTTGTAGGTCTTCTAGTCCAACCCCCTGCCTAGGCAGGAAGTCCTATACTGTTTCAGACTATCCAACATCTTCTTAAAGACTTACAGTGTTGGGGCATTCACAACTTTTGGAGGCAAGCTAAGTTGCTTCTCTCCTAGATTAGTTTCCACCCATTGCTTCTTTTTCTACCCTTAGGTGATTTGGAGAATAGTTTGACTCCCTCTTCCTTGTGGAAACCCCTGAGATATTGGAAGACAGCTGTCATGTCTCCCCTAGTCCTTTTTATTAAACTAGACATACCCAGTTCCTGCAACCATTCTTCGTATGTTTTAGTCTCCAGTCCCCTAATCATCTTTGTTGCTCTTCTCTGCACTCTTTCTAGAGTATCCACATCTTTTTTACATCGTGGCAACCAAAACTGAATGCAGTATTCCAAGTGTGGCTTTACCAAGGCATTATAAAGTGGTATTAACACTTCACGTGATCTTGATTCTATCCCTCTGTTTATGCAGCCTAGAATTGTGTTTGGCAGCTGCTGTGCACTGCTGGCTCATATTTAAATGATTGTCCACTTTGACACCAAGATCCCTTTCACAGTTACTACTATTGAGCAAGGTACCACCTATACTGTACCCGTGCATTTCATTTTTGTTGCCTAAATGTAGAACCTTACTCTTTTCACCATTGAATTTCATTTTATTAGATAGTGCCCAATGTTCAAGTTTGTCAAGATCCTTCTGTATCTTAAGCCTATCTTCTGGAGTGTTGGCTATTCCTGCCAGCTTGTGTCATCTGCAAATTCGATGAGTTCCCCATTTATTCCCTTCTCCAGATCATTGTTGAAGATGTTGAAGAGTACTGGGCCTAAAACAGAGCCTTGCAGTACTCCACTGCATACTTCCCTCCATGTAAATGCAGTTCCATTGAGGACTACACATTGAGTGCGGTTGGTCAGCCAGTTACAAATCCATCTCGTGGTGATGCTGTCTAATCCACATTCTTCTACTTTATCTAGTAGTAGGTTATGGTCTACCTTGTCAAATGCCTTACTGAAGTCCAAGTAAACTATATCGACAGCATTCCTCTGGTTCACTAATTTTGCCACATTATCAAAGAATGCAATAAGATTAGTCTGGCATGATCTGTTTTTGACAAATCCATGTTGGCTTTTGGCTATTTTGTTTGCTTCTAGGTGTTCGCTAATTCGTTGAGAGAGAGTAGCGTTAAGAGAGAGAAACCAAGAGAAGTCTTACATTAAAAAATGGAAATGTTTCTTTAAAAATGACATTCTAGCTGGTCAAAATATTGTTAGGTTCAAGAGGATTTATTTTATTTATTTTATTTATAAACCGCACCAATCTCCGTCGAGACGGACTCTGGGCGGATGCATTCTTACAAATGTATAATATAAATAAAATCTGGTGGGGCACTTGGCAGTCAAGACTATTGTAGAGTTTTCTATTGCAGCTTCCTGTTGTCCAGATATGTTGACTTCATTTTCCAAAATATCTAGTCAGTATGAGAAATAAACAATAGCTGAGAATTATGAGATGTGAAGTCTAATTTACCCAGAAGGCACCATGCTACAAAAAAGCAGCATTATTTTATAGAAGAAATTCTGTTACAGGTAGACAAAATTTCATTCTCAGGAAGGCTGCATCCATGAAAAGAGTTTGTTGGCTTTCCTCGTGCTCTTTCATCTATCTACAACTAAAACTTGTGTGTATTTGATATTTTGCTTTTGGGACAACCTGACCCCCCACCCCACCCCCACCCCATATGGTCGCCCTTGAACCTGCCATCATAAGAAAGCCAGTCAAGATCTGGCTCTTTTCCCAGGTTGTGGGGTCTGGATAAATGAAGTCCCAGATGGTTGAATAGCATATTTTAATCTGGTCACCATGTTCTAGTTTACTGTATTAGTTGTCTTTTAATGGATTAATTATTATTATTATTATTATTATTATTATTATTATTATTATTATTATTATTATTATTATTATTATTACTTTGCTTAGATTGGGTTTATGGTGATTTCACATTGAAACTAAATGCATATAATATTTTTGTTTCATTTTTTATTGGTTTCCTTTGTTTCTTTGAGTTTAGGACAGGGGTGGGCAAACTTTGCAACTTTAAGTCTGAAGGACTTCAGTTCCCAGAATTCTCCAGCCAGCTTTGCTGGCTGGAGAATTCTGGGAGCTGAAGTCCTTCAGATTTAAAGTTGCAAAGTTTGCCCACCCCTAGTTGAGGACCATATGGTGCCTATTTTAGTGTCATGTACCATGTTGTATCAACTGTCCCACTCCCCCCCCCCCCGAATGGCATTGATGCTGGCAGAATGTAAAATGATTACTAAATTAATCATCCTAGCTGATGTAACCTCCCCCATAGAGACTTATAAACAGAATATCCAGATTATTTCCATTCTCTTATTTTGCCATCTGCTTTGTGAAGCTATGCAGGGCAGTGAAAGCTTAATATTGAGGCTTTTCAACACATTCTTTATTCCTTGTTGATTTTCCTCTTCTCCTACCTATTGTTTTGAGTCACTGTTACCAATGTTATGGCTACCCAATGTTTGCATTGGGTAGCCATATTAAACAAAAATCCATATTTTATGAATATTGTTTAACATTACATTTACATTTTTAACTATTACAGTTCTTTCCAAAGTTATATTAACTTACATGAATATAATATGAAATCCAAACTAATTTGATAAGAACCATTTAAAGTTAAATTGTTCCTAAGTTGCTTATAATTCCAGGACAAAATATCTGATGTTCAAATTTTTTTTGCCAAACACACACACACACACACAGATTTTTATCTTGCAGTGAAAAAAGCATGCTGTGCCACACAAGGCCTTTAGGTGATCGATCCATCCAGCCTTTGGCTTCTTTTCTGAAACAAAGAATGATTAGTTTCCAATAAATAATGATGGCAGGTACAAGTGGACTACTACAATGCTCTCTACATGGGGCTCCCCTTGAGATGCACCCGGAGACTCCAGTTAGTGCAGAATGCGGCCGCGCGGGGGATTCTGGGAGTCTCACAGTACTCCTGTATAACACCTCTCCTGTGCGAGCTTCACTGGCTGCCTGTGGTCTTCTTGGTGCGCTTCAAGGTGTTAGTTACCATCTTTAAAGCGCTCCATGGCACGGGTCCTGGTTATTTGCGAGACCGCATCCTACCACACACCTCCCTTCGACCTGTCCTCTCCCCCAGAGAGGGCCTCCTCAGGGTGCCGTCTGCCGGTCAATGCCGGCTGGCGACCCCCAGGGGAAGGGCCTTCTCTGTGGCAGGTCCGGCCCTCTGGAACGACCTGCCCCCCCGACCTTCGCACCATCACGGACCTACGCCTCTTCCGTCAGATGCTTAAAACACATTTTTTCCATCTGGCTGGCCTTGCATAGATTAATGGTATAATTTTAAATTTAATATTTTAATTGTTTTAATCTATTTTTAGCACAGTTTTTTTTAAATAGATATTTTTATTTTATTTTCAATTTTCAAAGTAAATAACAACATATATACTGTTACATAGCCAACATCATATTATATTATTAAATGTTTTCATCATTCCATTTTACCATTATTTCATTTTACCATCAACACCCAGAAAACTCCCAGAGGGCTCTTCTGCTCTCCATACACCATATTTGTGCCTTATCCATCATTTTCTTTCCCCTTTCTCCTCCTCCTCCCTACCTCCTTTCTTCCCTCTAACGCCCTCCCCTTCTCTACTTCCCCTTCTTCTCTCCTTCTCCTCTCTCCCCTTTCCACTCCTCCTTTCTCTTCTCCTCTTCTCCTCTTCCCCCTCTTTGCCCTCTCTCCTTTCTCTCTCTTCTTCCCTTACCTCTCTACTCCACACTCTTCATCTCATTTACTTGGTGTATTTCGGCCTCGGAGCCAGTTCTATTTTGTGTTGATGGTATATATAATTTCAGATTTAAGATTTATCGCTCAATTTTCATATCAATTATTACAATTCTTATGTCTCAGTCCCAAATCTTGCTAGTTGTTTTAATACCCTTTTAAGTAAAGCCTAATTGTATAATAACGTTCTATTTATAAAACCAAACAAAAAAGAACAAAAAACAGTATAAATAAATTTAAATAAATTTAAATATAAGAAGGCCTAATCGGGTATCCATAAATTCTGTGCCTTCCAGGAGTGGTTATTATTCATGGGTTATCTCATTTTATTAATTTTAAATCTAACAATTTATCCTGTGATTCAATATCAGTATCCACAAGTCTTATCAAGTATTCTAGCCTCAATCTATTTTTTCTTTAATAATATCTTTAAATCCTATTTACTATTAATATCCCTTATTTAATCCCCTCATATCTCTATAGATTCCATATAATTATCTAAAATTTTATGTAACTGTTAATTGATTGATCATTTACCAAGAGTGATAGTATTCTATAACCATCTTAATCGCATAATTCCCCATCTATAGATAAGCAAATGTATATCATTCACTAACACATAATCTTTCTATAACCATCTAAATAGCATAGTTCCCCATCGATAAATAAACAAATATATATCATTAACCAAAACATTTACCAAGAGTATTCTATAACCATCTTAGTAGCATAATTCCCCATCTATAGATAAGCAAATATATATCATTCACTAACACATAATCTTTCTTTAACCATCTAAATAGCATAGTTCCCCATCGATAGATAAACAAATATATATCATTAACAAAACCTTTACCAAGAGTATTCTATAACCATCTTAGTAACATAACTCCCCATCTATAGATAAGCAGATATATATCATTCATTAACACATCATTTTTCTATAACCATCTAAATAGCCCAATTCCCCATCTACAGATAAACTAATATATATCATTATCAAAAACCTAATCTTATTATAAGCATCTATAGTTATTACTAACAATCAATTAATTAATAATCCTTGATGGTAATTTAAACCCAGCCTAATTATTACTCATCAAGGGATAAAAGTTCCTCTTTTCAGCCGTTGTCTCTCCAAGGATGAATTAAATTTGCCTCTTTTAAAGTCCACATTCTCCATCGACTTTTTTTCCTCTTCTCAAGTTCTTTATAAACTTCCATTGGCACATTGTGATCCTGTATAGCTGTACAATCATAGTGCTGACCAATTCTTTTCCTCAAATTTGATTTATTTTCAAATATCAAGTGTAACTCTGATGTGATTTCCTCTATCTTTTGTTCTCCTTTTCCTTCCTTTTGCCAGACAGGTTGAAATTCAAATTTCTGATGGGGTCTTGATCTTATCTCCTCTCCTGGATGTTCTCCCTTGTCTTCAGTTAAATCCAGTCCACAAACAGCCTCATTTCCCTTTTCTTCTTTAATTTCTCTAATCTGTTCAATTTCTTCACTTGGTGTAATGTCGAGTATTGCACGAAATTCTCTCAATTCCCTCAAGATTTCAGCCAAAAGCTCCTGATTTTCTGCAGTGTATCTATCTATGTGCGTAGACATTTTGGCGAATCCGCAAACTAGGAAAAAGTAGCTCCAATTACCTTGTTAACACTTAGTTTATCTCTGTTAGTTTGTTTCTAGACAATATTTCCAATAAATCTATTCATATATGTCCGCCCACTGTTTTTTCAAGAGCAATATGATGTATGAAATAGTTTAAATAGTTTCAAAGTGTTTCAGTCCTTTTTGTTGGAAGGAAAATAGAGACAAAAAAAGATAAGATATGGTCCTTATTTAAGTTAAAAGATGCGCAATAGAGTGTCCAAATAATTATAGGATTGTGGAAGTGCTCCAAGTTTCAAAGTTTTGAGTGAAATAAATCAAAAAGACAGAAAAAAAGAATTAGAAAAGTCAGTCATAATCCAATCCTTTTCAGCGCAAACGTAAGTAACTATTATCAGTTCAGTCGGCCATTTCAAAACATTCTGTGAAGCTGAGGAATCTCACACTTCAATTTATCTTTAACTTCAAAGCTTTGGTAAAAGAAAAAGATTTCTTAGCAGAGTGTTTCAGAGACCAAATAAAGTACCTTCCCGAAGTATTCCAGCAGATTTTTGCTTTCTTATTTCAAAGATTCTCCTTCGCCTTTGGTCCACCCTCCAGAAAGGGGGGAGGATGCGATTCGTCTCCCTTCAGAGATTTTGCTTTGTGTCGGGCAGGGATCTTGCGTGGTCCCTGCACCCAGCGAAGATTTATCTCCTAATCACCACCTCTCCGGGGCGGCTTAGATTCCTTATGGAATCACGGGGGAGGCGAATTCCAGCCGGGGCCCTGCAGTTTAGGGAGCCCGGTTGTGTCGGCTCGGGAGGCTCCGCCTCCTTTCTATTTTTTATTTATTTATTTTTTTAGCACAGTTTTAACTATTTAATTCTATTTTACACTGTGTGTACTTGCTGTGGGTTTTTATTTTTCTGTGCACCGCCCTGAGTCCCACCAGGGAGAATAGGGTGGTATATAAATCCCAAAAATAAATAAATAAATAAATAAATAAATAAATAAATAAATAAATAAATAAATAAATAAATAAATAAATAAATAAATAAATAAATAAATAAATAAATAAATAAATAAATAAATAAATAAATAAATAAATAAATAAATAAATAAATAAATAAAAAGTGCATATGCACAGGCAGCTCAGTGGTGGGTTTCAAATCCCGTTAAGGTTGGAACGGGGCCAGTGGCATCCTCATGGACACATGCAGTGCGTGCATGCATCTTAGCGCCTCCGCGATGCTCTGCAACACTCTAGCTGCTCCGCGGAGCGTCGCACAAGTGCTATACATGTCATGCGCCTGCGCAGAAGCACAGAAGCCTTTAAACATCGGTACAGAGCGCAGGAGGGCGGGTGGGCCCTCCGGAGCACCGTACTGGAAAGGTACTGGAGCGCCAGGCTAGCTCCGGTATGCCCGTACTGGGGCATACTGCCTGCAACCCACCACTGATGCAGCTCCATTTGCCCTAGTGGTGGGCTTGCACCAGTGGTGGGTTTCTGCAGGCTCGCACCTACAGTACTCGCAAGAGCCGGATGGTGAAATTTAGAGAGCCAGTGAGAGGGGGTTCCACTGGCAGACCCAAAAGTAAGTCTGGCCTGCCACTGCCGGTAACCCAACGGGAAGGAAAGGAAAGGAAGGAAGAAAGTAAGAAAGGAAAGAAAGAAGGAAGAAAGGAAGGAAGGAAGGAAGGAAGGAAGGAAGGAAGGAAGGAAGGAAGAGAAAGAATTTATCATCACAATTGAGTCCAAAATTTTGGTTGCTAAGCAAGAGCGTTGTTAAATGAGTTTCACCACATTTTACAAGTTGGCCACTCCCACCCTGTCACATGACTGCCAAGCCACGCCCACAAAATAAGCCACACATAGAGAGTAGGTTCTAAAAAAATTTGAAACCCACCACTGGCTTGCACAAATGGAGCTGTGCATGCATGTGCTGCTTGTGCAAGTGGAGCTATGTGTGTGTTCGCCCAGCACTTGCACGGCCAGGAAGTTGGGGACCCCTGATTTATTCATTTGGCCAGGATCCCAAGAGTTTAAAGAGAAAAGAAATTTCCCCGGCAGTCTCTGAGTATAAGAAAATTCGTGAAGATACTGAACGAACGCCAGACAAGATGGAGGATCTTAGTAAAAAGCAGGAAGCTGAGTCCGGGGTGAACCCAGCTTTGTCTTCTTTTTTTGAAAGTGGAATTTAAAGAACAGCCCGAAGAGGTGATCCGACCATCGGCACGTCCCACTCCCCCACACTCTTTATATAGAGGCGATATCTGATTGAGGATGTGGGGGATGAAGATTGCTTGTTATTTGTTGTGGTTGCTGCGTTTGATATTTGAGTTTTTTGTCTATGTTGTTTGTTATATATTGTTTGTGGAGTTTTATGTTTTTGTATGTCTTTTTTGTTTGGTGTTTGGTGTGCACATAAAGGAAGAGGAGGGGTCAGGCTTAAAAAAGTTACCGCTTAAATGCGGTTTATAAAAATAATGACATGGAACGTGAAAGGTACAGGCAATCATATAAAAAGGAAAAGATTGGAACTTAAATTTAAAAGGGATTCTCCAGATATATTATTTTTGCAGGAAACTCATCAAAAATCTGAGGATTTTAATAGAATGAATATTAAAGGTATGCAAATTTATGAAAAATCTTTTGGGTCTTCCAAAGCTAGAGGAGTTGCAATATTGATATCAAATAGGGTACACTTTGAGAAAAAACAAGTAATTAGAGATGAGGAAGGCAGATATTTAATAATTACAGGGAATATTAACGAGCAAAAAGTGACATTGGTTAATTTATATTTACCGAATGAAAAACAAAAGGGATTTTTGGATAAAATTACTAAGATTTTGGAAACAGAAAGTGAAGGGAAAGTAATTGTGGCGGGAGATTTCAACCTAATTAGGGATAAAATTGATAGTAATAATCCTACCCGCTTTAGACAAACAAATAAAGGGGAAATTTTAAATAAATGGATGTTTCAAAACAGTGTGGCAGATGTTTGGAGAGAGTTGAAAGGCCCTGAAAGGGTGTATACATTTTGTTCTAAGGTACATAATACTTATTCAAGGATTGATTATATTTTTGTTTCTAAAGATTTGCTGAATAAAGTAGATAGAATAGATGTGGGAATTTTTAAGGATTCTGACCATGCAGAAGTCATGATGGAAATAGATTTTAATTTTGAGAAAAAGGAAAGAAGTTGGAGATATGATGAAAAATTGTATAAAAGGGAGGAGGATAAAATATGGATATTCAAAAAATGGAAGGAAAGTTGGGAATTGAATGATAATGAAGAGGTTAAATTTGAAATTGTTTGGGATACCATGAAAGCCATATTTAGAGGAGAAAGTATTAAATTGTCAAGCAGGAAATATAGAGAATACAAAGCAAAAATTGATCAGGATACAAGACAAATTAAGATATTGGAGAACCAATTCTCACTTACGAAAGATAAAAAATGTTTGGAGGAATTGACCTTATTAAAAACTAAATTGATAGAAGAAGATATTGAATTGGTTAAAAAAAATTTAAGATATTTGAATAGGGATTTTTTTGAATTTAGTAATAAAAATTCTAGGTTATTGGCAAAGACGGCGAAAAATAAAATTCAAAAGAGAGAAATTGGTTCTCTGATAGATGATAAAGGTATAAGGTGTCATAAGAGATTGGAGAAATGTGAAGTAGCTAGGAATTTTTTTCAAAAATTATACTTAAAGAAATCAATTGATTTAGAAAAATTGAAGAATCATCTTGGAAAATATGGTATGAAGATAGAGCAATCATACAAAGACTTGATGGAAAGAGATATTACACAGGAGGAAATTAATGAAATAATACAAAAGTTAAAATTAGGGAAGACCCCAGGAGAAGATGGATTACCTGCTGAATTTTATAAAGATTTCAAGGAACTAATAGTACCAAAACTACAAAAATTATTCAATGGAATTTTACATGGTGGAGAAGTCCCGATGTCATGGAATAAGACAGTAATATCTATAATTCCTAAACCGGATAAAGATCTTGAGAGGATCGAGTCCTATCGACCCATTTCTTTAATCAACCAAGATGCTAAAATATTTACAGCTATTATAAGTAATAGATTAAATAGTTTTATAGATAAATATATAAGTTATAACCAAGTAGGGTTTGTTAAAGGTAGATATATGAGTGATATAATAAGAAGAGTATTGAATATTATAGATGTAGCAGAGAATAATGGAGATGGATTAGGTATAATATCGTTAGATATTTTTAAAGCTTTTGATTCTGTACAATGGGATACTATAAAAGTAATTATCGAGGCATTAGGCTTTGGTAATAAATTTATACATGTTATTTCAAAACTGTATCAAAAAAGCAGTGCAAAGATAAAGGTGAATGGAATAATGACGGAAGAGATTAAATTGGAAGCAGGCACGAGACAAGGATGTCCCTTGTCCCCAACATTATTTTTGTTAGTTATGGAAATTTTGATTAAATTGATAGAAGCAGATGAAGAGTTGGAAGGTTATAAGGGATATAAGATAAATTTGTATGCGGATGACACTTTGATTATTTTGAAAGATATAGAGAGAGATTTAAAGAGGATAAACAAACATTTGATAGAATTTGAAGAAATGACAGGTTTAAAGGTAAATTGGTCAAAATCTGAATTACTAATGAATAAAGATGGTAAGGAGTGGGAGAGTATGCAAGAACAATTTGGGATAAGAGCTAAGAATACATTGAAATACTTGGGGATAACACTTTCACTTAAAGTTAGAGATTTAAAAAAAATTAATTATGAGGTGATGCTGAAGGAAGTAGAGAAAAAGATAGATAAATATAAAGAGATAAAGTTGTCTTGGTTTGGTAGAATTGCAATGTGTAAAATGATGTTATTACCAAAGTTTAACTTTTTATTTGAGATGCTACCATTAAATTTGACAGAGAAAGATATAGAAGAATATCAGAAGAAATTAGATAAATTTTGTAATGGTGGGAAAAGACCAAGATTAATGAAGAAATTGTGGTATCAAAATCAAAAAGAGGGTGGATTGGGAATTCCCAATCTACTTAATTATTATCGGGCATATAATATTAGAACTGTGATAAAAATACTTAAAGGTGGAGATGGTCATTGGGGAGATCTGGAGTTAAAAGATATTAAGAGATTTGGGTCTATATGGTTTTTAGATAAAGCAAAAATAAAAAAGACAATTAATAGTTATTGGTTAAAAGGGTTGAGTAAAACTTGGAATAAATTTGTTAAGAAATTGATTCCGGATATAACGTTTTTGGGAAAGACAACTGAAAGTTGGCCGATTAAAACCAATATAAGTCGGAACAAAGTAATTGAAGATGAAAATATAGGAAATATAGTAGATTGGTTAAGAGCCTTAGGAACTGAAAGTAGGAAGAAAAAAGTAATTCAAAAATTGGAGTTAAATTGGTTTGAAAAAATACAGGTAGAAAAATGGAATATGAAAGTAAGGGGAATATGTAATATAGATAGAAGTAAAACTAAGTTTGAAAGTTTAGTATCTCAAATTATTAAAGATGAAACCGGGTTAAAAGGACTCGTCAGTAAGATATATAGGATTATAAACTTTGATAGAAATCCACAAATGGTAATGAAAAAGAATTGGGAGGAAGATCTAAAGATTAAAATATTGGATTTGGATTGGAATGAGAATTGGAAGAGTCGGATTATGAGGACTTTATCTATAAGGATTAAAGAACATAATTTTAAGGTTGTTTGGAAATGGTACTGGACCCCACTAAGATTATCACTGATAGATAAAAAAATGAATGATAAATGTTGGAGATGTAATACGGAATTGGGAACTTATGAGCATATGTGGTATAAATGTGTGAAAATTAAAAAGTTTTGGCAGCAATTAGAAGGAACAATGTGTGAAATGATGAAAAGAATAATAATATTGAGACCAGAAACTATATTGTTATTGATAATTAATGAACCAGAGTTGACAAAACATGAGAAAGAACTGATTAGAATTATGATTATAATGGGTAGAATTGTAATAGCAAGATATTGGAAAATAGAGGTAAATATTAAAATAGACGAATGGTATTGTGAAATGTGGAAATTAGCCTTAAATGATAAAATGACGTGTGATATTAAATTTAGAGAGGGGGTTTATAAAAATGATATTTTTTGGAAGACTTGGAAGCCATTTGTGGACTATGCACTTGGAACTTTGGACGTCTCGACGCCTGTACCGAGGGAACGTGGATTTTGGAGATCCTAAAGATAATAGACGACACTTGAAACCAACTCTTCCTTTTGTTTTGTACAGCACTGGGTGATATATTGTAATAAAATCTTTAAAAATAAAAATAATAAAAAAAAAAAAAAAAAAAAAAAAAGAATTTATCATCACAATTGAGTCCAAAATTTTGGTTGCTAAGCAAGAGCGTTGTTAAATGAGTTTCACCACATTTTACAAGTTGGCCACTCCCACCCTGTCACATGACTGCCAAGCCACGCCCACAAAATAAGCCACACATAGAGAGTAGGTTCTAAAAAAATTTGAAACCCACCACTGGCTTGCACAAATGGAGCTGTGCATGCATGTGCTGCTTGTGCAAGTGGAGCTATGTGTGTGTTCGCCCAGCACTTGCACGGCCAGGAAGTTGGGGACCCCTGATTTATTCATTTAAAGTGACAGATCTTTCACCCAAAGAACTAAAAGGTATCATCCGCTATTAGGAAAAGTAACTCCGCCAACTCTGAATGATGCTTTATTTGCTGCCTTTTGAATTTCTTGTCTCTTTATAGAGCATTTTTCTTAGGTTTCATATACTCCTTGTATATATTCATTACCACAGCAGCAGCAGCAAATATCCTTTATGATGGATGTCCTGCCATTGCAGCTAAAGGAAATATAACAGACTCAATACAGGTAGTCCTCAAGTTACAACCACAATTGTGCCCAAAATGTATGTTGCTAAGGGAAACATTGGTTAAGTGAGTCTGTCCCATTTTACAACTTCTCTTGCCACAGTTGTTTAGTGAATCGTTGCATTTATTAAATTAGTAACATGGTTGTTTAAGTGAAGCTGGATTCCCCATTGACTTTGGTTGTCAGAAGGTCGCAAAAGGGGATCACATGACCCTCAGGACACGGCAACCGTCACAAATATGAACCAGTTGCCAAGTGCCTGAATTTGGATCCCGTGACCAAAGGGATGCTGCAGTGGTTGTAAGTGTGAAAAACACTCATAGGTACCTTTGAATGAACAGTTGTAAGTCGAGGACTATTTGTATAGGACAGTAACCCTTGGAGCATTCATTGTCCTGTGCACAAAGCAGGTGGTGAAATGAGTATGAAAATAATCTAGATCAGGGGTCTCCAACCTTTGCAACTTTAAGTCTGAAGGACTTCAGCTCCCAGAATTCTCCAGCCAGCTTTGCTGGCTGGAGAATTCTGGGAGCTGAACTCCTTCAGACTTAAAGTTGCAAAGGTTGGAGACCCCTGATCTAGATGCTCCACTTAGAAGTCTTGGAGGTGGGCTGGGCAACAAATATCAATTAGAATGTTTAATTTTTTTTAAATATTCTGCCAGCATTAAAGCCATGTTGGGGGAGAGTTAATACAAAATTGATAATATTAAAGTACAGATTGGAGCTATGAGGTTTTTCAGACATTGCTGATCTCTAATTCCCAGGATCCCTCTTTAAAAGAAGCTTCCAAAGAACCATGAGTCCTTGACATCTCCTGTATCTTGCTGGTACTTGCAACAACACTTAATGTTATGCACATTTGATTAGATTAGAGCAGCGGTGTCAAACTCAAGGCCCGCAGGCCGGATTTGGCCCATGGGATGCTTAGATCTGGCCTGTGGGGCCACAGTGAAGGACTGGCGCACGGTGCCTCTGCCAGTGAAAACAGAGTTCCATTTTCTCTGGCAGAGGGCTGCAGGAGGCCATTGTGGCTGAAAACGGAACCCAGGAGGGCTAGGCACAGCCTCCCTGAGTTCCGTTTTCACTGGCAGAAATCTGCAGGAGTCATTGTGGCTGAAAATGGAACCCAGGAGGGCCATGTGCAGTCTCCCTGAGCTCCATTATTGCTGGCAGAAGTCTGCAGGAGCCATTGTGGCTGAAAATTGAATCCAGGAGGGCCATGCGCAGCCTCTCTGAGCTCCTTTTTTGCTGGCAGAGGGCTGCAGGAGGCTGTTGTGACTGAAAACAAAGCCCAGGCAGGCCATGCACATCCTCTCTGAGCTCCGTTTTCATTGCAGAAGTCTGCAGGAGCCATTGTGGCTGAAAACAGAGCCTAGGCGGGCCATGCACAGCCTCTCTGAGCTCCATTTTCACTGCAGAAGGCTGCAGGAGGCAGCCCCAGCTAAAAACGATGAGTGACAGCAAGCTGGCCACACCAACCCAGCCCTCCCGAGGTCAGCCCTCAGTGAAATCATGTTTGACACCCCTGGATTAGAGCATCAATTTAATAGAAGTAACTAAAAAATGTCTCTCATTATACTAGTTAGCATATGAATACATTGAAGTACAATAGACATTCTATCATGCTTTCTTTGGTGCAATAAGGGCATTATTGACCCAAAGAACACAATCAAAAGCTTAACCATTCTCATTAAAATTATACTTAAGCATACACACACAAAATATCTTTTTGATAAACAGATCGCGCTGACCAAAAATTAAAAAAAAATCTCTGGAAATTTCATTTCCTATCTAGGTAGCTTCTGTGGCTGCCACATGTTATTAGAAAGATGAAGCAGAGGGAAATTCTAAACAAACAAGTGAGCAGAAAGGCAAAAAGATGTGGAATAAAATGTGAAAATGATATTTAGCTGGATGAAGTATAGGTTATTTATTTATTTATTTATTTATTTATTTATTTATTTATTTATTTATTTATTTATTTATTTATTTATTTATTTATTTTTCATACTTATATACCACACCCATCTCCCACAGAGGGACCCGGGGCGGCGCACAGGAGAATTAAAAACAGCTACAAATATACAAAATACTATAAATTATCCTAAAACAACATTAAACTCAAAACCTTGTGCTAAAACATAATTAAAACCCCACTGATTAAAACTTTGGTAAACTAAAACTCAGTCGGTATAGGGTGGTTCACGCCAGGCCGGCTTGGTGGAAAAAGTGCGTTTTCAAGCGCTGGCGGAAAAGGCAGAGGTCCGAGATGACGCGGAGTTTGGGAGGCAGGTCGTTCCAGAGGGTTGGGCCCACCACAGAGAAGGCCCTTCCCCTGGGCGTCGTCAACCAGCATTGCCCGGCCGACGGCACCCAACGGCACCCGGAGAAGACCCTCTCTATGGGAGCGGATCGGTCGAAGGGATGTATGGGGCAGTAGACGGTCTCGCAGATAACTAGGCCCCGTGCCATGGAGCACTTTAAAGTTATAACATGCTTCCAATGGGAGAGAATAGATGTAGCTCAAATCTGAACTGAAGAGTCTTTGTTATCTTATGGGTGTGAAGTATTCTGAGCTTCGTTGTTTGCATGCAGATGTTTCATCACCGAGCTAGGTAATGCCAGGAGTTCAAGTGAATGTGGTATTCAGTGCTGTTCTTAAGGATGTACCAGATTGTTGCATGGGCCATCTCATTTTCCCATATCCTCAAAATTAAAACAACCAATAGGGCACGCTGTCACAAAAAGATATGATGACAAAACCAGTAAGATTTTTGAGGATAACAGACACGTTTTTTGGGTCAGTAGGAAAAACTCTTTTTAAGACCTATGACTAAAGATACAGAAAACATTGCTTCATTTGCAGTTTTGGTATACTGTAGAGCAGGGGTGTCCAAACTTGGGAACTTTAAGACTTGTGGACTTCAACTCCCAGAATTCCCCAGCCAGCTATGCTCCACAAGTCTTAAAGTTCCCAAGTTTGGACACCCCTGCTGTAGAGCAAATCTTCTCTGACAGATAATACAGATCCAACAGATCCTCGTCGCCAGTGTTAGATTCTCAGAGGGGTTGAGAATAGAGGGAGTCCAGCCAGGTTTGCTCAATAACAACAGGCTTTTATTTTAGGCAGATTAAAACGAACAGCAAGAACAAGTACAGAAAATAGGCGGTAGACGGGGGCTCCCGCGCTTTGACAGCTCTTTATGTTTGGAGCTGTCAAAGGGGAAGCCAATCAGGCTGCGGCAAGAGCCGGCTTCCCGCCAGGCGCGCCTCAGCCAATCAGGCGCGTCTGTCGGACAGCCTACTTGCTACAGCCTGTCTCCATGGCTTTTCGGAGGCAGCCTGGAAGACCTGCAGCCGGTCATAACTCGAGACCGGTCGCAGGTCGAGGATATAACAATCTGGGTTGAACTCTGAAATCCTTGATATTCTCTCAAGTTTGGTAGTTTGCTTCCAGGCATTTCCTCACCCAGCTATGTAACATTATCAGATGCAAATAAGCATCATGATGAGCCTTGATGATTTCACCTAGTCGGGTAATGAAATGTCTGTAAGCAAGACTATCAAGTTCAGGGAGCACCAACAATTCTACAGATAATAGAGTCTTGCACTATTGTTGCAGGAAATAACGGAGCTTGGACTTCTCAGGATCAAGGAATAGTTTATTGGTAGCCAGGTTCAGAAAGCTAGTCAAAAGCCAGCGTGTAATTTCTGAACAACTTTCATTATCGAAGCACGCATTCTTATACATTCTCAGAGACAGCATCGCATGGAAATACTTAACCCATTTTCTAATTGGTTACCTTGAGGAAAACGCCTTATAAGGAGATGGGTTCTTTACTTCTCCTTTTTGTCTTGGGCCGCAGGTACTGACTACGTGTCTCTAAGCGAACTTAGCTGAACCTTGTGGTTTTGTAAGAACTATTGAACTCTGTGGTTAGGCACTCATTTCCCGTTCTTTTGCAAGGAACAACGGCCTATGTCGCCTTTTAATATAGAAGTAAAAGGGGCCCTACGAGGCTGTCTCGCCTGACCCAGTAGGTTTTATGTTTAATGTCCAATTCTCACTTTGCGTCCTGCCTTACTATCACACTTGAAGAGGCTAAAGTTCTGATAGGGAGCTTAGTGGTCTAATTATTTATGCCCAATCTTTCCATAAATCAAGGTTTCTACTTACTTCTTACAATCCTCTGCTTATATCCAGTAGGACGGGTGTGTGATGTCCTCAAATCAGAGGTGGGTCCCTACCGGTTTGGACCGGTTCAGCCGAACTGGTCATGGTTTTTCCAGCCTGGGTCTCCAGAACCGGCAGCGACCCAGGCCTGCCACACTTCTGAACTGATTCTCCTATCAGGGGCGGTATGGATTTTTTTCTTTTCCTTTTTAAAGGTTCTGCACATGCGCAGATCTATTTTTGGGCAACTGTACATACACTGAACTGGCAGTAATGCCGGCAGCAACCCATCCCAGCCTCCAATGGCAATAGAAAAAGAAATACA